>OY856411.1:419159338-419484338 GCA_963693085.1 Alisma plantago-aquatica | reverse complement strand
CTCTGGATCAAAAAGTAACTGTTATACATCAAACAGTAACTTTGATCTAAGGAACGTAACTAAAGTAACTGGAAAGTAACCTTGATCCGATAAAAGTAACTAGATGAAACAAAAAAGTAACTATATCGACATGAAAGTAACTCTCTGGATCAAAAAGTAACTGTTATACATCAAACAATAACTTTGATCCAAGGAACGTAACTAAAGTAACTGCAAAGTAACCTTGATCTGATAAAAGTAACTAGATGAAACAAAAAAGTAACTATATCGACATGAAAGTAACTCTCTGGATCAAAAAGTAACTGTTATACATCAAACAGTAACTTTGATCCAAGGAACGTAACTAAAGTAATTGGGAAGTAACCTTGATCCGATAAAAGTACCTAGATGAAACAAAAAAGTAACTATATCGACATGAAAGTTACTCTCTGGATCAAAAAGTAACTGTTATACATCAAACAGTAACTTTGATCCAAGGAACGTAACCAAAGTAACTGGAAAGTAACCTTGATCTGATAAAAGTAACTAGATGAAACAAAAAAGTAACTATAACGACATGAAAGTAACTCTCTAGATCAAAAAGTAACTGTTATACATCAAACAGTAACTTTGATCCAAGTAACGTAACTAAAGTAACTGGAAAGTAACCTTGATCCGATAAAAGTAACTAGATGAAACAAAAAAGTAACTATATCGACATGAAAGTAACTCTCTAGATCAAAAAGTAACTGTTATACATCAAACAGTAACTTTGATCCAAGGAACGTAACTAAAGTAACTGGAAAGTAACCTTGATCCGATAAAAGTAACTAGATGAAACAAAAAAGTAAATATATCGACATGAAAGTAACTCTCTGGATTAAAAAGTAACTGTTATACATCAAACAGTAACTTTGATCCAAGGAACGTAACTAAAGTAACTGGAAAGTAACCTTGATCCGATAAAAGTAACTAGATGAAACAAAAAAGTAACTATATCGACATGAAAGTAACTCTCTGGATCAAAAAGTAACTGTTATACATCAAACAGTAACTTTGATCAAAGTAACGTAACTAAAGTAACTGGAAAGTAACCTTGATCCGATAAAAGCAACTAGATGAAACAAAAAAGTAACTATATCGACATGAAAGTAACTCTCTGGATCAAAAAGTAATTGTTATATATCAAACAGTAACTTTGATCCAAGGAACGTAACTAAAGTAACTGGAAAGTAACCTTGATCCGATAAAAGTAACTAGATGAAATAAAAAAGTAACTATATCGACATGAAAGTAACTCTCTGGATCAAAAAGTAACTGTTATACATCAAACAGTAACTTTGATCCAAGGAACGTAACTAAAGTAACTGGAAAGTAACCTTGATCCGATAAAAGTAACTAGATGAAACAAAAAAGTAACTATATTGACATGAAAGTAACTCTCTGGATCAAAAAGTAACGGTTATACATCAAACAGTAACTTTGATCCAAGGAACGTAACTAAAGTAACTGGAAAGTAACCTTGATCCGATAAAAGTAACTAGATGAAACAAAAAAGTAACTATATCGACATGAAAGTAACTCTCTGGATCAAAAAGTAACTGTTATACATCAAACAGTAACTTTGATCCGATAAAAGTAACTTTGATCAAGGTTACTGTTATACATCAAATAGTAACTTTGATCCAAGGAACGCAACTAAAGTAACTGGAAAGTAACCTTGATCCAATAAAAGTAACTAGATGAATCAACAAGTAACTATATCGACATGAAAGTAACTATGTGGTTCAAAGAGTAACTGCTACAGATCAAACAATAACTTTGATCCAAAAAAGCTAAACCGCATTTGCAAATGTGATACTGTACTATGTAACTCTGAAAAATGAATAGTAACTCTGAAAGTTAAAAAGTAACTACCTGAAAACAAGAGTAGATGTAACGGATAGAAAATAACATGTTGAACTGAAAAAGTAACACTGAAATCTAAAAAGTAACTAGACAAATTAACACAAACTTTTCATATATATGCAGGTACATGAAAGCTTTTCCATAGATGCTACATAAAAGGTTACAACAGCATACAAAACAACATGTCATATAGCACTGATCAAATGAGGATGATGAAGTCAACTGCATTTGCAAATCTGATAGCCATGCCTCATCTTAATGTAGATGTAACTCTTTTAGAAGATCTGATAGAGAGATATGTGGAAGACGACAAGTTCATGTTAGCACCAGGTTTTGAGGCGAGGATGACTGTAGAAGATGTAGGAGTGATACTAGGTTTGCCTAGTAAAGGTATTGATATAGTTACACGAAAGCAATCACAGATTGTAAGAAAAATATGGGAGGATTTTGCTAATGCAACAAGAGGAAAAGATACAGTTGGTGAAAGTAGTAAGAAAATAAAAGAGAAGGATGTGTTACACAAGGAGAACTTGAGTAAACTCTGGCAGAAATTTGCAAATAATGACTCTGAAGAAAACTACCAAAATATGTGTCGTGCATGGATGTTGCACTTGTTAGCAACATTCCTTTTACCGGACACTAGCTATTGTGCCCCTATTTACCTTCTACATTATTTGGATGATGTAACTGCTACAGGGCAGTTAAACTAGGCAAAATTAGTGCACGGGAGCATATTCAAGAAAATGAAAGTTATAAGTGAGAATATAAGGATGAGGAGAAGAGGGGAAACAAGCAAAAGAACACTCTACACAACTGGATGTGTAATGTGCTTGTGTGTAAGTGACACATTTCATAGTTACTTTGGTTACATTAAACAACCATATATGAACATTTAAAACACTGATTTATACTTTTCTTGTCAACACAGGTCTGGGCTTATGAGTTAATAGGGATAGAAGAGCCTACATTCTTTGAAGCAAAACCGCGAATAAAAAGATGGGCAACTCCTGTTAAGATGGTGAAAGATTTAAAAAGTTTGGACAATGACAATGTAAGAATCAGTGTGGGTAAAGTGAAAATAAATATGCCAAATAATATAAAATCTTTATAATAAATTGATAACTTTTGTGCACAAGTTTCTGCAGTGTTGAAGAAGGATGACAATGATAATTGGGAAGCTGCAAAGGAAGTGAAAGATTTGCCTTATTATCTCGCAGAAAATAAAGCCAAGAGCAAGGTAGTTAGTAAGAAGATACTTACATCATATAACACAAGCAGAGAAGTCTCAGGAAGCTTGGAGAATAGAATATTGATCCTTGAGGATGAGCTGAGACTGCAGAAGGAAACATGCAACAGAATTGCACTAGAAGCTTTTACTGCTCTAAGAGTAGAAAACGAGCAGTTGAAGAGAAGACTTGAGGAAGTTGAATCTGAAAATAGATTGCTAAGGATCCAAGCTGACAATTACAAGTGTTCACAATCTGCAGCTACACCAACTCCCAATTTCATTGAGAATGAAAGTTGGCATTCATGTGATTTGAAGAAAATGTTGTTGGAAATGGACCAACATGGACCTACACAAGAAAGACCAAGATTGAGCAAACTTAAACTAAGGAGAAAGTTAGTGGAGAAAATGACAGAAAATGTACCACAAGATTCAAAGAAAGTAGAAGAAGTTCCATCTAAAGAAACCAAAGAACCAGCACAACATGAAATGGAAAAAGATCCATCTAAAGAAGATCCAACTGAAGAAAAAAACACAGAAGAAAAAGAACAACTAGCAGATAAAACAGAGCTCACAGAAGATGGAATGGAAAGCATAATGATGGATATAGACAATGAAGTTGGAGTGAATGAGAAGGATGTTAATTTTGGTGAAGTTGAGATGAAAACAACTAAACTGTTGAGAAAGAGGAAGGGGAAGATGAAGACGGTCATTGGGAGCATAGAGGAAAATATCAAGATAAGGAGGCATGCACAGGTAAAATTTGTTTAGTAATGGTGCTCGTTCCATCAATGAAGCAATAGTCTGAACTAAAAAGTAAAATATGTCATCCATAAAGTAACTATGTTAATATAAAAAGTAACTGTGATAATGATAGAGTAATATTATGGAATGTAAAGCAATTTTATGGACTAAACAGTAGAGTAACTGTAATAAAATATGTCTTTTACATAGACTACTAACCAAAATTTGTACTTCAAAAATAGAAAAAGAATTCGACATTCATAGGATTTGAGCACTTTAGACCAAAGGAGATGCAAGAGGATGTGAAAGAATTTATTGACAACATTGATGAAGAGTAAGTAGATACTTTTTAAAGTTCTATCAGTCACATGTTTATTATGAATTACTTGATCAATCCATAAATTTCTGTCTCACATCTTCAATGTGAATTCTTTTGAAAATAAAAATAAAAATGCACAGGTCAAGAAGAGAATGGATTTTTGGAAAGGACGCATGGTGCACGGGAAAGGACTTATCAACTCTGTTGTTTAAGGATAAGATGATGCAGTCACCTGTAAGTAATGGAATATTAAACATTTATTACGAAATTATAGATTGCTAATTGATGCTTGTGCATTTTCAGATAATGGATTGCTTTGTACAAATGTTGAAAGAGACAACAAGCAGAAAGAGGAAGAATGGACTGCTTTCATGGCATTGCTTAAGCACTTATGTTCCGGTAAGACAAATAGGCTATCACACTAGATTACATTTATCACAAAAAGGCCACTAAAGCTTGCAGAATAGTAATTCACAAATTTGTTTTTACAGCAAAAGTTAAACATGATGGCGGATGAGATAATAATCAAAGAGATTGATATGCTGCAACCACTCTTCAATGTACCTGACAAGGAATTCATGACAATGGACTCCGTGTTTACAATACTTAACAATGACAATCACTGGCATTTGCTAGAAGCAAGTTTTAGGGATGGGGTGCACAGGTCTTATAACTCAATGTGAGGAAGTTTAAAATCTGAGAGAGAAGTGAATAGATGGGTAAGGAACAAAAAAGAAAAACTATTAGAAAATAGTTGAATGAACTAGTGTAGGTTACATTATACTTATGAATGTTATGTTGTGCATGCAGGTGGGGTTCGTTCATGAATTCTTTAGGGGGGTGCCTGAGCGTGGAAGTCAAATGTCTCAATGGCCAATAGAGTACCCTGATTGCCCCCAGCAAGAAGATGATAATGTTGACTGTGGAGTCTATGTTATGAAATATCTGGAATGCTTAGTGAATGGGAAGGAAATGAACTTCACAAGCAAAGACATCCCTGTAATAAGGGCATAGATCTTCCAAACAATGATGAAGAAGGGGAGACTGCAGCCAGTTGAAGAACATACTAGAGATCAAAAAGAGAGCAAAGAAGGAGCAGGTGACAAGCATAACAAAGAAAAAGAAGAAGATGTTGTGCCAAGTCTGAATGCTTGGCTCAAGTCAGATTAAAAAGAACTCTTAGACATATGTAAATGGTTATGGTTATGGTTATGTTTTGTAAATGGTTAACTGAAGTAAACTCTTCAACCAGTACTATATGTAAATGGTTATGGTTATGTTTTGTTACTTTTTGTTTGACATTTGAACCTACGGGTTCATCATTTATATGTGTATATGGTTATGGAATGCAAGGCTTATGTTACATAATCTGATGTAAACTCTGTAAAGTTGTTTTAATGATAATTACTGTGATCAGCAGGTTCTCATTGCATGAGTGTAGTAACTCTCTTCCGAACTTAAAAGTAAATATGTATCCTGAAAAGTAACTTTGATCCAAGAAAAGTAACTAGATGAACTAACAAGTAACTATATCGACATGAAAGTAACTCTCTGGATCAAAAAGTAACTCGTTAAACAAAAAAGTAATTTCTGTGATGTATAACGTAACTCTCTGGATGAAAAAGTAACTCATTAGACAAAAAAGTAATTTCTGTGATGTATAACGTAACCTCTGGATAAAAAAGTAACTCGTTAAACAAAAAAGTAATTTCTGTGATGTATAACATAACTCTCTGGATCAAAAAGTAACTCGTTTGACAAAAAAGTAATTTCTGTGATGTATAACGTAACTCTCTGGATGAAAAAGTAACTCGTTTGACAAACAAGTAACCTGTGAGATGTATAACGTAACTCTCTGGATGAAAAAGTAACTCGTTTGACAAAGAAGTAACATGTGTGATGTATAACGTAACTTATTGAATCGGGAAAGTAACTCGTTCAGCAAAAAAGTAACTTAAAAGTAAATATGTAAAACAAAAAGTGACTCCCTGAGAAAGAAACTAACTCAATGAACTAACAACTAACTATATCGACATGAAAGTAACTCTATGGATGAAAAAGTAACTCTATTGACAAAGAAGTAACCTGTGTGATGTATAACGTAACTTATTAAATCGGGAAAGTAACTCATCCAACAATAAAGTAACTTCTGTGATATATAACCTAACTTATTGAATCAGGAAAGTAACTCAGCAAATGAAAAAGTAACTATGTAAACACCAACAAAAGTAACCTTCGAAAATCTATAACTTATCAAAAATAGTAGGATGTCTGCAAACTCTACTGTGCATCTTTGCAACACCAAGAAAAGTAACTCGTTAGAAAATCTGTAACTTATCAAAAATAGTAGAAAATCTGCATAACTTATCAAAAACAGTAGAATGTATGCAGACTCTAGTGTGCATCTGTGCAAAGATAAGTCCTTACAAAATGGAACACAGATCACTGCTACCCTCATTCCGCCCTTTCACCAAGAGCTCTCATTTCACCCTTTCATCCAGTGCTCTCATTTCTTTGCAGCACCAACAAGAACAACCTACCTTCTTCAAAGCCAAATTCTTCACAAACTACCTTCTTCACAGCCTACCATGGAGCCTTTCATCCAGCCCATCGACTACACCATTGACGACAAGACAATAGAAACCATTCAACTTCCTATAGAATGGAACCATCTCCATTTACACATCAATCCAGGCAAGACCACCTTCCTAATCGGAAACCAGTCTTTCCAGATCACCCTTATGCAGAACAAAAATGGGTCACTTTCAACTGCTAAGGGCTGGAAAAGGATGATCACACAGCTCAGTCTTTGCAAAGGTTGGATCATCTACCTCAAGCCAACTGATCACCAGACCATCACAGTATGGATCACAGATAAGTACTTAGAAACACCAACTGAGCTTATTCCACTCTTCAGATTGCCTGGAGACGAAGTATACTCTGGATCGGAGGAGGATCAGCTGTGAATCCCATTCAGGTTGACTCATCCACAACATCAGACAACTCAACATCTGCAGGAGACACTACTTCTTCTTCTGTCCAGCATTCCGTTCACAAATAGAAGTCTGAATGCATGAAAGAATAGTAACTTTGATGTTCAGCAAAGTAACCTTCGCAGAAGGCAGATCAGCTGTTTATGATTATGGTTTGTTACTTTTTGTTTGACATTAGAACATATGGGTTCATCAGTTCTGTGGGTATATAATTATGTTTCGTTGCTTTGTGTTTGGCATTTGGACACTATCAGTTTGATATTAGTTGAATGTTCGTATAACTTTAGCTGGCTGTTGTTGTTATGTTGTGTTTGGCATTTGGACACTCAGTTATAGTACATCAGTAACTCTGTGTTACAAAAAGTAACTGCTACACATCAAACAGTAATTTTGATTCAAGAAAGGTAACTATATGAACTAACAAATAACTATATCGACATGAAAGTAACTCTGTGGTTCAAAGAATAACTGCTGCAGAACAAATAGTCGCTTTGATCCAAGAAGAGTAACTAGATGAACTAACAAGTAACTATATCGACATAAAAGTAACTCTGTGGTTCAAAAAGTAACTGGTACAGATCAAACAGTAACTTTGATCCAAGAAGAGTAACTAGATGAACTAACAAGTAACTATATCGACATAAAAGTAACTCTGTGGTTCAAAGAGTAACTGCTACAGATCAAATCTCCCAAATATGCTCGTTCTCCAGTGCGGTCGTGGTATTATCAAGGATGAAGATAATAAAGATTCATATTTCTATTTATAAAATAATTCAATTACATCAGAATCAGGGAAGTAACTGGTGCACACAAAACGTAACTGGTGCACACAAAAAGTAAATGGTGCACACAAAAAGTAACTGGTGCACACAAAACGTAATTGGTGCACATAAAACGTAACTGGTGCACACAAAAAGTAACTGGTGCACACAAAACGTAACTGGTGCACACAAAACGTTTGATTTAGATAAAAATAGTAACTCTGAGCTGCAAAAAGTAACCTTCCAAAATACAAGTAAGTTATTGATTTAGGAATAACATATCACACAACAAACAAATTTTGGATGATCTTTATAAAAGATTTAAATTGGATACAATTGAAGCTACACAGTACATCTTGGCCATTGCAATTACATCAGAATTTGACATGTCTTACCCACTAAACAATTGGGTACCATTATATTCAAATATCAATTACAACTATCACACAGTACATCTTGGCCATTACAATTACATCAGAATTTGACATGACTCACACACTAAACAATTGGATACCATTATAGTAAAACTAGTGAATAAATCAACTTCAATAACAACATTGTCAGCAGTAGAAGAAAATTCATAGCTTCATGAAGCACAACAGGAAGACCACAGCAGACCACAACAGCAGTAGCATCAAATCTGCAACTTCAGTAAGCCATACGACCCATAGCAAACCACATAAGCTGAATTCAAACACACACCTATTTCTTTAATGGGCAGTTTCTGCTGTCATGGTTGACACCATATTGTTAACAATTCTTGCACTATATCATTTTAGATAGAGAAATTTCAACTCTAGATTTAATCCGCACATCAGTAGATTTAGGTCTACCTTTAGTTTTACAAACACTGGGAATATGGACCTTGACAGCATAAGAAGAAGCTGTATTCGAACCAGTTACACCAACATCATCAGCATCTAATTCCAACAGCTCCTTTCGCAAAGCAATGAGTTTTTCAAGACACATATCTATAGCGTTGTTCCTACACACTATATTAACAATTGAATTGCAAGCAGATACCAACTGCAGTCTCTTCCCAGTGGATAGCTGCATGATAGACGATTTGTTGAAAATCAAAGGATGATCTCTATATCCTTTAGTCCACCTCTTCAGTATATATGGCTCAGGAAGATTGCAAAAATCACGACTCTTTAGATAAGCAAGTATGTGTCTACATGGAATTCCTTTGAATTCTAACATGAAACAATTGCATGATACCATACCAGTGGATGAGTCTTTCTTCAAAAGACGAGGAGAACAAGAACCACCAAGACGATGTACCTCAAACTCAACATCATCAGAAGTTTCTTTTACATTATATACCATACTTTGATGAACTTCAGCTTGAAAGATCTTAAAAATTGCCTTGGTGTATATACCTCTCATTTGCTCCTCCAAAGGCCATACTGATGACAAAGGAAGATTGCTGTAATCATCATCAAAATCTTTGAAATTTTCAATCTCCCGCACATGAGAGTAGGCAGTCTCTAAGCAACATACAAGTTCAAAAAGCGTTTTCCTACTGTTGACATGACTTCAAATGAAAGCATTCAAGCTCTCACTTCTTTGTGTTGTCCTCATACCAGCAAAGAAAGAATCCTGCATAAAACATGGGACCCAATCCCACCACATAGCATACATATCAGAAAGCCAACTAATATGTAATAGGTCATTCTCTTCAACTACATAATTCCACCTCTCTTCAAATGTGTCTATATCGTTTGTATTCCATACACAATCATTCAAAGAGCTAATAATCCGATCCTTGTTTGGAACACCGCCAAGCTTAGATGGAAGCTTTTATAGGATGTGCCAGCTGCAGAAACGATGCTTACAGTTTGGAAAAACAGTAATGATAGCAGCATTCATAGCCGGGTCTTGGTCAGTTATAATGGAAACTGGCTCTTTGCCAAAACAAAGTAAGTATTGCTTGAAAACCCAAAGAAAAGAGTCATACTTCTCATCAACCAACAGAGCTGAAGCAAACAACACCGTCTTATGATGGTGATCCACACCACCAAACATTCCAAAAACCATGGAATACTTGTTGGTACGGTAAGTGGTGTCAAATACAATAGCATCTCCAAATAATGCACAGTCATCAACAGAAACCGGATCAGACCAAAACAAATGTGTCAAGCAACCATTAGAATCATTTTGATAAGAGTAAAAGAATTTAGAATCTAAAACCTTCAAGCTTGCAAAACGATCCAAAACCATGTCCACATCATATAAAGATGACTCCTTCCTCTTGCTACTGAGATATCCATGAGCTTGTCTACTTGTAAATGTCAAGTTTTCATAACCACCAGACTCTGTTGCTATCAATGCAAGTTGTCTGGAGATAGGTATATTTGCTTGACTCATAGAAGAAAGCATCTCTTTTTGAGTTTGGTCAAGAGATGAATTACACTTCAAGTACCGCAAGTGAGAATCATCGACAAGATCATGATTGTGTTCATCAACAAAAGCAGTAACAAACCATACAGATAAAGACTTATCTAATGTAAATTGGATCATTACTTTACAACCACACCTTTTCACAGAATGCTTGTGCTTCTTAGATAAACTCTCATGCAACTCACCAATATTGTCACAAACAGGACTAAGAAGACCTTTGGATCTCTTAGAAGAACTACTCTGACCTTGCTTATCACATACCAAATCTTTAGCAAGTAAGATCTTAGTACCTCGTTCATAATGATTATCATCTTTCCTAACATTAAACCCAATCAAACCAGCATACCTATAGTAAAACGATATGGCATCATCTAAACTTCCAAATTGTAATCCAACTCTAGGGACATCAACTGAGGACACAGTATCAGCAACAACAAATGAAGAAGAATGAACATTATCATCGTCAATGTCAATAATAGCATTAGCAACATCAGTATCAAGACTAGCATCCATTGCAGAGATCGAAAAGTAACTCTGTAAACAAAAAAGTAACTATAAAAATGACTAATATAGCATGAAAAATAACTAAGACAAACAGATCATAGAAGGGATTATACTTAGCAGATAATCAACTGCTCAAAACAGAATTTGGTATTCAGTTTGTAAACAATAATTCAAAAACACACCTACTTCTTCAATGTGGGTTGCGTTGCTGGTCAACTGCTGGCGGAGCAAGGCAGTTTCCGGTTCGAATACTTTTACCCCTATCCTGCTTCTTGATGGAGCCGACTAGTCGATTGCTGGAAACATCCACAAACTCGAGCACCTTGACACACCAGACCACAGCCACACTACCGGTTGTTCAATGAATGCGATTACCTCCAAGGATAGTCATAGATTGGAACGGCGTGTAAGATGGATTTGCGATGAAGACCGTAAGTAGAGATAGGTGGAGGTCGGAGATAGACAGAGCCAGGACTGCAGATTCCAAAGACAGATTCGGGAGGTACGTTGGTATTATTGAACTCAACCGATGTCTACCAGCTCTTCCGGCGCTGCAGGTGGAGGTCGGAGATAGACGGAGCCAGGACTGCAGATTCCAAATTGCTCAAAGACGGCCAGTTAAGACGCGCGTACAGAGTGTTGACGGAGGATGCCGCAATGTCGGGGTCGACGGTTGATGCTCGACGAGGAGGATGCCGCAACGACGGCGTCGGCGGCTGATGCGTACAGAAATCGGTCGTATTTACGTAAGTTGCCACCGCGTCAAAGAGACGTGTAGCCCAGCTACAGTACCCGCGCGGGAAATAAAAAAACAGCCTATATATATATGTATAAATACATATATATATAAATACATATATATAAATACATATATATATACATATATATACATATATATAAATATATACATATATATATAAATACATATATATATAAATATATATATATATATATAGAGAGAGAGATAGAGAGAGAGAGAGAGAGTCAGGCTAGAATACACTTGAGTGTATGGATCGCACGAATACACTCAAGTGTGTATGCATATCAAGACTAGTTTTTGCAAAATGTAAACCATTGATCTTCACTGTCATACTATAACTAGGCTACATACAAATTTTGAGCCCATTTGGATGAGTGTAAGTCACTCATTTGAGGGCAAAAAAATCAACACGCGAAACTAATTTGAAATGTATAATTTTTGCAGTCTTTATAACATGACCTATAAATATCCAAATATGCTCAAATTTTTTATATGGGTTATTCATAAGATGATTAAGAAGATCAACAGATTAGATTTTTGAAAAAAATATTGCATCATGAAAAACTACTTGAGTGTATTCTAGCCTGACTATATATATATGTATATATATATATATATATATATATATATATATATATATATATATATATATATATATATATATATATGGCCCATATTTATTGCCTGCGCGGGTAGCTACCCGCCCACCCTTCCGACCACTTTTTTTCAAAAAAAAAATTCGCAATTGTAGAGGACTATTTTTTCTAGATCTCCAAAAAAATTTAGCCAAAAATAATGTCATTTGCCCCTCCAAACTCAAAAAACCGTCCTTATATATATCTGCTGTATAGTTTGTGCACAATTACTCTTTTATTCATGTAGTTACTTTATGATCATCATAGTTACTTTTTTGACAACAGAGTTACTTTTTTGGCCAGGAGAGTTACTTTTTTGGCTGCCAGGTAGCGAAAATCCAGGCTACCCACGCGGGCAATGAATGAACGGCCATATATATATATATATATATATATATATATATATATATATATATATATATATATATATATATATATATATATATATATATATATATATATATATATATATATATATATATATATATATATATATATATATATATACAGAAAAAGCCTTTGGCGTCGGTTATTTAGAACCTTTAGCGTCGGTTTTCAAGCGACACCCAAGAGGGCGCCTCTAAAGGTCAACACCTTCAGCGTCGATTTCTAACCGACGTCATAACCTATCCTGCCACCGAAAATGTGCCAGTAAGAGAACTATAGGCGTCGGTTCTTAACGAAAACTGACATTATATCATGATTAAAGATGTCGGTTATTAAACATGCATCGATGCCATAGCCCTTCCCACAACCAAAAATGTGGTAGCAAAGGAACTATAAGCGTCAGTTAGTAAAGAAAACCGACACTATATCATGGTTAAAAATGTCAGTTATTAAACAATAGCCGATGCCATATCCCTGCCAGCACGGCCGTGCCTGGCCACAATAGGCGTCAGTTCTTACAGATAACCGACGCCAACCATGGAAGAGACGTCAATTTTTTGCTAATAACCAACGACGTATGTCTTTTGTGTCGATTTTATACAAATAACCGACGCCTATGTTCTGATTTTTTTTCTTATCAGTTTCAGGCCTGCTGTATGACTGGTTAGCAGGATGCAGAACCTGCAGTTCAGTTCTGAACTGTAGGTTTACAACATCTATTGGTATCAACCAACAATAGGCCACAAACCTGCAAAGTCATTCACATTCAGACAAATGTATTGATCAAATGCATGTAGAAACCTACAAAGTCATTTACATTCACATTCAGTTCCATTGATTTCATCTCTTTTCACATTCAGACATTCTTGTATTGATCAGAAAAAGTCATTCACATTCACACATATGACAATTCAGAAAAAGTAATTCACATTCACACAAAAATTATTATGAGAACAAAGTTTAGAGATATCATTCTTTATTTATAATCGTCATCATTTTTATCATTGTCCTAATTATATTTAAAAATTCCCACTAATTGTAGGGATTTTGTCCATTCTTCTCTTACAACATCTAATTCCTCCCTCGTATAGGGAGTATGTACATCTAATAACTTTCCACCTGTGCTGAATTCAGTTTTAAATGCCTACAAAGAGAATGACGTATATATATAATTAATAATATATAATAAGATTGATATATTTTATATTATCTAATGTGACTATATATAATACTTGATGTATAGTATCGATTTCCATTACGACATATTTGATGATTAGGTCCATAAATCACATCACATAGTAGGCACATGCCCAGCCGTTGTCTTGTGTACCACACTATAAATTGAAACATACAAAATATTCAAAAATACAAAAAAACACAGTTCACATAAATAATATATACATTGGAGTCGGGAAATTACTTTCACATTCTCCCAAATTAGTGGTTGATTCTTTTCCTGGGGAGCTTTCCTCTAGCTTTTTTGAACTTTTCTAAAGCCCTACATGTTAATGTAACATATTAAATTGCATAATTAAATAGTAATGTAATAACAGATGTTAACATATATAAAAATATAAAATATTTCTCACAGGAATAATGGCCTTTTCATTGGGTGTCCATATAATGTATTCAATTCCTTCCCCGCAGGATCTAGATAATAGACAGTGAACGTCTTAGGGACAATAACTAGTAACTCTCAATGCCTACCACTGCACGTAAGAAAGTTAAAAATTAATAACTCAAAATCTACAATAAAAATATAATTTTCTTAAGTCTAAATTATAAGAAAAGTAAACTTACTCGACATTAAATGGAGTTATTATCACCGTCTTCTTATTTTTACCAAAATATTCAAAAGCATCACAACAGTATGAAGTAACTAAAGAAGGATCTGTATCTACAAGACTAATCAAAGATGGAATCAAAAATCCCACATGGGAAAATGTAAAATCTGTACATATCGTGTGTAAGTGGCTGCAAAACATGTATTACGTATGCATTAATATATAAGAAACCAGATCACCATATATAAAATAAGGTATATGGATGTATAAACAAGATCTCATTATATCCACAACTCTAACATAGATTTGTTCAGCCAGTCATAATGAAATAACTCCAAAATATCTTGAATAAATAACTTATTATCGTATGATTGACCTGCATTAATACGTATACATTTATGCTTATGCAAAACTTATATTACGTATGCATTAATACGTATGCAAAACTTGTATAAATAGATTGTTATCGTATGATTGACCTGCAGCATCCTCCGGAATAGTAACATTTATAGGAAAATTTGAATCATGTTCGCCTATCCATACTGCATACCCCTACAATTAGGACCTAACGAGGTGTGTAGGTCCCTTGGAAGCCAACTTGGTACTTTAGGAGCTGGAGGTGGAGGCTGAGATGTAGCGGTTGTCTTCCTTTTGACTTGTATATATAATTTTAAATCAATTGACTCATATATATACACTAATAAATTAACGTAATGTAAAATTACCATACAATATTAGTATAGATGACATCCGCTTTGGGCCACATTATCACTCCACCTTCTGCCTCACCAAGTGTTTCAGAATCTGGGTGGGCATATGGCAGTGGATGATCCCTCCAATCAGGGAGTATATGTATCGGGCTCACACGAACCGCACCTGTTGGTACTGGAGTCCCATGAAACATCTCCCCTGGAAGGGCTGGGTAAGCTTGTGCATCTGCAACGATGTATTCTTGACTTTTTAGACGGCATGGCTTTAACCCCTACAAATTTTCATAAATAATGTTATATACATATATACATAAACATATCATCTTGAAAAGACTAGCTACTATATATGTCATAAAAATACTTTCAACGGACGTGTTAGGTGGTAGATCTATAGGATTACTCCCAGCCTCTACAGTAGGAGAAGAACGGCCCGACACAAGTACTGTCTGAGTGGCATTCTGAGACGTTGCCACTTGTTAATTGCTTCATTGACTCTCTTATCAAGTACTTCCTCGACTCTCCTATCAAGTGCTTCCTTGACTCTCCTATCAAGTGCTTCCTCGAATCTCCTATCAATTAATTGATCTACCTATACATGGATAAAAGAAATGCTAGCTTCTAATTATTGAATTCTCTTTCACAATAACATTCTAAAAAAAGAATAAGCTACCTCAGTTTGTGAAAGTCCCACTTTTGGGATTGGTTTGCGCTGTGATGGCCCAAAGAACACTTTGATGCCCACACCAGCACCTGCACCCCGAACACATCTAGGATGCTCTGGGTTACCCAGAGCAACTGTCAATTCATCCCTTGTTCCCTCAGGGATGAACTTGCCTTCCTTCCTCTGCTCGTGTAGCTCCCGCTAATCACCATAAACAGAAATTGGTAAGTAACCATAACAATAATCAATATCGATCGATTGCTCTAATTTTACCATTTTTGCAGCCACCTCAACAGTTGCGGGCTTCATTATATCTCCCTTATTGTTTTGCCTCCCAACTATCCACATAGCATGGCAAGGCAGAGGTGCGGGACCAATAGTAGAGGACTCCTGAGTAGTAGTAGACTGAGCAATAGACTCATCATGTAGTCTTTGGCGAATGCCTACATAGCCTCTGATGCGATGATTTTGAGTCGCATTTATAGACCTTTTTGATATGTATTTTGTGCTTTTATTAGTCATTTTTATGGTTAATATTGCATAATTCACCCATTTCGGTCTTTGCCATCATTTTATGTCAAATCCCCTTAGTTTTATCATTTTGAGCATTAATTATCACATTATCATAATTCGTGTGGATTTATTTGATCTTGTCTTTGGATTTCAGGAAAAACAAGTATCTGCTTCCGTCGATACCATCGACGGCAGTCGATACCATCGACGAGGACACAGGGTGCCAGCCGAAAGGAGCAGCAAAGAGTCGATACCATCGACACCCAAGTCGATGGTATCGAGACCCCTTCAGGTTGCTGGCGAGGAAGTTGTCGATAGTATCGACCCCAAGTCGATACCATCGACGCATGGAGGCTACAGCGTCGCTAAATGACAAAACCGACGCTACAGAGAGGTCGATACCATCGACCCAAGTCGATAGTATCGAGATGGCTACAGGCACTCGGACGAAAAGACAAGAAGGCTGTCGCTACTACACTGGGTCGATACCATCAACCCGTGTCGATGGTATCGACACTGTCAGATATGCGTTGGATTCAGATTGATTTCAATCGGACGGCTGGAGTTAATTGACGACCTAATTAGGGACTTATACCTAATGACGGCCGCCTGGACGAGAGGATCATCTCAATTTGCCATTGCACAAGTGCCGAGGAGGGAGAGAAAGGAGAAGGGAGGCCAGAAGTTCATACCTGTCGATTCGGACGCTGCCGAAGACGGATTTCACCACCGAGAGGTGGGAAAGCTCGTGTTCTACAAAAAGGATCAACCGGTTCTCCTCCATTCAGGGGTTTTCCCATTCAATTCATGTTTTTCATATGATTTCCCCTATTTCTACCATGTATTTGTGCAAGATGAACATGCGGGGCTAATCCCCTCCATCTTTAGGACCGGGAGTAGCCCGGGAATGCATTGTATGACCGTTTTATATTAATAATTCATATTTTCTCTCTTAAATCCGTGGTATAATTTCGTTTTCTCCATATATTGTTATGCTTGATCACCATAATAATAACCTAATGCCCTTAATCACTTCGACAAAAGGATTAACGGTTGAAAAGAGACGAAACCTACATTAATCGATAAATCCCTTGACAAAGGAGGTGTAAAATTAATGGTGGAAACTGAGAGATCGTTCGTAATGCACTTAGTTTAGGGAATAGATTACTACGACGGTGGAATCAACCTAAACCTAAGTAGTGAATTGCACCACGACAGTGGGTAATTCTATTTTCAGGCCACTACCCAGATAGAGAGAGAAGATTGAGGAGTTATATGAAACCTAATACAATGATAACCCGCGGTGAAACCGCAATCCTAAAGATACCCTTTTGAATTGATTAAATTAACCTTTAATTGATTGTTTGCTTTGTTTTATTTTTATTTTCTTTTAATTTTGACAACAAACCCTAATTTGTTATTCGGCTTAGCTGATCGCAAATAGTTAGTAGAAGTCTCTGACAATTCTGTGTATCCCTGTGTTCGACTCGGGCCTCACAAAGGCCTATATTACTCGACGCGTATACTTGCGTTTTTAGCGCGTAGTAAAATACACGTCAAGTTTTTGGCGCCGTTGCCGGGGATACGGTGGAATTGTTGGCACTTCGAGTGCTACGAGCGGCCACTCTAGGCCACAAAGTTCTTTTTAATTTTCATTCAAATTCAAATATTTTTACACTGCACTATAATTGTTATACTCGTCTAAGCATAGTACTGAACTCGAATTTTCTTATTTCAGGTACTGTGTATGGTGCATACACGTAGTACAGACTACGACAATCGCACACCCGAGGTTCCATTTCCGGGACCTGAGGACGAGGAGCATTATGAGAACGAGTACCAAGAAGAGATAGATTCTGAATCTGAACCAGAAGACATGGCCGAGTCACAGACCATATGGGAGAAGATCAAAGCTTCTTCCTCATCAGCTTCAAAGGGGCCTATAAAAAAGCAGGCGATCAATATACCGACATATAAGATCGATCCAGCGTTGATTAATTTGGTAAAATCAAATGCGTTTCATCTGCTGAAGAATGAGGATCCTGTTGCACACATCAGCCAGTTCGTTGAAAACTGTGACATGGTAAAGATAGACAGGTTTCCACAAGATGCTTTGTACCTCAAGCTGTTTCCAAGTTCCTTGGTAGGAGCAGTAAGAGAGTGGCTACATAATCTAGATGATGAGTTCGTTGAGTCTTGGAACCATATGGTGGAAGTCTTCTTTGAGAGGTTCTTCCCTCCTGAGAAGACTAACGACATGATCCGGAAGATTCACAATTTCACCCAACAGGCGGGTGAAACATATTCTGAGACCTGGGAGCGATTTTAGGTTATGTTGAGGAGATGTCCGCATCACGGGCTGGACAAAGAGACACAAGTGAAAATCTTCTATTTTGATCTCTCCGAGCATGATAGGAGTAATCTGGATTCAGCCGGGTCGGGATTTTTTCTGAATAACACTGACACTAGATGCTGGGAAATACTCAAGAACATGGCGAGAAAGCAGTCCTGGGGAGAAAGAGAGAGAGGCCCAGTTGAGCAAGCATGAGTCGCCAGTGAATCAAAGGCAATGAGAGAGCTGAATGAGAAGATGGATCTTCTCGCAAAGAAGTTACTGCAAAAAGAAGAAAATGAGTCCGAGGATGAGGCTCAAGTCAAGTACATGAGACAACAACAAGGGTATAGGAACAATGACTACTCATGGAGAAAGGACAAAAAGTTCTCATGGAAGGATCCGAATAATTTTCTACAGGATCCGGAAGCCAAGCCCGCACCAGCTGCAGAGGACAAGAGCACAGAGTTGCTCAATTAGGTCATCAAGCAAAATCAAGAGTTAATGAACACATTCGGGCAGCAAATCAAGCAACAAGGTGAATTTATGAATCAATTTGGGCAGACATTGCAGAGCCATGGGGCTCAAATGAGGACCATAGAGACCTCCATGGCACAGATGGCAGCTGAAATTGCTAGTTTGAAGAAGCCAGCACATCCGGGTTTTCCGGGGAACACCAATGTTCCCGGGGGAAACCAGCAAGCCAAGGCCATTTTACTGAGAAGCGGCAAGAAGGTGTTGAATCCAAGAATGGATGAAACAAGCATACCGCAAGATAAAGTTGAAGGTGAAACCACTACAGAGCAGCCCACACCAGTCACAGGGCAGGTTGAAGACATGGCCGTGGATGGTAATGATGAACAGGTTGCTGAGGAGGAACCACAGAAAATGACGCCTTATGTGCCACCTCATCAAAGGGCACAAGCCGTTCCGGTCCCCTATCCGAATAGTGCAAAGGCAAGGAAGGTAGATGCACAATTCAAGAAATTCTTGGACAGCTTTAGGAAGCTTTCGGTCAATATTCCGTTATTGGAAACTATTGAGCAAATCCCTTCATACGGGAAGTTTCTAAAAGATGTCATCACCAAGAAGAGGAAGATACTAGATACTTAGGTCGTTGTGCTAAAGGAGCAAGTGAGTGCCTTCATTATGGGCACTCTACCGCCAAAGAGACAGGATCCCGGGTGTTTCAACATTTCTTGCTATATCAGGAAGTTTAAATTTGGAGAGGCATTATGTCATTCAGGGGCAAGCATCAATTTGATGCCCATTTCGACATTTAAAAAGCTGGGATTAAAGGAGTCACGACCGAGCAATATGACTATCCAATTGGATGACAACTCTGTGGTGAAGCCTTATGGAATCTGCGAAGATGTCTTAATAAAGGTGGATTGATTTGTCTTTCCGGCTGATTTTGTGGTTATGGAGATGCAGGATGAGCATGGCAATGAGCTGTTACTTGGACGTCCATTCCAAGCTACAGCCGACATGATCTTAGAGATGGGGAGAGGTCGCTTGACCTTAGGCATAGCAGATGACCGCTTTGAGATGGTCATGCCCTCTAGCACTGCGTCTTCTAAAGCAAAAGAACAATGTAATATGGTGAAACACATGGATCACAACATCTCACTCTGCCTTGGAAAACCATTTTTGGACATGGCTCATGTGATGAGCAAGATGGATAATGGAAACTTAGCTGTGGATATCATGGAGCAAACTAAGGTTGTTTCTTTGTGCAAAGCTGTTGGATTTCCGAATGATGAGAATGAGGACATTCCGCCTTCATGGGAGGATGATGCAATTGCTATTTTTGTTGTTGATGCATATCCGGAATTGCCGTTAGAGGCTTGTATGTTGAATGTTACCTATGATTGGATGTGGAGTAAATCACTCAAGGAGTGCGCTAAAATGCTTTAGATGATTCCATGCTTCTATGCGAGGCACTATGAAGATTTAGGTGCACTTCCCCCACCGCTGCATTCATCTCTTATCAGCCCGCCGGATTTAGAATTGAAGCCCCTGCCCCCGCATCTCAAGTACGTCTTTCTAGCTGAGAAGGACAAGTTACCGGTGATCGTATCTACTTACTTGAGTGCGGATGAGGAGGAGCAATTGCTGATAGTGCTCAAGAACCACCGTGGAGCTTTTAGGTGGTCTGTTGCAGACATCAAGGGGATCTCCCCTACTCTTTGCCAGCATAAGATTCGGCTTGAGGAGGGAGCCAAGCCAGTTATTCAGCCTCAAAGACATTTAAATCCAAGCATGATGGAGGTTGTGAAGAAGGAGGTCATCAAACTTCTTGCGGCAAGGATTATATATGCCATATCAGACTCGACGTGGGTGAGTCCCACACAGGTAGTCCCTAAGAAGGGGGGAATTACTGTCACTAAAAATTTGTTGAATGAACATGTCACCACCCGATTGGTAACTGGGTGGAGAGTTTGTATTGACTACCGTCGTCTGAATGCTGCCACACTTAAAGATCATTTTCCTTTACCATTTATTGATCAAATTTTAGAACGTCTTGCTGGTCGGTCGCATTTTTGTTTTCTGGACGGGTATTCGGGGTATAACCAGATTTCGATTGATCCTTTGGATCAAGAGAAGTCTACGTTCACCTGTCCCTATGGGACTTTTGCTTACCGACGAATGCCGTTTGGTTTATGTAATGCACCGGCGACGTTTCAACGCTGTATGCTCGCCATATTTTCTGACATGGTAGAGCGCTGTCTTGAGGTTTTTATGGATGACTTCTCGGTTTATGGTGCATCATTTGACGAATGTCTCTATAACCTAGACAAGGTGCTGCAGCGTTGTGAGGACACACACTTGGTCCTTAATTGGGAGAAATGTCACATGATGGTTATAGAGGGAATAGTGCTAGGACACAAGGTGTCTAGCAAAGGTCTTGAGGTAGACCCTGTGAAAATTGAGGTGATTTCCAAGCTGCCCCCACCAAATTCTATAAAAGGGGTGAGAAGCTTTTTGGGACACGCCGGGTTCTACCGGAGATTCATAAAAGATTTTTCTAAAATTGCAAAACCTTTATCCGAACTGTTGGAGAAATATGTGGTTTTCGATTTCAACGGTAAGTGTCTTCATGCATTCGAAGTTTTGAAAGAAAAAATGATTTCTGCCCCGGTTGTTCAAATGCCGGATTGGACAAAACCTTTCGAATTAATGTGTGATGCTTCGGATTTTGCAGTAGGAGCCGTTTTGGGGCAACGGGTAGATAATAAGCCCGCTGTGATTTTCTATGCTTCCAAAACTTTGAATGATGCTCAATTGAATTATACAACTACTGAAAAAGAATTACTTGCCATCGTGTTTGCTTTTGAAAAATTTCGGCAGTATTTAGTTGGATCTAAAGTAGTTGTATGGACCGACCATGCTGTGATAAAATACTTGATGGAGAAAAAGGACGCAAAGCCTAGACTCATTAGGTGGATTTTGCTCTTACAAGAATTTGACATTGAAATCAAGGATAAGTCTGGAATTGAGAATGTAGTGGCTGATCATTTGTCTAGGTTAGAAAGGGTGAATGAAAAAGATTTGCACATACCCATAACCGAGACGTTTCCCGATGAACAGCTTTTGAAAATTAATTCTAAAGAACCGTGGTTTGCTGAAATTGTTAATTATTTGGCTTGTGGGATCATCCCGGAAGACTGGTCATATCAAGAGAAAAAGAGATTCTTTCATTCTTTAAGATACTATTTTTGGGATGATCCAATTCTTTTGAAGCAATGCAGGGACGGTATCTTACGTAGGTGCGTGCCTGAGATGGAGTACGAGAGTGTTCTCCACCATTGCCATGCATCGCCGACGGGAGGACACCATGCCAATTCGCGAACAACAGCTAAGGTGTTGGAAAGCGGCCTTTATTGGCCAACTTTGTTTTGGGATGCCTACGATTTTGTAAGGCAATGTGACCCGTGTCAGCGAGCAGGTAACATTTCAAAGTGACAAGAGATGCCCCTGAATGTATTTCACGAAGTTGAAGTATTTGATTTGTGGGGCATAGACTTCATGGGACCCTTTGTGTCCTCGAACTCCAATTTGTATATCTTGCTAGCTGTTGATTATGTGTCGAAGTGGGTGGAAGCAATCCCCACAAGGACTAATGATTCTACTGTAGTGTGCAGGTTTGTGAAGGAAAATATTTTCTACAGGTTTGGGATACCCCAAATGATAATAAGCGATGGGGGTACACACTTCCAGAATCAGAAATTCTCGACACTATTGAAGAAATATGGGGTCAAGCACAACATTGGCACCCCATATCATCCACAGACTCAAGGCCAAGTGGAGGTCTCAAACCGTGAAATCAAGAAGATTCTAGAGTGAATGGTGGCATCCACAAGGAAGAATTGGAGTGCCCTACTACCAGACGCACTTTGGGCATATAGAACGGCTTACAAAACACCTATAGGCACTACGCCTTTTAGGTTGGCGTATGGCCGGGCTTGTCACCTTCCGGTGGAATTGGAGCACAAGGCCCATTGGGCGCTTAGAAGGCTAAATTTGAGTTATGATGAAGCTGGGAGAAAGAGGATGTTTGAGTTGAATGAGCTGGATGAGTTATGCATGACGGCATATGAGAATGCCCGAATATACAAGGAGCGCACAAAACTGATCCATGATCGCCATATCGAGCTGCGCACGTTCAAGAAGGGAGATAGTGTTCTGTTGTTTAACTCTCGACTCAAGTTGCATCCCGGGAAGCTGAAGTCCCGGTGGAGTGGACCGTTCGTGGTGGAAGAGGTTAAACCGCACGGTGCGATTCTGGTGCGTGATGGTGATGCCACGTTCTTGGTGAATGGACAGAGGCTAAAGCTGTATTTTGGTGAGAATTACAAGAGAAAAGTGAATGAGGTCAAACTCATTACACTTGCAGACGAATGAGATGCTCGGAATCCGTCTAGCCTAAGACGTTAAATAAGGGCACTTGTTGGGAGGCAACCCAACCATCGGTACATTAGGATAGTTTAATTATAATCATAGGTTGCTTTAATTTTGTTCAAGTTTTAGTGTAAAGAAGATACCTTGATCCGTTTGTTCATTGTGCAGGCTGAGGCAGAGTCGATACCATCGACACAATGGTCGATGGTATCGACATAGGTTCAGGTTGACAACTGCAAGGTTCGTTCTGAGTCGATACTATCGACGGTCTCATCGATGGTATCGACACACTTACAGGCAGGTCACCCAACAACAGTCGATAGTATCGACATAGCAGTCGATACCATCGAGATCTCTGGAGAAGTTCCGAACGATTTGTCTCAGTCAACTCGATACCATCGACGGCCTCGTCGATGGTATCGACATGGTCACAGGTTGAAGTGAAAAAGTGGCGGTGCCGCAATGAAGCCAAGTCGATACCATCGACTCCTGTCGATGGTATCGACCATCCATGTCACCGATCCGCGCAAAGAAATTGACGGCAATCGCGGAGTCCACGTCATCAATCCGGGTGCTGCGTCGATACTATCGACTTGCGTCGATGGTATCGACAGGTCGGCAATCCGGGTTTCACGATCCAACAATCGTCAGCCGTCGATACTCGCGAGGGGGGCGGATAGCATCGAGACGTGTTGATGCCATCGACCCGTGTCGATGGTATCGACGGGTCAACAATGGCACCGGCCAAGTCTATATAAGGAGAGTCATTACGTCATTTGACGTCACACCTTCAGAGTGATCTTCCTCCTTCGCGCCGAGCACTCCCCCGAGCCATCCAAGATCGAAGAGCTGCAACACCGAGCAAAGATCTTCACCGAGCGGAGAGTTGATTCTCCATCTTCCTCGAGCTCTTTTTCTTCAACCCCTTTCTCGTCGCCACCATGGTGCATATAGCCGGAGCATCGTCCTCACACGCAACTCCGACGGAATTCATTCCACCACCAACAGCAATAGTTGCTCGTCCCCGACTCATCCATCCTTCCCCAGAGATTCGAAAGATCTACGAGGAGATAATGCGGAGGAAGATCGAGCCTACCCGGTATGTGGACCGGGAGATGGTGCGCGATCTGGGATTCAAGGCCAACTTGGCCTATGTTCTTAACAGACAGGCCCGTCACACTAGCATAAGGCCTGGCGAACTGGAGTTTCATCAAGATGGCCATCCATTCTTTGGTGACTGGCTGACATACAAAGAGCTGGTAGCCGAGTTCATGGCGTCGTTGGACGTCTGCATCTATCCCAACGACATCAATGCTACCGACCGAGAGTGGATCCAGGGCCGAGTATCTTTTCGGCTGTACAACCACGACTACGTCCTCACGCTACGGCAGTTCAACAAAATTTTCAACTGGAACCATTCCCAGTATGACCACCGGAGGCCGGACCACCGCACCGATTACGACATGATCTTCTCCGAGTTGGTGACGGTGCCACAAGGGAGGTCAGTTATCTACCACAACACTGCGGTAGCCGACTTCGAGCACCCCTTCGTCCGGGTCTTGCATCGGATGCTGAGTTCTACTGTTTTTGCACGAGGTGATCTGGCCCTTAGCAAATTTCAAGGCTCTGATCTCTTCTTTCTATACAAGCTTCTGAAGAGACAAGAATGCAATTGGGGTGCATTCTTTTTACAGCGTGTGATGGACGTGAAGAGGAGTACGAGGAATGCGCCAATTCATTTCGGTGGGCTCATCACCAAACTGGCGTCATACTTGGGACTGGATTTCCAATCCCTCACTCCTCTTTCTACTAGAAGCAAGGTTAACTTGCAACATCTTCACCGGGCCAACTTAATTCTTCTCCGGGATGGCGTGGCATTTGCGCATTGCCACGTGAATCAAGCGTACCAGGAGTGCGCACTGCCGGATCCCGTCTTCAACATCGAGGGCGCACAACATTTCAGATGGCCAATCATAGCCATCGACTCCGATGAAGAAGAAGGCGGCAATGACGGTGGCGACGATGACGAGGCGGCGGAAGAGGAGGAAGAGGCATTCACACCTCTTCGAGCATGCGTAGCACCCCGGAAGCGTCCTCGGATGCATCCAGGTGCTTCATCATCTTCTCCGCATCCGCCTCCACCGCCGTCATCCTCGCAGCAGAGCGAGGATGTTTATTCTATGCAGGGCATGTACAGCATGCTCCAAGACATTCAGCAGACGCAACACAGCCACACCGCTGCATATGCCGGTATCCAAGACACCACCAACTGGCTTTTCGTAAACCAACAGGCGATATTCGAGAATGAGCGCCTTCTTTTCGCCAATCAAGAAAGCATCCATGATCGGCTGCATAGGATGGAGCAGCAACAGCAGCCATTCTACGACCACTACTGGAGTCAGGGTTATTTTGGTGGGTATCCACAGCCTCCACCAATGCCCACGTATGAGCCGAACTTCCAAGGGCAGTTCCCGTCTTGGGACACCACTTCTCTGCAGCCACCTCCACCTCCATAAGAGTGATCGGGTATCTCTGTTCCACTCTTAAGTTTGTTTTTGACTATGGGGCCATAGTCAGATTCAAGCTTAGGGGGGTAGTTGGAACAACTCTATCTTTTATTGTTTTTAGTTTTTAACATTGTTATTTGTTTCTTGCATTTTTAGTTTTTGTAGGATCCACGTGCTATCTAGTGTAACTGTGGATGTATTAAAAGTTTGTCATCTTGCTGTTAGCTCATGGGAAATTTAAGGGAAATTTAAAAAAAATTTTGTCTTTGGATAGCTTGCTTTGGTTGACCTTGGGGAACACATCCTACGAAAATGATTGATTATGTCAACTTTAAAACAACATTTCACACCTGTACTCCTAATGATTCATGAAAGTGGACAGTAATGGTTGTTTGAGCCTAACCTAACCAAATGGTAATGAGACTTTAATTGGATGTAATAGAGAGAACCCTTTAAACTACTACACAGGTCAGTAAGGAGGGACACATAATACCTTTCTAAGGATCAGTCATCTAATCTTGTGATCATTCCACTTCATTATTTTTTTTCCATAATCCACCTAAGAATTGGAAGTAAAGTGCAGTTTTAATTCCTTTTTGTGTGCATAGCATGTAGATAGGACTTGCATGGGTATTTTCCATACTTTTGCATAAAAAGAAGAAAAAATATAGGGATTCATGCACATTACCTTTAGGTGCATGCCATGTAGTTGCACTCATGATTTTCACGCATAAAGTATATCATGTATCTCAATTTTTCCTCATTGGTGAATTAAACTGTTCCATACCTTCTAAATATTGCAAAAAAAAAAATATTTCTGAGCATGAAGAAAATAGCCCAATAAACCTATCTTTAAGCAATTATGGATATGTGGGCTAAAGAAATTTTTTTTTCTAAAAATCTGCAATATATATAAAAAAAAAGAAAAAAAAAGAGAGAAATTAGAAGAAAGTGAAATAAGAGGGAGAAAGGAACATGATATCACTCGCATTTCAGGAAAATTGAGTACATGATGTAGATTGACTAGATATCCATCTCATTTTGAGGTGGAAGGTTAGTGCATGCATCATTTCACCCAATTTCAGGCATTAGGGCATTTTTAATGTGCATTGGCATCATTTAGGACATTTTGTATTATGCATGTTGAAACTGTACAATACTTCCAAGTTCTTCCATGAGCCACCCATTTTCATCCACCCGTTGCTCGGATTGGTAGGCCACAGTGAATTTCTCCTCACTAATGATTATCAGGAGAACTGCTTCCATGTAGATGGTAGTTAGGACGAGAAACGTAGCATAGGCGATCACAAGATGCACCAATGCTGAATCGGAAAATTTTATTATGTTAACTGCCTTATGTGATAGTGTTCATCGGTTTGGAGGTTAATTTCTTTTATTGATGATTACTGTCGCCTTTAGGGTAATTACCGTTCTGTGGTTAGAGAAGGCCGGTTTGAGAATGTTCAATGGGAGTCATATGGGATGTTGGGTTGGTGTGTTGTTTTTCAGTTGACATTTGCAATTCTATTCTAAGGATTAGTTGCTCGAGGGCGAGCAATGTTCAAGCTTAGGGGAGTTTGATGCAATGATTTTGAGTCGCATTTATAGACCTTTTTGATATGTATTTTGTGCTTTTATTAGTCATTTTTATGGTTAATATTGCATAATTCACCCATTTCGGTCTTTGCCATCATTTTATGCCAAATCCCCTTAGTTTTATCATTTTGAGCATTAATTATCACATTATCATAATTCGTGTGGATTTATTTGATCTTGTCTTTCGATTTCAGGAAAAACAAGTATCTGCTTCCGTCGATACCATCGACGAGGCCACAGGGTGCCAGCCGAAAGGAGCAGCAAAGAGTCGATACCATCGACACCCAAGTCGATGGTATCGAGACCCCTTCAGGTTGCTGGCGAGGAAGTTGTCGATAGTATCGACCCCAAGTCGATACCATTGACGCATGGAGGCTACAACGTCGCTAAATGACAAAACCGATGCTACAGAGAGGTCGATACCATCGACCCAAGTCGATAGTATCGAGATGGCTACAGGCACTCGGACGAAAAGACAAGAAGGCTGTAGCTACTACACTGGGTCGATACCATCGACCCGCGTCGATGGTATCGACACCATCAGATATGCGTTAGATTCAGATTGATTTCAATCGGACGGATGGAGTTAATTGACGACCTAATTAGGGACTTATACCTAATGACGGCTGCCCGGACGAGAGGATCATCTCAATTTGCCATTGCACAAGTGCCGAGGAGGGAGAGAAAGGAGAAGGGAGGCCAGAAGTTCATACCTATCGATTCGGACGCTGCCGAAGACGGATTTCACCACCGAGAGGCGGGAAAGCTTGTGTTCTACGCAAACGATCAACCGGTTCTCCTCCGTTCAGGGGTTTTCCCATTCAATTCATGTTTTTCATATGATTTCCCCTATTTCTACCATGTATTTGTGCGAGATGAACATGCGGGGCTAATCCCCTCCATCTTTAGGACCGGGAGTAGCCCGAGAATGCATTGTATGACAGTTTTATATTAATAATTCATATTTTCTCTCTTAAATCCGTGGTATAATTTCGTTTTCTCCATATATTGTTATGCTTGATCACCATAATAATAACCTAATACCCTTAATCACTTTGACAGAAGGAACGGTTGAAAAGAGATGAAACCTACATTAATCGATAAATCCCTTGACAAAGGAGGTGTAAAATTAATGGTGGAAACTGAGAGATCGTTCGTAATGCACTTAGTTTAGGGAATAGATTACTACGACGGTGGAATCAACCAAAACCTAAGTAGTGAATTGCACCACGACAGTGGGTAATTATGTTTTCAGGCCACTACCCAGATAGAGAGAGAAGATTGAGGAGTTATATGAAACCTAATACAATGATAACCCGCGGTGAAACCACAATCCTAAAGATACCCTTTTGAATTGATTACATTAACCTTTAATCGATTGTTTGCTTTGTTTTATTTTTATTTTCTTTTAATTTTGACAACAAACCCTAATTTGTTATCCGGCTTAGCTGATCGCAAATAGTTAGTAGAAGTCTCTGACAATTCCGTGTATCCCTGTGTTCGACTCGGGCCTCACAAAGGCCTATATTACTCGACGCGTATACTTGCGTTTTTAGCGCGTAGTAAAATACACGTCATCCTCTTAGACCCATTATGTGGTCATGCACATTCAATGCACACCATGCTCTTTGAGCATCGCTGATAGCCTTGTTAGTAAGTACATTGATTTGGTTAGTAACACTAAAGGTTAATCTTGAATATGTGAATACATAAGAACGTATATTAATTAAATTGGGAGTGGCACTTAATACCTTGAATTCATCCATTTTTCTTTGGGTAACAAAGTCCTCCCAGTCTTTGGTGTCCAGGTAGTTCCATTGCTCAGTGGCTGCCTTCTGCCTAAATTTATTTTTTAAAGATAATACAAACAAAAATTATCAGTGTAGAGTTAGTAAAAAAGTGATCAATGTCTAGAATTGTAAATCAATCCAGAACCACTTTTTAGCATCGCGTATGTAATCTCAAATGAGATTTTCCCTATAGTTCCTTAGGACCCACCCACAATGTTGCATCACACATTTACGATGTAGCTTTTCATCCAGATCAAATATGCTCTTCAAAATAGAATTGCTATTAACTAGTATCCTAAAAATTAGTAATCTACAAAAATAGAATTGCAAATAATAATAAATCATGCATAGTTCCTTCCATACTAAGTCTATCTTCCCCTTAGGAACTTTATGCCAGGATTCAAAAATAGGACTACAATGGTTGCGAGTAAGAATCCCAAGATATGAAATAAATGAGTTGCGGTTCACTCCAACTGGATTTCCTGCATGATAGAAATCCATAGCCAGTTTGGGTCCATTGCCCCTTTGATGTAGTAACTTGTTCATTATTGTGATGCCCCTCACTTTTTTCTCAATTTTTTTTGTTGCTCATCAAGTGCCCCAATTTCTTCAGGGGGTACATCACCAACCTAAAATTTGACAAAAAAACACACTTACAGGATATAACTATAAATGAACATATAGATAGAAACCTCAGGGATATATTTTTAAAACTTACATTGTGAGGTAGCACATTGACGTCCTCAGCCTCACGGTAATCATCGACACGGTCATAAGGAGAATGCTCAGCCATCTGAAAGTTCACATTCACATTGTAAAGTTAACATTGTAAAGTAATTCACATTGTAAAATTCACATTCACATTGTAAAGTTCACATTCAGAAAAATAAAACATATAAAAAAATATAAACATGCATGCCTCTAATATTGTGATCTTTTATCAATTAACAATCCTTCATTGTGATCTCTGCGCACATACAAGTCATCATTAGCTTCAATATTTGGTGGTGTTGCCAACCCAACTGAGAATGGACTGGAGTCATCATACTTATCATAGTACTCTTCTTCATCTATAGGATCTTCAATGAACTATCTTTTACCATGACGAACAACCGACCATTTATCATTTGCAGGATCATCGATATAAAATACTTGTTTCACATGTGATGCCAATATGAATGGTTCACCCTTCTCGCTAATCTTTTCAAAGTTCACTAATGTGAAACCCAATTCATCCACTATAACTCCTTTGGTGTTATCAACCCAATTACATTTAAAGAGAAGAATTCTTAAATCTACGTAGTCAAACTCCCAAATGTTTTCTATGACACCGTAACATGACATTTTAGCTTCACGTGGACTCTTATCCTTTGCACTTGCAAAAAACAATGAAGACGCTTGAAGGGTGACCCCACTGTTTTGGATGACACTCTTATCATCTTGACACTTTGTGTAATATAAGAATCCATTAATGTCAAACCCTTCATAAGACATAACATTCAATTTTTATTTAAAGGCCAGACATTTGATAGTTTTAGTAAGATTATCTAGTGTTTGAGATAGTTGATGTAAGACTTTATCTTCAAACCACTTAATAAATGTCTTGTTATGCTCTCTAACAAGCCACATTGAATTGGATCGAGGATATTGTCTCTTGATGAAATTGGTATGTTTCTCGATATAAACACTCACTACGTCGATGTTGTGTAAAATATACAAGTGACCTTGTTCCAACTGCTCATGACTGATTATCCATGATCCCAAAATTCCTTTGCCAAATTGTTCCTCAATATTCTAGTCATTAATGAGAGCGTCATTAGTACTCAGAAAGTCATTACAAAAATCCATAACCTCTCTCGCCACATAAGCCTCAATAATACTCCCTTCAGGCCTATAACGATTTTGAACATCACCTTTAAAAATGCTCATGTATCGTTCAAATGGATACATCCAATGCAAGAAAATCGATCCCAACATTTTCACTTCCCTAGTCAAGTGGACACCAAGATGCACCATGATATCAAAGAACAAAGTAGGAAAATACATCTCAAGCTGACATAGGGTAACAACCACTTCTCTTTGCAATTTATCGAGAGTATCAGGGTCAATAACTTTGCTACACATATTGTTGAAAAAGAAACAAAGTTTGGTGATTGCAAACCTTACATGCTTTGACAATATAGATTGAATTTCCATGGGAAATATTTGTTGCATTAGAGTGTGACAATCATGAGATTTAAGACCTATCAACTTCAAATCTTTAATTGATACCAATGTACAGATGTTGGATGAGTAACCATGTGGTACCTTAACATTTACCAAGCATTCCCAAAAAGCTTTCTTCTCCTATCTCGACAACGTGTAACAAGCGAGAGGTAAGTATGTTCTCCGATCGCTACTAACTACTTATGTTAATTCTGTCCTTATTCCCATTTCACGTAGGTCCATTCTAGATTTTATCCCATATTTTGTCTTACCTATTATATTCAACAGAGTACTGATGATGCTACCACAGGCATTTTTCTCAACGTGCATGACATCAATACAATGACTGACTGCCAAAGAACTCCAATAAGGAAGATCCCAAAATATTGACTTGTTCTTGAATAAAGATTTGTCACTGTGTGTGGCCATCGTACATTGTGATCTCTTACCAAATTCATTGGCTAAGTCTTTTACTTTTTCATAAACATCCTCCCCTGGTATAGGTTTAGGTGCACTCCATTCCTCATTCTGTCCATTGAATGCTTTGCGCAACCTACGATACAGATGACATTTTGGAAGAAACCTTCGATGACCAAGATATACAGTCTTGCCACCATGTTTTAGTCATATTGAATCAGTGTACTCTTCACATATAGGACACACTTTAGATCCTTTGACACTATATCCAAACAAATTCCCATATGCTGGAAAGTCATTCACAGTGCAAACCAACATAGTCTGCAAACGAAATGTCTCTCTTTGTGAAGCATCATAGGTCATCACACCTTCACCCCAGAGTTTCGTCAAGTCATCAATCATAGGTTCAAGATAAACGTCTATATCATTTCTAGGTTGTTTAGGGCCAGATATCAACAATGACAACATAACATACTTATTTTTCATACACAACCAGGGAGGAAGATTGTATATAACAAGCATAATTGGCCAAGTGCTATGTTGGCTGCTCAATGTCCCGTACGGATTCATCCCATCTGAACAAAGTCCAAGTCTTACATTGTTGACTTCTTCACCAAATTCAGGGTACAATAAATCAATCTTCTTCCATTGTGGGGAATCAGACGCATGTCGTAGGATCCCATCATTATTTTTCTTAACATCTGCATGCCACCTCAAATTCTTCGCATCTATCGGATTGGCAAACAAGTATTGAAACTGTGGTATTATAGGTAGATATCGCATCACCTTGGCATGAGAACTAGTTTTGGACTCCCCCAAAGTCGTCAATTTATACCATGACACATCACATTTGGGACAATCTTTTAGATCCACATAGTCCTTTTGAAATAATACACAATCATTCAGGCATGCATGTATCTTCTTAGCCTCCATTCCCGTTGGGCACAACAATTTCTTTAACCGGTATGTTGCGATTGGCATCTCGTTTCCTTTAGGAAGAATTTATATCAATAAAGACAATAATGACGTGAAGCTTTTGTCACTCCATCTATTGTTAGCTTTCACCTTATACAATCTCAACACAGTGCTAAGCTTTGTCAACTTACAACCTGTGTATAACGATATCTCATCATCATGCACAATGTTTCTAAACATGGGAGGTGGATCAATGTGCTCTACCCCACAACTATCCAGCATTGCATCAACGATGTCTACTGGAACTAGTTCATTCACATCTACGTCATCGGAGGCAATTTCATCTTCCACACAAACACTACTATCAACATCCATTGATTTTAGGTTTTAAATCTCTCCATGCTAGTGCCATTATGTATAGCCTTGTATAATCCCGTTGCACATGACATGACTTTTGATTTCGTCACTAGTGCTGACTTTCAAGTTGTTACCGCAACTCCTACATGGATAATAGAACCTATCTACAGGTTGTTTCCTATGTTCCTCGGAAAATCTAATAAACTAATCAAGACTAGAAATAAACTATGGGGTGCGGCTATTTGGAATGGACATCCATGATCTATCCATTCTATGATCAAAGAGAAAAAAAGTATATATTAGAACAAGATTTGGGTCTAGGGTTAAAAGATTAGGGTTTATGGTTAACATTTTAGAGTTTAATGTCTTATATATAATAAATGTGTAACACCTATCCCATTCTTGAACACCTAATCTCACTAGTAAGTGTATAATGTGTTTTGGGTTTTCGAGAAAATTTCTGCAACATTTCCCCGTTGTTATCCAAGTACATAAAAATGGGGAAATGCTACCAAAATTTTCTTGAAAACCCAATACACATTATACACTTACATCCTAAGTGAGATTAGGTGTTCAAGAACAGTCCCAAACTGGGGACTATCGAAGATTTACTCCTAATGAGTAAATCTTAGGTGGGTTTCTTGGCCAACAAATACATGTGTTGTCATTCTTATACCTACAATCCCAGTTCATCATTGATCATATCCTAGTTCTTCAAGTTAGGGTGATTATTGATGTCTTTAGAAGCATGATTGGCAATCTAGGGAAAAGTTCATCATTTACGTTCCAAGCATGACACGTGAGTGCATTAGTATTTCCCTTTTACTAAAACCAAATTGGTGTATTAATGAGTCTTCAAATAGATAAACACTTGAGGATGACTCAATGAATCTTATGAATAGTCAACTCAACTATAGCTTGTTGGTTTTCATTCATGACTTGCATAATATTTTGTTGATCCTAAATAGAAGCAAAATTTTACATGCCCCATATGACCCTAGAATGTTGACATGCCTAGGTTTAAAGCACCCATCAATCTTGAATAATGTTGACATGTCCCATTATAGGGAAAAATCAAGATGAGATCAATAAAAACACAAATCATAAAAATGGACTGCATGATGAAATAATTGCTTAGTAATAATATATATTGCAAGATAAACAAACGATCAACTCATTATTTTACAACCAAGCATTTTTTTCATGCATCTTTCATTACAAATTTATGGCCATTATTCATCTAGTGACTAAGGTTCTAGATTGCCTTTTACTACTTGCTACTTAATGATTATAATGTTTGGTTGTTGTACAAGAATCACCAAATATAAAGTCCATGAGGATAAACTAATATTTGGGAATTATAATGTGTCTTCTCTATATTAAATCTAATATGTCTTTCTTTCTTCTTTCATTCATCCCGGTTTTATCATTTGGTTCATCAATAAAAGAGAAGACTTATTTAATTATTACATAAGTTGTGTGTGATCTTTGAGCTATTTCAGGGCAGTCATACTAAATTAATTTAACATTGTCTGCCCAAGTAATGGGATTGTGATCGATGTAATAAAACTTCTATGACAGTTGGCATCAAAGACTAACACATTATGCATCTATGTAATTGTGAACTTAATATTGAACTTAATATTGCATCTATGTAGACCTATTTGGCCTGGGCATTTTGCTGAGGAGGGGCACTGCCTAGCAGCCTCAAAAACTATGCCTATAACCCTAGAAATCGAGCATCTATTACTTGGCAGCCAAATGTAGAAATAAGGCAAAAATAAGGCTAAATACTAAATAAGAAAAACAAAGGAAAGGAGGTCGGGGTAGCTTACTTGCTTAGGTCAAGAACAAGAAAATGAAGGAAAGGAGGAGCAGCGGTGAGCACTGGCGGTAGCGGAGGATAGAGCACCGACGGTGGAGCATCGGTGAGCAGCAGCGGCGACAACAGAGGATAGAGAAGCGGCGGCATGAATCGCCAGAGGAAGGGGAAGTCTTGAAATTAGGAATGAAATAGAGAAAGGGGAGGAGTTTGGCTCGTGCGGGAGCTATTAAGTTAACAAAAGACATTAGTTATTATGATCAACCAACGCTTAAAATAAAAGGCGTCGGTCACAACAAAACAACCGAAACCTATGTTGAATGATAGTCGTCAGTTTCAACTAGAAAAACCAACATTTATCTACACATGCCAACAAAAAAATGTTCTTGAATTATGTCCATAGTCGTCGGTTGCCGTAAAAAACCGACGCCAAAGGGGGGTAAAATTTTTTGTGGGGACAGCGCGTGAAAACCCATCAGCGTCGGTTGTTGCAAGAAAACTGTTGACAAAAATGTGCCCAATTTCTGTCTCGCGACAAAACCTTTAGTCCTCGATTGTTTGGTAAACAACCGACGCCGTATGTGAAATTTTGGAGGTAATTTTTTTGCACTGAAAAAATTAGATTTGGCGGGCGATTTTAGGCGTCGATTTCTTACTGAGCAACCAATGCTAAATAAAAAGTGATACCCGTGTCTGGCCGGTCTTCACATATAGATGTCTATTTATTCTTTCAACTGACGTTGTAGGGTTCAGGTGTCAGTTTTTGGGATACAACGTACGCCTCTAAATGTGACGTTCTAAGCCATTTCTATAGTAGTGATATATATATGGGCTCATCATTAATATCCGCGTGGGTAGCTACCCACCCACCCTTCCAGTCACTTTTATTCAATTTTTTTTGCAATTGTAGAGGGGCATTTTGTCTAGCTCCCCAAAAATTTCATCCAAAAATTATATCATTTGCCCCACTAAAATAAAAAATCACATCCTTATATTTACTGACTGTATATTTTCTATGCAGTTACTTATTTGATCTCAGAGTTACTTTTTTGTACCATAAAGTTACTCTTTTGATCTTAGAGTTACTCTTGTATACCATATAGTTACACTTTAGGATGTGTAGGTAGTGAAAAATCAGGCTACACGCACGGGTAACGAATAAATCCCCTCTCTCACTCTCTCTCTCTCTATATATTTATTTATTTATATATGGAGTAAACATATTAAAAAATTAGTGCAATTATCAACATCTTATTTTGAAAACAATCATGCTTGATATAGGTCTACATAAGTCTCTAAATAAATACCTAACATCTGAGCATCTAATACATCCGCATTTGAATTTTTTGGGTAAACAATTATCTATGGACCCTAGTTTTGGATATTGGATTTTCAAAATTTTAAAATTGGTTAATATAAGTTTAGATTATTTAAACAAGTATCTAAATATTAAACTACAAATATTAATATATAGTTTTGATATAATAACTATACTTAATCTTTTTCTACCTTAAGTATATTTCTTTTACATTTGGGTTCAAGTTACAATTTTTGATTATGAATAATAAATGGTTGTATGAAACTCAAAATTCAATACTTCTTTTAGCAATAGTATTGTTGAGTTTAGATACAACTAGAATAAAATACATGCTATTGGGGCTAGTCCCCATTCCCCAGAACAAATGTATACTCATTCATGATGAGAGATAACAATCAAAAAATAAGTATAATGATGGAGGGGGCAATGACGCCTGGTGTAGGAAGACTAGTCTCTTCACTGTGACTGTCGCCTCCTTTCCCCTCACTCGGGTTTGCACTGTGCAAAGTGTGGATTCTAATAAACTATTAGAGACCCTTAGAATTGAAAATAAGGGTTCCCTTTTATACATGCATTCCTCGCTGTCGAAACCCTAAGGTTTGATATGTGTAGTCAAAGACAACTAATTGTGTGGCTTGTACTCGGTCCAATAGGTGACTCGCGTGGGCTGCTCAATCTGGACCTCGAATCTAGTTCTCTGGATGACCAATGTGGGTTGAATCGGGGTAGGATGGATGTGGAGAGCGTGTGCCAAAATTCAAGACTCATGAGACTTCAGGTAGAAAGCAGCTCAAGCTGAGCGACTAGCGAGATCTATCGGTTGGCTGGGTGATTGGAAGGTGGGAGCTGGATAGTTTCTAGGGCCTTCCTTCCCTTTAGGTATGATATCTTGAGGGCTTGACCATCCTTCTAGGAAATGAAGTGTATATTTTGTTGTTTCTTCATAAAAAGTATATAAAATGCATTAAAGTCAAGAAAAGGGAAGATCATTGCATTTAAGTAAATATAATGCTAAAACTAAGTAATAAAAACAAATTTGTCCCTAAAAAGTGAATAAAAAAACATGCAAAGATGGGTATAAATATACTCATCAAAGTACCCCGAACCTAAAGCTTTGCTTGTCTGGAGTAAAGAAAAATAAAAAGGGGGACAAACAATTGATACTAAGATCTAGGTTTTCTCTCCCAACTGAGCATACCTTGTGCCACCCTTCCGTCAAACATGATCAAGTGGCCTATTCCATTGAGGTCACGTAGACATACTTGGATATCCCCCGACTGGAGGTTGTTTCTCCATTCACTAGACTTCAAAGCATGCAAATAATAAATTTATTCTCAATAATACACTTGATCTGTCTACGCAAGGTAGAAGGGAGCACAAGTTAAGGTTGATTGGTTATATTTGGGGAGAGTTATAATAAATCCCTTGGGTATACAATTTTAAAGAAGGGGGAGAAGAAGGCATGGAACAAACATGTTTCCCTGATCTCTCCTCTATTTGACTTTAGATCTTATTAGTTGTAGTCACATTGACCACATGTTTTTTGTGTTCCCATTGGCCTCTTTTATTTATGTCATGCTTGTAGAAAGGAAATGAAGTGGAAATATTTCTTTGAAGGGGATTCCACCCCAAACCTCGGATTTGGAATAGAATGGATATATTTCTTTTATATGGATGATGAAGAGATATGAAATAATGGAAGAAAGGTAGAAATAAAATGCTGACTTGTTCTTCTTTGTTAAATTGCTGCATTAGAATCAGATCATCATATGATATCAATTATTTCAGTTAATGCAAGGTATATAAGTGTGTATAAATTTCATTACAAGTCATATCAGGGGCTTGTGCAACTAGGCCTTTCTGACTCTTTCTTCTTATCATCACTTCCAAGGGGTAAAATGCTCAATTAATGTCCTTGGGGATCAAATTTATTCAAGACATGTATGTTCCTTAAAATTTTCTTTTAACATAGGTTAGCTCAAGAAAAAGAGGATATTTCCACTTATATATTTTTCATTTTGCATACAACAAAGTACTCGATTAGATAAAGGCCAAAACTCAGACAAAACAAAACAATAAAAAGATGAAAAGAAATAGTAGTAACAGGTTAAATAAGACATATTTAAATAAAAGAGAGAAAAGAGGTGGTTAAGGATGGGAAAGAGAAAGGGCTAGAGTTGGGAGTGGTGGGACAATGTACTACCCACTCTCCACCTCTGACATCAAAATTCTTCCCGTCCCCAGGAAGAACCAAGTTAAAGATGGAGGGGATTTAATAACCCTAGCGAAATCATAGGGACAATTCATCCTTGTGTTAGTTAGGCCTTCTCTCTATCGTTGTCTGGGCCACCTGTTTCCATGATCCTCGTTCGGTGGGGGAGAGAGTGTGTATAACCGCACACCCCATTTTCCACTTCCTTCCTCATTCCAACACCTTGTCTCGAGGGAGATAGTGCGTTGACCAAACAATCAATTTGCAATTGGATCCGAATTGGGTAGTGTGAGGCCATGTCACTGCACCAGGTGCGTGAAGCGTGTTTCTCAGGGGAGATAATTGTCAGGGGGTAGTAGAGTTGGAGTTACTTGGGAGGATGGCCATGTTATCTCTTCGGTTTTTTGATGAGGTAGGCTATGAATGTTGTAGTTCACCATTGTGGTTGTGGGAAGAGGATGGCATCGATGTTCCATCGCAAGGGAGCAAGAAGAAATTATGGGGCCTTGATATCGTCGAAGTTGGAGGTGGTGTGGTCTCTAAATGTTGCACCTCATTCCCTTATATAGTTGCAAAAGAGAGACACTAGGGCAACTCAAAGAGTTGGTGGTTACATAATCCATGCATGTGTTTGAATCCACCGCCTGGGTCATAAAGTCATACGTCGAGTCCTTCAAAGTCTCAATCTTGTCAAATATTTGGGCAACATATATTAACGATAAGAATTGGAATGACAAAGGCTACAATTCCCAAGTTAGCAAGTATTTTTGTGAAATATATAATGATTTTTTTGTAAGGAAAATGCTATTTAAAATACTCACCTTGATGGGGTAATGCATCCTCATTGGCCCACGTGAGCATCTCCCAACATGCTCATGAATCCATGATATTGTGAGATCCTTACTCCGTCGATGGGTCATCTAGGTGGACGATTCATTTGGCAGATGGCAAAAGTACATCATGATCTCACTTTACTGTTTTAGATATCAATCAATCCAATACAAATTGAGTTGTCAAGAATATATCCTTTATGGAAAAGAATTTGGAAAAAGAAAAGAAAGAGAAGTAAATGAAATTTTCCAATGATAAAAGAAAGAAATAACAGAATTGGGTTGCGTTCCAGCAAGCATCCCAGTTTAACATCATGATCCGAGTATTGACATTGCCGTACTCAAGTGGAGTGCATGAGTAGGATTTGCAAACCATGGTTTCAATACTCATAGGCCTTGAATCATGATTTTATAGAGAGCATACTTTGTGCTGAGGATTATCTTTGTTACCTCTAGGGATGTGACGTCCCCGGATTTTCTAAAACTTAATCTGATGTGAGACGTCCAAATTGAAACCCTCACCTCAACGAGAATCCCAATTTAAACATCCCACACTAGGCTAAGAAGAAGAAAATTAGAGGAAGTCATAAGGAAACAACAGTAGCACATGTACATGAACAATAATAAAACCATACACACATGTTCACCATTCAACATATAATTACAACATGAATTGTTACAACATTTGATATTACATATTGAACAGCAAACTTAAACATATACACGTACTACCACTAAACTACAGGATCTTAAGACAACAGGTCCACCTGAACATCAGCTCACCACACAACTCTCACTATCCTGGATCTTTAAGAGCATAACCACTACCTATACAAAAGATTACATGCGGTACACGTCAGCACAATATTTCAAGAATATTGTACTGAGTACGCCTACGTGTCTTTTATTTACCTCTCATCATATCTTGGCAATAAGATAAAACTAATATACTTGGCAGTAACAGAAGAATATAAGGAAAAACATATACTTGCACATGGATATTCATTAACAAAAGAGAACACATATTTTAAGCACATTTTCCATTATATATCAAGGCCTTTATGATCACTACCAAAGAGTTAGATCATCTGTACAAGGTGACCACTACCAAAGAGTTAGGTCAAACCACTACCAAAGAGTTAGTGCTTTCATATAATGGAACAGATATATTATGTTTCATGTGTTCATAGCAATAAGTATCAAAAATCATGCAACATATCATACAAGAACAATCATTTCAATCAATATCATATGCCAAGTTTATACTACCATATAACGCAAGCATAATATATAATAAGCCAAGTAAGAGGTAATGGCGTACCTTAGATCAAGACATCCTAATCATCACATATACTCCTGATGTCATCTATATCTTGGTCAAACCTGATTAAGATAAGATTACATACTATCATCAGGTTCTCATCATCATACGTCTCATCTTAACCCTAAACGTGTTCATCAGGGTTTGACTTAATCATTAGGATATGCATTATTACTTGTATTATCTTCTTATAATTGTCTCACTGATATCATTTTTCAGATTACATCTCATTATCAAGGTTCATCATCTGAACATTAGGTTCCATATATTTTTGTGTGTCCATTAATCATATCTTATATGCATTATACATATTAGGGTTACAACCTTTGTATCAAGGTTCATCTTCATATAACATGGATTCTATTCATCATTATGATCTCATAATTAAAACTGAGGTTCAAGATAATGATATGAGCTTTCTATGTAAATCTCATCTTTTATTGGGCATGTATGCATTAATAGTATTTTATTTAGGGTTAAAAGCCCTAAATGGCAACATTAAGCAAATTACATGATTTCGTACATCACCATGATCATCACTGACATCATATGCATTATAAACATGAAATATGGTTTACAGGTATTTTCTCATAATTTTAGGGCATCGTTTGATATTTATTATCCATCATATGAGCATTTCACATCTTACATATTATTACTGATATTAATGCCTCAAAAGCCTGATATTATAGTTCCAGGTTGTTCTGTGCATTTTTCTGAACATTTTGGTACCTTATTTGTATTTTTCTGAGCATCGAGCTAATTTCTACGAATTAATGAAGAACTGATAATTATTTGAATTTCTAACCTTTTTAGCTAATCAAGCGCTGCCACGTGTCCATTTTGGGGGCGTGCTCCTTGCTACTGAGCCGGTCTGGTTCAGTGTGGATTTCAAGTGTTTTTGGGTAATTGGACCCGGTTCATCTTTCTTTTTCTTCTCTCGCGTGATTCCTCGCGATTTAGCCTAGGCGAGTTTGTGTTCTCAGTTCCCTGCATCGCAGACCACCGCCGCTGGCTCTACTCCGGAAGGGCGCCGCTGTTGCTCCGGCAAACCTTGATAGCCATCAGCTCCTCCTTCTCTCATGGTCTGCTGCGTGCGCCTTGACGTGGGTGTGAAAACTGCCGCCGTCGTTGTCTCCCCTTGGGCGAGCGATCGCAGTGGATCCCGCCTCCTCAGAAGTTCACAACTACAAACATGACAACAAAGGCCGTCACTGCTACAGGGTCATCTCTATGGTATGTATCTTCTCCGGGCTGCTCGTGTCGACCTTTGGCGCTGGAGCCTCTCCCTGTTCCTTACGTCACCGCCGAAGCTGGGCTTGCCGGTGAGGATCCCAGAAGCTCCGCTCTGAATCTCCAGTGCCGCCACAACACCTCGAAGCCACGACAATGAATCCTCCTCGCACGCTTGAGAAGATCATCGGTGCCGGCTCCCGCTTTCCTCTCTACTACTCTTACCTCTTCCTTTCACCTGCTCGCTGTAGAGGAGAAGCAGCTGAGGGACGAAACTTGTTCTCTCCACTGGAAATGCCACATCTCTCGTTTAAGGGGAGGGGTCAAACTACTCGTGAAGAGGAGAGTAATCCAAATACTTAGTCACTTCTCCCCATCGCCCCACGACCAGGCCGATCGTGGCGTCGTGGCTGGACACACCCAGGTTGCACTCTAACTGAAAGGTTGACGATGAAAACTATGCCACTGATTCCTCATGTGCGGCTGAGATGTAGCCAGCACTTGAGTGAATCTGTGGTTCCTCCTCCTCAAAGGCCACAGCCACTAGATCTCTGATCTAAGGCTAAAAACCAATCGCATAGACCCAGACTAAAAGCAAGGGGCGTGTGACACAGCCTAAAATCGAATCTTAGGTCTATCAATCATCAATATGCACCTTATTTCATAATATTCAAACCTAAATAACTCCCTCTAGGAGCATCCAAATGCTACCAAATTTTAACCATAATTTCCTCACAACTCAAGTTACCTTGTACACTAATTTGGTGTCCAAAACCTATTGTTTGATCACTGAATAAAAATCCTCAAAATGGCATGAACATAGGGATCCAAATTATGGTATGAGCATCACTCAACAAGCGGACTTTATCAAAATACTTGGAACTCTTAAAACAACTCAATATGTCTGACTTCACTTGTGTCATTGGACATATAGGGATTCCAAAATTCCACTTCATCACATCCTACACACCTTAAAAGAAATTCCGTCCTCGGAATTAAACCAGAAAACCCACTTCGTCACATCATATACATCTTAAAAGAACTTTCGTCCTCGAAAGTAAACCATACATACTCCAAGGAAAACTACCATGTATCCAAAGCACTATTAGGGGGGGTTTTATAACCATCTTGGTGCACAAACACTCCATTCAAGGTTTAGAAACTTAGGTTATGTCATTACATCTCTCATATATTAGATTTGCTTCCTTATCTTTATCCATGCATTAGGTTTTCTACATCATATTACCATGTTCTAAAGGAGTTAACTAAAATTAACTCATACATCAAGGTGTCATCCACATTTTATTTAGCTCATTGTTAGAACATGTTCATCATTAACATATGCCTTTTAGGAGGGAGTTAACTAAAGTTAACCCACTTTATTCATCTAGAGCACATCAAGGTGTTGTAATCATTATGTGGTGCTAACTGTCGAACTATATTTTTTTCATCTTTATTAAGCATTCACATTAACACCTCATGTCACATGTTTCATTCATATGATCTTATTTCATTGCTCATAACAAATTACAACATTTAGTAGTGATATCATCACAAGATTAAACAACAGTTTCACATTAATCATCATTATTTATGTACATGGTTAACCAATTATAATTCGATATCAATTAAACCATCTCTAGGTTTCCATCATATCATGTCTATATATCACGTCTCGAGATTAGATCACATCCTTACATATATTATATCATGGTTGTGCTAAACAAACTTATGTGAGTGGCTAATCAAACATATATCAAAACCTCACCTAGTCCAACTGAGGTTATCCTGACCCATATCATGAGGGTAGTTTTATGCTCAGTCTCTCTGAGCTAACTCAACTCTATGAGTATCTCGTATGCATATACTTTATCTTCCCTCCTTGATTTTAGGGTTTCTGGGTCTACCTCATTGGTACTAGCAATAACTTTACAAGCTCTAGCCACATAAGCACAAACCAAAACATGATACAACATACTCTTCATAGGTCTCTACCCATGAAACATCTTATCCAAAGCTCTCTTATATACACCACTAGATTTCCTATGTGGGAAACCACCAACCCGAGCATGAGGCTTCACAGAAACTGACATAGCTACCTCCTCCAGGGTCTTGGGCTCTCTCTCCCTCACCCAGATGGTAGGCACTCATATTCATGTTCACATGTTCATATAACCATCCTCTCTCTGTCTCTAGGGTTTGGTCCTCCCAAGGACATCTAGGGTTTAACAAAGCTATAGGATTCATACATAAAGAAACTCAACTCAATCACTTAGGAGTAGTCTAGTTTAGGACATATCACATATCTCATATTTCTCATATCATGGAGTCTAGGTTCTCTGACCTTCTCCTTGTGGGTCTCTCTCTCTCTTGAGCTAACCCCGAAACTGGTCCTAACACTAGAGGTCCTCCTTTGTAAAAGAGATTGAGGCTCATGCTGACTCACAACCTAGTCTTAACTTAACTTATCTTATCTCATAAAAGCCTATTCACTTGCATCACCAAAACTTATCTCAAAACCTCAAAATGAACTTAAGTCCTCAAAGACAAACATAAATCATCTTAATCATCTTATATCATCTATATAAGACTTACATCAAAGCTTATTTCATCTATTCCATCCATCATATATATCAAAAAGGCTCTAGACATCTAATCTAGAACTACTCTCTCTTCTAGACTGATGTCATTCACTTTCACTTAGGTTACATGACCACCTCCTACTCGTACATGTGTGGGGACACATTTTTGTAATACATATACATAATAAAATATTATATAGTTTTTCTCTGATAAAACATGCATCAAAGAAAACTATCAAGGTTCGATTCGATTGGAATCAAAAACCAAATCCAGAAAACGAGTGTCCCACACATAGTAGAGAGTCCAGTGTCATGAAAACTAGTGAAAAGGGTGAGAACATGGTGTAGACTAGTGTAGCTACTCTAGACAATGAGCGCCATATGTCTAGGGTTTCTCTTCCCTTGATGCACGTCATTTCCAAATAGTGCAACGTCCCATACCACTGCACTACAAGGAAAGAACGACATCTAAGGACTTGATATACAACAAGCACCAGTCTAGGCCTAGTTCTCAGACATCTAGGTGCTAACCTAGAGGCTAGGTCAGATCTAGTCTCTATAAGACGACTAATCTAACCCTAAAAGATTATTAAGTTCAAGGTTCTTAAGTTTTTAGTTGCATAATGAGCAAATGTCAGGCTTTGCTATTGTTCATGCTCTGATACCACCTGTGACGTCCCCAGATTTTCTAAAACTTAATCTGATGTGAGACGTCCAAATTGAAACCCTCACCTCAGCGAGAATCCCAATTTAAACACCCCACACTAGGCTAAGAAGAAGAAAATTAGAGGAAGTCATAAGGAAACAACAGTAGCACATGTACATGAACAATAATAAAACCATACACACATGTTCACCATTCAACATATAATTACAACATGAATTGTTACAACATTTGATATTACATATTGAACAACAAACTTAAACATATACACGTACTACCACTAAACTACAGGATCTTAAGACAACAGGTCCACCTGAACATCAGCTCGCCACACAACTCTCACTATCCTGGATCTTCAAGAGCATAACCACAACCTATACAAAAGATTACATGCGGTACACGTCAGCACAATATTTCAAGAATATTGTACTGAGTACGCCTACGTGTCTTTTATTTACCTCTCATCATATCTTGGCAATAAGATAAAACTAATATACTTGGCAGTAACAGAAGAATATAAGGAAAAATATATACTTGCACATGGATATTCATTAACAAAAGAGAACACATATTTTAAGCACATTTTCCATTATATATCAAGGCCTTTATGATCACTACCAAAGAGTTAGATCATCTGTACAAGGTGACCACTACCAAAGAGTTAGGTCAGACCACTACCAAAGAGTTAGTGCTTTCATATAATGGAACAGATATATTATGTTTCATGTGTTCATAGCAATAAGTATCAAAAATCATGCAACATATCATACAAGAACAATCATTTCAATCAATATCATATGCCAAGTTTATACTACCATATAACGCAAGCATAATATATAATAAGCCAAGTAAGAGGTAATGGCGTACCTTAGATCAAGACATCCTAATCATCACATATACTCCTGATGTCATCTATATCTTGGTCAAACCTGATTAAGATAAGATTACATACTATCATCAGGTTCTCATCATCATACGTCTCAAATTAACCCTAAACGTGTTCATCAGGGTTTGACTTAATCATTAGGATATGCATTATTACTTGTATTATCTTCTTATAATTGTCTCACTGATATCATTTTTCAGATTACATCTCATTATCAAGGTTCATCATCTGAACATTAGGTTCCATATATTTTTGTGTGTCCATTAATCATATCTTATATGCATTATACATATTAGGGTTACAACCCATGTATCAAGGTTCATCTTCATATAACATGGATTCTGTTCATCATTATGATCTCATAATTAAAACTGAGGTTCAAGATAATGATATGAGCTTTCTATGTAAATCTCATCTTTTATTGGGCATGTATGCATTAATAGTATTTTATTTAGGGTTAAAAGCCCTAAATGGCAACATTAAGCAAATTACATGATTTCGTACATCACCATGATCATCACTGACATCATATGCATTATAAACATGAAATATGGTTTACAAGTATTTTCTCATAATTTTAGGGCATCGTTTGATATTTATTATCCATCATATGAGCATTTCACATCTTACATATTATTACTGATATTAATGCCTCAAAAGCCTGATATTATAGTTCCAGGTTGTTCTATGCATTTTTCTGAACATTTTGGTACCTTATTTGTATTTTTCTGAGCATCGAGCTAATTTCTACGAATTAATGAAGAACTGATAATTATTTGAATTTCTAACCTTTTTAGCTAATCAAGCGCTGCCACGTGTCCATTTTGGGGGCGTGCTCCTTGCTACTGAGCCGGTCTGGTTCGGTGTGGATTTCAAGTGTTTTTGGGTAATTGGACCTGGTTCATCTTTCTTTTTCTTCTCTCGCGTGATTCCTCGCGATTCAGCCTAGGCGAGTTTGTGTTCTCAGTTCCCTGCATCGCAGACCACCGCCGCTGGCTCTACTCCGGAAGGGCGCCGCTGTTGCTCCGGCAAACCTTGATAGCCATCAGCTCCTCCTTCTCTCATGGTCTGCTGCGTGCGCCTTGACGTGGGTGTGAAAACTTCCGCCGTCGTTGTCTCCCCTTGGGCGAGCGATCGCAGTGGATCCCGCCTCCTCAGAAGTTCACAACTACAAACATGACAACAAAGGCCGTCGCTGCTATAGGGTCATCCCTGTGGCATGTATCTTCTCTGGGCTGCTGGTGTCGACCTTTGGCGCTGGAGCCTCTCCCTGTTCCTTACGTCACCGCCGAAGCTGGGCTTGCCGGTGAGGATCCCAGAAGCTCCGCCCTGAATCTCCAGTGCCGCCACAGCACCTCGAAGCCACGACAATGAATCCTCCTCGCACACTTGAGAAGATCATCGGTGCCGGCTCCCACTTTCCTCTCTACTACTCTTACCTCTTCCTTTCACCTGCTCGCTGTAGAGGAGAAGCAGCTGAGGGACGAAACTTGTTCTCTCCACTGGAAATGCCACATCTCTCGTTTAAGGGGAGGGGTCAAACTACTCGTGAAGAGGAGAGTAATCTAAATACTCAGTCACTTCTCCCCATCGCCCCACGACCAGGCCGATCGTGGCGTCGTGGTTGGACACACCCAGGTTGCACTCTAACTGAAAGGTTGACGATGAAAACTATGCCACTGATTCCTCATGTGCGGCTGAGATGTAGTCGGCACTTGAGTGAATCTGTGGTTCCTCCTCCTCAAAGGCCACAGCCACTAGATCTCTGATCTAAGGCTAAAAACCAATCGCATAGACCCAGACTAAAAGCAAGGGGCGTGTGACACAACCTAAAATCGAATCTTAGGTCTATCAATCATCAATATGCACCTTATTTCATAATATTCAAACCTAAATAACTCCCTCTAGGAGCATCCAAATGCTACCAAATTTTAACCATAATTTCCTCACAACTCAAGTTACCTTGTACACTAATTTGGTGTCCAAAACCTATTGTTTGATCACTGAATAAACATCCTCAAAATGGCATGAACATAGGGATCCAAATTATGGTATGAGCATCACTCAAGAAGCAGACTTTATCAAAATACTTGGAACTCTTAAAACAACTCAATATGTCAGACTTCACTTGTGTCATTGGACATATAGGGATTCCAAAATTCCACTTCATCACAAGGGAGTTTCTGGCGCTATGATTGTTCATGTCCCAATTTACCTTCTGCCTTGAAGACTTCGATCGAGTTATGCACATCTAGTGTTGTTGACGGTCCAACATTGGTTGCTAGTGTTACCATGGGTGAGTTCTCACTAGTGTCTGACTGAGTTGGTATCAATGGGGGGTCAGGTGTCCATGCTTCTACTGGAACAAATATAGAGTGGTCATTCAAACAACTCAGGGACTTTATTGAGGTTCTTTGTCTACTTCCATTTTCACAAGGAGGGGCTGGTGCATCATTTGGGTTTGAAGGTGTAGAGCACATGTTTTGGGACCTTGTTGTTACTGCATTCAACTGCTCTGGATATTTGGCATTTTTTTGGTTTGACCTATAGATGTTCCTGTTGGGAGTTGTTCACTAGCTGCTAGTTGAGTAATCTGACACTCCAATGCTTTTTGATTGGTTGTGGTGTGAGCTAGTTGAGTCTGGTATGTTGCCATCATTTGCTAAAGCATCTTTACTGGATCTTGTACTGGTGTTGGTTCTATTTGTAACAGCAAGGCTTGATTTGGATTTTTATATTGCTACCGTTGCTGGTAGTTTCTGCTTGGGAAATTAAGTCTATTATTTCCTTGATTGTGAGTACAATTTTTTGGTGCTCTGACTTGCGTAGATTGTATCAAGGTCTGTTGAGAGGTATTCTTGGCTCCATTTGGATTCCCATACTGGAAACACAAGTGGTTACGAGCCTTATTCAGATTGTAGTGCTCTTGCCTTGGAATAGTATGTATATAATTGACACCTTCGACTTTGTGACTATATACTTTTTCTAAACCTTGTATTCGTGAAATGTATAATACAATTATTGGTAATGAATCGTGTTGTGATCTACATCATGTCAAAACTTCCAAGATGGCATAATTATTTGCACTTGGGCTGTCATCGGTTGGTTCTTCCTTTTGTACGTACTGAACAATTTTTCAAGATTGTACTTCTTAAGAGAGATATCCTTTAGTGATTTAGATATGGACTCGAGTTATGAACCATCTTCAGCCATGTCTACTTTTAGAATGCCTTTACCCGAGGGGCTACCCTAATGAATCTGGTTTTGAGCAATAAGATTGACGATCTTCAGTGCGTTTTCAAAACTCTACCGCATAAAATTCCCATTATAGGAGGAGTCAAGAATCTTCTTAGTCTTTTCATTGACACCCTGATAAAATAATTCAATAATTTGATTTTAGGGAATGCCTTGATGTGGGCATTTAAGTAGAAGCTTGTTGAATCATTCCAACACTTCATGTTGGATTCCTCAAATACCTTTTTGAGTCTAGTCATTTGACCTATGATTGAATATGTCATCAAGGGAGGATAAAATTTCTCTAGAAATTGGCTTTCCAGAGCTTCCCATGTTATGATCGGATCCCCTTAAAGGGTGTTGTACCACACTTTGGCTTTATAAGTCAGAGAGTATTTGAAGAGTTGCGACCACATAACATCATCAGTGGTGCAAACTGGCTTCATCATCAAGTAAACGTCAATGAATTTGATGATGTGTTCATGACAATCATCTCCGATCCTTTAAGTAAATGCAAAATTTTACAAAAGAATGACCCACTAGGCCATTATCAAAATTGGATTGTATGTAGGCTATATTGGATGAGTCAAGTCAGCAACTTTAGGGATAGAGAAATCCGTGAATTCATTGGTGCGTTTTACAACTTGGACTGCTTCTAATCTAATATTTAATTCGACTTCCACTTTTATCCTAGCTTTTATAGCAAGTAGTTCTTGTTTAGCCGCCATAGCTGCTGCATATCACGCTTGAATAGCTACCTCCACAGCTATGTCCTAGCTTCCTCCACACAAATTAAAGCCTTATTGCAATATACTTAGGGATCGAACCTAAAAGACAACTTGTTTAAGAAGATATATATATATATATATGTATATATATACATATTCATATATATATATATATATATATATATTCATAAGTATTCTGGATTAATATTTATTACTAAGAAAGTTGGTTGATTGATTAAACTAAATTGTTACCGATGAGAAACAAAGATTAAGGAAGTAATTCAATAATAATAAAAGGACCACGACATGGGGTTTCGCTCGCCAAAGCCTACATAATTATTCTAGAAATATTTAATTATAACTAACAATTTACTAAACATAGGCTTACTTACTACACCCTCACAAGATATAAATCATTGCATGGATTTAACACCCTTAGAATTGACCAATCTTGGTACCCATGTTCCTTGTTCATCCGATTGGACTCCCTAACTATGGTCGACCAATCTCACCATGTTAACAGATCATAACCTAATCACCTCACTATCCATGTATGACCTTCAGGGGGATAACAAGATCGTTCCAAAGTTCTAATCACTATTAGAACAACCTACACATCCACGATTATAATATACATGCAAAGCAAGTGAACAATTTGCAAACCAATAGAATTATTGAGTTTAGATATGCTAGAATAAAATACAGGCTATTGGTGCTAGTCCCCATGTCCCAGCACAGATGTCTACTCGCTCATGGAGAGAGACAACAATAGAAAGATAGGTAGAACGATGGAGGGGCCATGACGCCTGATGCTGGAAGACTAGTCTCTCCATTGCAAATGTTGCCTCCTTTCTCCTCGCTAGGGTTTGTGTTGTGCAAAGTGCGACTTCTAATAAATGATTAGAGACCCTTAGAATAGACGACAAGGGTTCCCTTTTATAGATGCATTCCTCTCTTATGAAACCCTAATGTTAGATACTTGTGGTTGAAGGGAGCTAATTGCATGGCCCGTACTCGGTCAATTAGGTGACTCATGTGTGTTGCTAAATCTGGACCTCACATCCAGTTCTATGGTGGACCAGTTTGGATTGAATCGGGGTAGGCTAGATGTGGAGAGATGTGTCAATACTGAAGAGTCAGGGAGACTTCAGATACAAAGCGTCTTGAGTCGGGCGACTAGAGAGGCCTATCTCCTAGTAGGGTGATTGGAAGGTGGGTGTTGGATAGCTTCTGGAGCCTTCCATCACTTGAGGTATGACATTTGGAGGACTTGATCATCCTTCTAGGCAACAAAGTGTATATTTGATATTTTCTTCATAAAAAAGTATATAAAATGCATTACATTCTAGAAATCGGAAGGTAATTGCATTGAGGTAAATCTAAGACTAAAAAAAAGGAATAAAAACACAATATCCCCTAAATAGCGAATAAAACTGCATGCAAAGATGGATATACATATATGCATTAGTATACAAGGTTTGGTTTGGGCTGCATTGCATAAATGAGTATAGTAATCTGACTTATATGAACTCTTATTCAGTTTTTTGTTAAAGGAAACTTACTAGAAGCATTAAAAAACAAAAATGGAAAATAATATACACTATAATGTAAAAAGCCTAGGCAATGATGGGATGAGTGAAGGACTTTGTTCTGAATTTAGGAAACCTACATGAGTTGTTAGATGTCTTCATTTTTTTATAATTGATATATAATTACTGATTTTACTCATTTATATATGTTTTAAATTTGAATTATTTTTTATAAGAAAAATATAATACAAGTTATGTAATAGAAAAATTTAGAAAATTCCTTTATCCGACATCCATTTTGTAAATTTCAAATATGAACTCAACTGTTAAAATCTATAACCATTCAGTAGATTTTTTTTTCAAAAGATAAATCGAAATGAGGACTACATGCTTATAGTTTAGCCTTCCTTTTATAAACCTACCTGAGTTGAGCCATATCATTTTAAAACTATTGAACCCATATTGGACCATATTTTGTGATGTAATAGGATTTTATTATCTATAATTTGGAGTTACCCATTATAAAATTGGGTCCATGTACATGTTTATATCCTATAAATTTCTTTTGATCCAAGTTAGTCCAACTAAGACTATGTTAAATAAACATGGATACTTATCTGATCCTGACCAACTTAGATTTGATTTTTATTCATGAAAATGTAGTAGGATAAGCATTTAGAAAACTATAACAAAAAACTAAGAATTAAATAAACACTTAATATGTATACATGGCATAATTAAAAAAAACCCCAAACCACCAAGTTCAATGGCTGGGTAAAAGTGGGAGTATGAGGAGGGATTATTTTGGATTACTTCAAAAGTGAGGGGGTTTAAGGAAAAAACTCAATGTTATATGTAACTGATGAAAATGGATTGTATTTGCATAAAATAGAGTGTGTGGAGAATCACATTTGCGCTAAATGTAACATCCTAAGATTTGATGCCTCAGATAAAATGATCTTAAAAGGAATGATTGGACTACCTATAATACCAAATTACATCTCCTTTCAGGTTGCCCATCAATAGGTAGCATGCTCAACCCAAAGTAGTACAAGAATGAGTGACTAATTGGGATGTTGATTCCAGGCTATGCATGAGTGAGGAATTAGTAGAAGTCATGGACTGTGTTAGTATGTGAGGCCAGACATCATTCATGAAATTCTACTTGTGGCCTTGGGTGTTGGGCCCTAGCGTTACAAATGGTATCAAAGCTAGTTTCCATCTAGTATGTATGTCTGAAATGAACATTAATACATGAGAAATATGTCATTATTAAGTTTACTTTTCTTTTTATTTTGTTATTAGGGACTTAAGTGTAATTATCTACTTATATACACTAAGTTTCGAAGAAACATATTATTTTAATTTTATATTTTGTTGGGAAGTATATTGAATTTCCTCAAGTCTAGGGTTCATGTCTTTTTATATACATACCCATCTTGGGGCTTGTCACTGACAATTGAATATGAATTGAAATAATGAATTCTCATTTTCCTTCTTTGTATTACTCTTCCTTGATGTATGCAACATCAAACATATTACATTGCAATCTTAAGTTATGCAGTGCGTGCATGTTGGACAGAGCTATGTATGTTGAGGCAAGATGGATCTGTCTTTGCACTAATAGTCATGAATGGAATATGGGTGGGCATGTGCCATTCTAGATCTTCACTGAAATGGTGAACAAGTTACAAGGCCATTAAATTATGCCTTGACAAAGACGTCAAGAGTCTAAGAGAACCATTTTGGTTCCACAATATAATGGAGGATAGAGTATTAGGTCATATAATTAATCCTTGATGGGGATATCAAGAGTCTAAAGCTAGAGACATGATAATGTCCTAGGATTTGATGCCTCAGATAAAATGATCTCTCAAAAGAAATATTGTACGACCTATATCACAAACGTGCACCTATTTTTTAAGTATATCATAGATAGTAGTTTGTAGTGAAGCATTCTCAATACATAGTAGTACTAGGATGGATGACATATAGGCAAGTGGATCCTAGGCTGTGCGTGAGTGAGAACAAAGTTCACAATTGAGATAGGTGGTGTTCTATGGGACCACTCATCATTCCTTAAATTCTAATAGAGCCTTGAGCAATGAGATTATACCTTACCATTACATTGTTACACAACATAAGAGAGGAACTATAAAAAGGAAAAGAGGCACATCTAATATATACAATGGACCAGAATAGAGGTAAACCAATTGGTTCAAGCTATCCTCAAATACATATTCTAGGTACAAGTTCCCCTAAATCACCATACCTAATACCACATATATATGGGTTGTTATAAAAATCACCAAGAAAAGGAAGATATAGGGGAAAAGTATGTGTCAATAAAATAATGTTATGTGTAATAAAATACATGAGAATTTAAGATGCAAATGAAACTATATAGATTCTACCTCTATCGTCTGTTAAAATATTCCTCCAACGTCAATTTTTTATTGACACCTAAGTGAGCGACACTACAAATACACACTTACAATGTCGGTTTCTTGGGGACACATTATCCAATGATGAAAATCTAGCCTAGGTTGCTATGATTAATGAAACTCACAAAGTTAATCATTTGTGTTTTTGGTTTTGCTATAGAAACCAACATTGTACTCCCATACCAGGTCACATTATTAATTGATTAAGGTTTTTGTCACATCAGTTTTTATGTCCAAATGAACATTATAGAAAAAATTGTGTCATCAATTTGGCACCTCAACCAACATCACCAAACAACTAGTAGCACGACCGTGCTTCCCATCATGACTGCTTTAGGATAGACCTATAATGTCAATTTTAGTGTTGAAACTAATGAGTAGTACCTACAACGTCAGTTTTTTGTAAACATTTGATGAAACATATGGTTTTTTTAAAATAGCAAGTCTGTAGACCTACCATTTAGCTATGCAACATGATGTAGAACCTATCGTTCATTAGAACTGTAGGTTTAATCTGGTGTTCAACTTAACAACATGCCAATACACCTGCAATACGAAGCACACAACCCACCCACATATAAGATCCATCCTCCAATTCCATTCTCAAGACATGTACAAATACATTTTCAATTGTGTTCATTCATGTTCACATTCATTCACACACATGTTTATATACATCATTCACATATGGGCAAATTCCATTCTCATGACATGTACAAATGCAATTCTCATTGTATTCATTGATCTTAACATTCATTCACACACATGTATATATTCATCATTCACATATGCACTAATAATTTAGTCACATCAAATTTAAGTTGCAAGAAGTCATAAGAACCACATGTATAGATAAATAATGACATCAAAGTAAAGAAAAATCATATTTTATCCCAATCAAATTCAAGGTTTACTTCCTTTTACGAAGGCTTGTGCCCATTGTTCTCATATCTCATATAGTTCTTCTTTTGTCTAGGGCTTTTTTGTGTTAAAAAGGTGCAAAGAGAATGATATAATTAATGAGTTTGATTTGATATTTTCATATTATTAAATGAGACTATATACTTATGATGATGAAGACTGTATATAGATTAAATTTTGTATGCAATGGATGTTTAGTGCCCCTTGTCCGATAGTCATGTCCATATACCGCATCACATAGTATGCGCATGACCAACCATTGTCTTATATTGGCACTATAAATTTACCACCATACAAAATATTAATAAATAAAAGTAAGCATAGTTGGCATAAATATGCATTTGAGTTAGAAAAACTACCTAAATATTCTTCCAACTTAACGCTTTCTTTTTCTTATCCACCTTATGTCCAGCCTTTTTGAATTAGTTTATACCCCTATATGTCAATGTAACACATTGAATTACATTAGTAAATAGTCATGTAATAATATATATTAATAGATATAAAAATTTACTCACATGAACAATGTCTTTTTCATTTTGTGCTCCCACTCTCTACTTCGTCACCCTTAGGATCTTGATAATATGCAGTTAGAGTCTCATAGACAATTATGAACTATACCTAATGATTATTGCTGAGTGAAAAGAAGGAAAACAAAAAGAAACTCAAAATCCATAATGAAATATAGTTATTAAGTCAAAATCATAAGAAAATAACTAAAACTCACTCAACATTGAAAGGGGCTATATTGACATTGTTCTTGCATTACCAAAATATTTCAATTTAGTAGAGCAATAATCGGTAATAGATATTGGGTCTTTATGAACAAGACTAATTAATGATGGAACTAGAAATGGCACATGGGGTAGTGTGAACTCTCTACATACCCTATATAAGTAGATGCAAAACGTATGTCATGTGTTTAAATATATAAGAAAACATATCAACATATATAAAATGAGGTATATATCCCAAAGATCGCACCATATCCAAAGTTAACATATCTATTCAACCAAGCATAAGAAAACATGTCCACAACATCTTACAAAAATATACCAGTATCATGAGCTTGACCTACAACATCCTCCTTAATATGGAGCTTCATAGGAGACCCTTCGTCAAAGTCGTCTTGCCATACTACTAACCCCCTCTAATTAGGAGATAACAAGTCAAATAGGTCCTTTGCAAGAGAACCTTGTAATTGAATATCTTAAGGAGGAAGTGGAGGTTTAACTATAGGGGTTTTGTTTGGTTCTATGTCCTGTATATATGTAATCTCATATCAATTGTCAATTATATACAAATACAATAACAATGTATATTTAACATGCATCATTATAAACAACTCCATCTATGGGTCACTCAACCATGATGCCCTCTGCATCACCTATTGTTTCAGGGTTTAGGTGGCAATATGGTAGTGTAGTTTGTTTACAAGCATTCTAGACAAGCCTTTGTGTTACACTCCGATCTCACAATTACCATTAATCATGAAATTATGGCATAAATTGAGGATTTAACATAATACAAAGATCACCCTTAACTTTTTCTTCTTTTTCAAACTATTTGCTTTCTGGCATTAAACCACATAAACTAACTTTACAAGGGAATCTAAACATTGATTTCTCTAATCTGATTTCAATAGTAAAAATGCATGTATGAACATTCATTATGTTTCTCATACTTTTAAGCACATAAGACTTGCTGACTGACATATATTGCTAAAAGAGGAATAATGTTATACATCATCATTTATAGCTCTCTCTTATTTCTTTACAAGGACCTAGAGTGACAAGGACTGACTAAACTTAACTATACTCAGACTTAACTCTTGTGGCAGATCTACTCTGATGCAAAGATATCATCAATCCCTACAGTTTCTCTAAAAATTTTGAGTAGAGGGGTGATCCTACTCGCTCAGTGAATGAGTAAAACAATAATACAATCTAAAGTACTGAATCAGACTTTTATCATTCTTGGATAATTGAAATAAAACAAGATTGTAATTTCATATTAAAAGACTAGATATTCAAAAACTTACTAATAACATTGAAGCCTACAACATTAGAAATAAACAAGTATGGAAATATAATCCTCACTATATTCAATATTACATTTAAAGAACAACTGTTGTAAAATTGTACCCAAATCTTTCTTAACCTTTCTTACTTATGAGAAACTCTTTAAACCTATATGAACATATTTTAGCTTTTGCCCTGATCATATGCAGTGTACTCTACATATGAAGACTCATAGCGAACTACGATCTGACCATACAAGACTTAGCGAACACACCTGGGAATGCTAAGCCTGACTACGTCGCTGGTATGCAACATGAAAATGGCTCTCTGGCCTCGACACACCTATTATGTCGTAAAAACTGGACTCCTCCTCTAACTTGACACACAGGCAAAGATTCAAGCCACCTATTATCTTTTCTGTACTCTAGTGCCACCAGGATCTCTGGTTGATGTTGGACACTACATACTGTATTTTTAAGGAGACTTCCACTAGGGCTTCGTCCCCCGTACAACCTATTAGTACGTTCCGACCCCCGTATAATGGAAACTGCCATGGTTAGGTCATTTCATCCCTACAACGCAGACCTCTCATAGGGAATCTAAGGTGTTCAGGGCCCTTAAGTCTATTATTTTATTATTCTTGGAAAGCTCTTACTATATTGTATCTTTTCCTTACTTTTACTTGACTCTGGTATTTCTATGGTACCACGTCTATTTATTTGAAGTTTATAAATATGACATGTATCTCATCCTTAACTTGTTAGAGCAGTATATTCAAAACACTGTAATATATTGAGAGATCAACAGACTATACATGCATGCAGACTAAAATACTTAAATAAATAGAATACATGTCCACTTGGCACTTATACATTGGAATCATGCAATTAAACTTCTTAATACACTGATGCTACTGAAATGAATGCTTAACATATTGTTTACCCCTTTCTTAGGGTTTCTCCTTACTCATGCACATATATCACTTCTCATGTATTCAAACATATATCATGTATGCTAATATAAATATTCTCATTCAATAATTCTCACATTTATGCATGGCATCGATAACATACCTATCTAGGGCATGTCATATCTCCACTTGTATTAGCATAACAACATATGCATTTCATGACAAGTATTTGAGTTAGAAAATCTGAATCTGATAAAGAAAGCATATATGCATATAAGATAATATTCAGATAAAATCCCACAATATCACATGAATCATTTCAATCAACCATTTACTAGTAAAGTAGATATGTATAGTTGTAAAAGCATACTAGATTGGGTTTCCATCCTTGATTACTTACTATTCACAAGATATGTATTGTGAACAACAGAAACTCTATTTGTCCGTATATCAAATCAAAGAGATCAAACATGTAGAATTATATGCACTAGGAACATAAGTAAGATCATATAAGCATAAATCCGAATTTCAACTATAATGTTATTCAAGCACCCGAATAACTTGAAAATTCAAATCTTCAGAAGATTCTCAATAAAGTTCTTAATTATGTATTATTCAAGATACATGGATATCTATATCCATGTCATCATATAAACATTTTCAGATCATAGTTGGAACATGAATTGAACTATTCTATAAACTACATTCAAGAACAGTTCTATTCATTTATTGTCATCTAGGGAAAAATTCAAAATATAAATGAAAACCATCTAATTGAGTACATTTGACTAAAATATTCTTTTACCCACTCACCCTAAGCTGTAAAATAGCTTAAAAATGTATCCCATATATGAAAATCTTGAATCCATATCGAAACCCTAGGAATCTCCACTTTCTTCTTCCTTTTAAATTAGAAACCCTAGAATTGAAGATTAGGAGATAAAGAGTGAGAAAAGGACTTGATTTGATATGATTTCAAATCCAATCATGGGAGGGACATAATCTTGACATCCGAGAGAAGATTCACCATGAAACTATATCCAAAGAAGCTAAACTTACATGATTTCATCATTCCTTGAACTGCAAAACCCTAGGTCAACATCTCCATCCCTTTCTCCTCTCAAACTCTAACTCTCCCTCTCTCTCAAGGATTTTGTTTCTCTGGATTGAATCATGAATTATGAGAGCTCCTTGTATGTTAGGTTGACCAAATAGAGCAATTGAGCTTCTTGGGTCAATAACACATTGACCCCTCACTATACTTTCTCTTATTTTAGTTGAATTTTCTGTCATAAAAGTATTATTGTAATTCATCTACTGATAAGGTCTAAACACATCCAAAAATTATGAAAATTTTGCATGTTATTTATGATTGAGTTTCAGATCTCTAGTTAAACTTCAGATCATTTAGAATAAAAAATTAAAAATAAAACACTACACTGCTAAAAAGCACTCTGTCAGCATTTTGGTCGAAGTATAGTTTGATCGAGAACCACATTCAAAGAACACTCAAATATTCTAAAATTTTTCTCCAATATGAATGATTGAGTTATACATATCATATTTGAAATTCAATTAAATACAAATTTGTAGAAAATATGAAAAATCATTTACCACACTGCTATCCTGATCAAATTCCATATTCATGTACTATCAAAACCCTCATTTTTTCTGATTAGGGTTTACATTTCTCAAACCCTAATTCTTCAAACTAAAATCATAGTTAGAGTTTGTTCTTAGGTTTGAAACATCACAATTGATCTACTATCATTAATCAAGTCTAAATTCTAATCAAGCATGTAATCATTCAGGTAAACCCTAGTTTACCAATTAAGCACAAATGTGGTCATTACAATTCTCAACCCCTTAAAAAGTTTCGTCCCCGGAACATACATACGCAAACAAAGTATATTCAAAGTTTATTTCATACTTGAATGCGGTTTTCAATGTTAAGTCCTTCATTTCTTTTCTAATCACAACATGTTTGAAATAGTTCTCAATGACAACAAACAAATTATCTATGTCACAATCAATCATAGCAGAGAGGGAGAGAAACAACCATTTCAATATTTTTTTATACTCTTGAGGTGTTACCTCAACATTGATAATCTGATCCAACTATCTCAATTCATATGGCTCAATATGTACTATTGTTATGTATTACCTCTAAGTCACAAAAGAGAGTTCACCATGTTCTTTTAAATTTTACTATTTTGCTACTCAAATAGCAAAACAGTCTTGAGTTGGAAGACTAGATTCAACAGGAATGTACAATACTACTGACGACATCCCTATTGCATCATGGATGCATATGGTGAAGCATTACCATCACATTTCATATTATTATCAAGTATGAACCCACACATAATTCAAGGTGTAACCATCATGTTATAACATACTAGGGTTTCAACAATAGTGACAAAGTACTCCATGATTGTATTAGTCATTCAAGGACTATTCATACCCAATTACCATCACTTAGTTATATTAAATCTAGGTATAACAAGCTATACCTCATTAGGGTTACATATCAATACAATATAGTTATCATCCCTTCTATTCATATGAGTGAATAGGTAAGACTACCTTATTCAGGGTAACTCTTCATTTGTTCCATCATCATTGAACCCATATCACCATAGCACAATTGTACAATACTAAGATGGATTACTGGTATGAATGACTACAACTATCAAACACCTTTAATTAACATATTGCTTGCACATGTACAATGAAATCATACGTAGAACCAATTTACATCCCTTAATATACCTTCAACAAATTATACTTCTAAAAACAAATTCACATATTACTAAAAGCCATTGTTTTCTCTTATCTCTCTCCTCATTCACTACTACTTACTTTTTGCTACTTATTCTTCTCTTTTTAATCATGCAGATTAAACATTCCTAAAATTGAAACATACAATGTACAAATAGATTATTCATCGTTCTTGCTATCACTGCAAGAATTTATCTCATATCACACTTCACTCATATTGTATTTCTCCTTTTGTTCAAAACACACTTGTTACATTTCAAATTTATATCTTACTCTTTGCTCTGAATCATTTCCAAATTGTTTATCTACCTTTTAGAATAGCTATCTTTAAACCTTGGATTACTATCAGTGCTAGTTTTCTTCTCATAGTGCAAATCTCATGATATTATTTTATAGAGATGCTAGTATTCAAGGTCAAATCACTAGTGACATCCCTTGAACTACTAGAATTCTAAACATTCTAGGGTTTGGTCCTTATCAATAGCATGACATTATTATGATGTGACCTTGCTCCCTTAATTTGATATTCAAACTTTGGATCTCACAAGTTTTACTAAAGTCTTCTTTATCTTATCGGTTGAATTTCCTTTCTCTTACTTGGCCATTAAGATAGATTACATTCTCAATTACCCTGCTAGGGTTTCATCATCATATTGTTTGTCATTATTACATTCACTAGATGTCTCTACCATGGTGGTTATACATCATATATGATTTATTTTCTTATCAATTCATTCCCACATTGCTCTCATTAAGGAAGATATGAAAGAGAAGATGATTTTGATACTTAGAATTCTTATCTTCAAACATTCAATAATACATTTCTCATATGTAGGTTTAATTAATTATCAACAAGGATACTTGACTAATTAGCACTTTCTTGAATCTCACAACCTCTTTCTTTTATAATCTATATTACTCCATCATGTTTTAAACCCTTATTTACTTTACATAATCCCCTTACCATATACTACTATTCCACATCATCTTTAACTTCTAGTTTTCTCTTATGATCATGTTGCTTCTTTTATGTGTATGATCATGTATAACATGTTGCGTATATTTCCTTTTATCCTTCTACTAATGTGAAGTTGAAATTCTAAATCAATAATCTCTCTACTAGTATCACCTCATGTTTAATACATTACATATCCTTCATTTTAAATCAAATGGCTCATGCATGGGTGAAACATAGTTTCTCTTTCAATCAAGTTTTTCCTTCCTGATTATAGCCTACCTTTGTATGACTTATTCATTTATTTACCTACACTCTTTGTTCTTGTTTTAGAAACTAGTTTGTTGTTCTATAGAGACTTAGAATCCAAAGGCAGTAAGGATGAATTTATTAAACTTATTAATAAAGGTATACATTCCATGCTATCAATTATATCATAACCCTCATTCCTTAATCAAGCTCATTATTTCCAACATTTCTCTTTGTTTTAACTAAGTTTCTTATCCTAGTTTTATGATTTACATGCTCATCTAGTTCTCTTCACTTTAACTCTTCTGAAGACTCTATCACTTCTATCTACTTATTGTATACTTAACTCCTTTCTTCTATTTTCCCTTTGCTTTGTAGTACATAAAAACATTGTACTCAGTTATATAATCCATTCCTCATGATTGATTCTTACTATCTTGGCCCCTTACATACTTTTCTCATATCTTTTCCATATTTCATATTTAGAGTTCATATAATACTAATAATTAAAGTTAATATGAACCTTATGTAGTTTTCCTTTATTCCCAATTAAGGGTTTCTCATATGAGGCCCCAAAGTTGGATCTCAGATATCAGTTCCAACTGATTCTTAGTTATCCCAGTCTTTCCCTTATACTTCAAAATCTTAGAGTATATACATTCATACTAGAATTTGGATCTAATCTATCTAGAATTTATTCTTGTTATGTTACTAATAGGAGTCATTAGATCCCAGTAATGCATCCTGCCATCCGGACCAGGCCGAACCTGCAGTCCTGAAGCCAAGAGCTACTCATGATTACTCAACTCCTATTTATCTCAAATGTGTGGAAGAAAACTTATCCACTTAGAAAAGCTCATTCAAATATCATTTCTAGTCTACTTTATACAAAGAATGTAATCAATAAATGCTACAACTGCATAGTGTACAATAAATCTTAAAGACCCATATATATTTCAAAATACTGAATATCTGAATTCAAACATATAAGAGTCTTTCTATTCATCTCGAATAAAACAACAATATGAAATGAAAGTTCTATCTCATTTTATAATTATGCTCTTAGTTCATGTTACTTATCTTGTTTCTAACCCTAATATTTCTAGGGTTCCTCTCTAGACCATCCTTCCACTGTATACTTGGCCAGGGTATACATGAAAGAATAGACAAAGTAGCTTGATACTGGTTGATCCAAGTACTCAGATACCGGGCCAGGATATCCAAATACTCAAATCCCTAGAGCTAACATCATAAAATCATCTATCTTCCACACTTATGACTCTAACTTACTAACTTAATGGTCCCTGACAACTCAGCATAAGCTCTGATACCAAGTTGTTACACCCTGATCTCACAATTACCATTAATCATGAGATTAGGGAATAAATTGATGATTTAACGTAATACAAAGATCACACTTAACATTTCTTCTTTTTCAAACATTTTGTTTTCTCACATTGAATCACATAAACTAACTTTTTAAGGGAATCTAAACATTGATTTCTCTAATCTGATTTCAATAGTAAAAATAAATGTATTAACATTCATTATGTTTCTCATAATGTTAAGCACACAAGACTAGCTAATTTGCATATATTGCTAAAAGTGGAATAATGTTATACATCATCATTTACAACTCTCTCTTATTTCTTTACAAGGACATAGAGTGACAAGGACCGACTGAACTTAACTATACTCAGACTTAACTATTGTGGCAGATCTACTCTGATGCAATGATATCTTCAATCCCCATAGTTTCCCTAAAAATTTTGAGTAGAGGGGTCAACCTACTCGCTCAATGAATGAGTAAAACAATAATGCAGTCTAAAGTACTGAATCATACATTTATCATTCTTGGATAATTGAAATAAAACAAGATGGTAATTTCAAATTAAAAGACTAGATATTCATAAACTTACTAATAACATTGAATCCTACATCATTAGAAATAAACAAGTATGGAAATATAATCCTCACTATATTCAATATTACATTTAAAGAACGACTGTTGTAAAATTGTACCCAAATCTTTCTTAACCTTTCTTACTTATGAGAAACTCTTTAAACCTATACGAACACATTTTAGCTTATGCCCTGATCATATTCTACATATGAAGACTCATAGCGAACTATGATATGACCGTACAAGACTTAGCTGACACACCCGTGAATGCTAAGCCTGACTACGTCGCTGGTCTGCAATAGGAAAATGGCTCTCTAGCCTCAGCACACCTATTATGCCGTAAAAATTGGACTCCTCCCCTAACCTGAGCACACAGGAGGAGAGTCAAGCCACCTATTGGCTTTTCTGTACTCTAGTGCCACCAGGATCTTTGGTTGACGTTGGACACTACATACTGTATTTTTAAGGAGACTTCCACTAGGGATTCGTCCCCTGTACTACCTGTTAGTACATTTTGACCCCCATATACTAGACACTGCCAAGGTTAGGTCATTTCATCCCTACGACGCAGACCTCTTTTAGGGAATCTACAGTGTTCAGGGCCCCTAAGTCTATTATTTTATTATTCTTGGAAAGCGCTTACTATATTGTATCTTTTCCATACTTATACTTGACTCTGGTATCTCTATGGTACCGAGTCTATTTATCTGAAGTTTATAAATACAACATGTATCTCATCTTTAACTTGGTAGAGCTGTATATTCAAAACACTATAATATACTGAGAAATCAACATACTATACTTGCAGGAAGACTGAAATACTTAAATAAATAGAATACATGTCCACTTGGCACTTATACACTGGAATCATGCAATTGAACTTCTTAATACACTGATGATACTGAACTGAATGCTTAACATATTATTTACCCCTTTCTTAGGGTTTCTCCTTACTCATACACATATATCACTTCTCATGTATTCAAACATATATCATGTCTACTAATATAAATATTCCCATTCAACATTTCTCCCATTTATGCATGGCATCGATAACATGCCTATCTAGGGCATGTCATATCTCCACTTGCATTAGCATCACAACATATGCATTTGATGACAATTATTTGAGTTAGAAAATCTGAATCTCACAAACAAAGCATATATGCATATAAGATAATATTCAAAAAAAATCTAACAATATCACATGTATCATTTCAATTAGCCATTTACTACTAAATTAGATATGTATACTTGTAAAAGCATACAAGATTGGGTTTCCATCCTAGATTACTTGCTATTCGCAGCATATGTATTGTGAACATCAGAAACTCTTTTTGTCCATATATCAAATCAAAGAGATCAAACATGTAGAATTATATGCACTAGGAATATAAGTAAGATCATATAAGCATAAATTTGAATTTTAGCTATATTGTTGTTCAAGCACCCAAATAACTTGAAACTTTAGATCTTCGGAAGATTCTCAATAAACTTCTTAATTTTGTAGTATTCAAGATACATGGATATCTATATCCATGTCATCATATAAACATTTTCATATCATAGTTGGAACATGAATTGAAGTATTCTATAAATTGAATTCAAGAAAAGTTGTTTTCATTTATTGTCATCTAGGGAGAAATCGAGAATATTAATTAAAACCATCTAATTGAGTACAATCGACTGAAATATTCTTTTACCCACTCACTCTAAGCTATAAAATATCTTAAAAATGTATCCCATATCTAAAAATCTCGAATCCATATTAAAACCCTAGAAATTGCCACTTTTTTCTTCCTTTCAATTCGGAAACCCTAGAATTGAATATTAGGAGAGAAAGAGTGAGAAAAGTACTTGATTTGATATGATTTCAAATCCAATCAGGGGAGGGACAAAATCTTGACATCTGAGAGAAGATTCACCATGAAACTATATTCAAAGAAGCTAAACTTACATGATTTCATCATTCCTCAGACTGCAAAACTCTAGGTCAACATCTCCATCCCTTTCTCCTCTCAAACCCTAATTCTCCCTCTCTCTCTAGGATTTCATTTCTCTGGATTGAATCATGAATTATGAGAGCTCCTTATGTGTTAGGTTGACCATATAGAGCAATTGATCTTCTTGGGTCAATTGCACATTGACCCTCACTATACTTTCTCTTATTTCAGCTGAATTTTTGTCATAAAAATATTACTGTAATTCATCTACTGATAAGGTCTAAATACATCTAAAAATTATGAAAATTTTACATGTTGTTTATGATTGAGTTTTAGATCTTCAATTAAAATTTTAGATCATTTGGAGTTTCCAATAAGTAATTAAAATAAAACACAACACTGCTGAAAAGCACTCTGTCAGCATTTTGGTCGAAGTATAGTTCGACCGAGAACCACATTCAAAGAACACTAAAATATTCTAAAATTTTTCTCCAATATGCATGATTGAGTATCCATATCATATCCAAAATTCAATTAGATACAAAATTTGTAGAAAATATGAAAAATCATTTACCACACTGCTATCCTGATCAAATTCCATATTCATGTACTATCAAAACCCTAATTTTTGCCGATTATGATTTACATTTCTCAAACCCTATTTCTTCAAACTAAAATCATAGTTAGAGTTTCTTCTTAGGGTTGAAACATCACAATTGATCTACTATCATTAATCAAGTCTAAACGATGTTCAATCTAATCAAGCATGTAATCATTCAGGTAAACCCTAGTTTACCAATTAAGCACAAATGTGGTCATTACACTTAGCGTCATGTGGACCGCATCTGTGAGAATTCGAGCGCCATGAATCATGTCACCTTGAAGGTGTGGATAATTTGCACCTAGTATAATGACATATCCTTCTAGTAAAATACAGAATGGCCTCAAACCCTACAAATTTGTATATAGTGTTATAAGTATACCTAAACACAAACATATTATACAAATCATTCTGAAAGACTACTATATCATAAAAAAACTTACAACAGACATGCTAGCTAGTGGGTCAATGGATAAAATCCCAACCACCTTTGTCATAGGGGGTCCACCTCATATGAAGAGAGAGGCGCCACTTGTACTATTGGAGGATATGAATGAGAAGCACAATACTATCTCACTGCTTCCTCTATCTCATTTTCCATGATCTCTTATACCTTCTATCCTGAGAATCCTCCGTTCTGGACAAATTTACACATATGATGTGATGTCCCAAAGAAGGCTCTTATAGAGACACCACCATCAGCAGCCCTAGCTCGCCCAGGATGCTCTTGATTACCTTGAGAAACTATCAATTCATCATGTGTTCCCTTAAGGATGAACTTTACTTGTTCCCTTTTCTAGTAGAGATCCCAGTAATCATCATCAACAATAATTGATAAGTAAAACATACCAATTAAGGTCAAGATAAAACATAACAATCATCAATAGTAATTTCTCCGAGAGTTGAATTATACCATTTTTGTAGCCACCTCAGCGGTTGTCGGGTTGGGTATTTATCCAAATTTGATTTGCCTCACAACTATCCATAGATCATGGCAAGGTAGAGATGCAGTAGTAGTAGATGACTCACTAGTCCCAGGAGTAGTATGTTGAGAAGAAGACTCCTCTAATCTTGGTTGATGAAGCCTTGTGTAGCCACCTTGATCCATCAAATGGCTGTGCACATTCTTAGCGTGCCTTTCTCTTTAAGCACCGCTTAAAGCCTGGTTAGTCCATAACACATAATAAATGTGTAATACAATGAATTAATAAGAACACATTCTAAATGAGCATGCTTAATACCTAGAATTCATTACTTTTTCTTGAAGAAAAAAATTCTTGCACACCTTTAGGTCTAGATAACCGGCCTTTAGTGTCGGTTATTTAAGGCCTTTAGCATCAGTTTTAATGTGACACCTATGTGGGCACCGCTAAAAGGCCAATCGTTAGGCGTCGGTTTTCAAACCGACACCACAACCCTTCGCGCGCCACCGAAAATGTGCCAGCATGGGGGTATAGGCGTCAGTTATTAGTTTTAAAACCGACGCCATAAACCTTCGTGCCACAGAAAGGGCACCATATGGGGCACTATCAGCATCGAATTATTAGTGATAACCGACGCCATCTCACCCGCTGCCACGGTCGGGCTAGCCAGCATGACCGTGTTGTCTGGCCCACTGCCACGGCCGTGCTGGCCAGCACGGCCATGGTGTCTAGCCCGCTGCCACGACCGTGCTGGCCAGCACGGACGTGGTGCCTGGCCTCATTAGGGAAATTGACTTCGGTTACTAGTAGGGAAATCGATGCCAGAACCATAAGTGTCGGTTTATTATTGATAACCGACGCCACATCACATGCATTAAGCATCAATTATAATTATTTATCTGATGTGTAATCATTTGTCGTCAGTTTTAAACAAATAACCGACGCCTATTTCATGTTTTTTTTCTTATCAGTCTGCAGGCCTGCTGTGGCTGGTCGTAGGATGAGAAACCTACAGTTCAGTTATGAACTGTAGGTTTTACGACATTCATTGATATCAGCCAACAACAGGCCACAAACCTACAAAATTAACAACATTAATTTTCACACATTTAGCAACCTACAGTTCCATTAGATTTTCACACATGTAGAAACATTCATGTAGCAATTTGCTGTTCCATTCATTTTCACATTCACATATGTAGAAACATTCATATAGCAGCCAACAGTTTCATTCATTTTCACATTCACATATGTATAAACATTCAGACACATGTAGAAACATTCAAACATGTAGAAACATTCACACATATTATAATTCAGAAATTCATTTACAAAATATCATTCTTTAGTCATTATTCGCTATCAACATCCCAATTATATGTTAAAACCCCCACTACTTGTATGGTTGTTGCCCATTCTTCTCTTACATCATTTATTTCTTCCGTCGTATAGGGACTATGTACATTTGGTAAGGCCTTTCCTGTAGTGTGGTCAGTTTTAAACACCAACAAAGAGAAGGATGCATATATATAATTAATAATATATAAATAAGATTGATATATTTCATATTATCTAATGAGACTATATATAATACCTCAAGAATGGTATCGATGTCCACTACGGCATATTTGTTAATCATGTGCATAAATCACATCACATAGTATGCACATGCCCGTATGTTGTCTTATGTAGCACACTATAAATTGAAACATACAAAATATTAAAAAATACAACTAATTAAGCATTGTTCACATAAATAATATATCCCTGCAGTCGGGAACTTGCTTCCACGTTCTTCCAAATTATTGGCTGGTTCTTTTTCCCGGGGACCTTTCCTCCAGCCTTTTTGAACTCATCTAACCCCCTACATGTTAATGAAACACAGTACATTGCATAATTAAATAGTAATGTAATAACATATGTTAACGGATATGAAAATGAAATATTTCTCACCAAAATAATGCCATTTTCATTGTGTGTCCATATTTTGAATTCAATTTAGTCCCCTTAGGATCTAGATAATAGATAGTGAATGTCTCAGGGATAATAACTAGTAACTCTCAATGCATACCACTAGAGGTAAAAAAGTTAAAAATTAATAACTTAAAATCCACAATAAAAATGTAATTTTCTTAAGTCCAAATTATAAGCAAAGTAAACTTACTCCACATTGAATGGAGCTATTATCACCGTCTTCTTATTTTGAGAAAAATTTGTAAAAGCATCACAATAGTATTGTTGAATTGACGGATGGTCTTTAGCTACTAGACTAATCAAAGATGGAATCAAAAATCCTACATGTTCGAATGAAAAATCTGCACATATCTTGTCTAACTAGCAGCAAAACATTTATTACGTATGCATTAATAAATAAGAAACTAGATCACCAGATCCTACACAAGGTATATGGATGTATAAAGAAGATCTCACCTTATCAATAGCTCTATCACATATGTATTCAGCCAATCATATCGAAATAACTCCAAAATATCTTATAGAAATAGTTTGCTTTTGTATGATTGACCTGCAACATCTGCATCTATAGAAACAATTATATGGAAATTTATATCATGTTTGCCTAACCATATTGCCATACCCCTACAATTAGGACCTAACAGGATAGGTAGGTCATGTGGAACCCAACTTGGTAATGTAGGAGGTGGAGGTGGAGGCCTAGATGCTCTGGGTGTCTTCTTTTTAACCTGTATATATATATAATTTCAGATCAATTAACATCATATACACACACTAACAATTTAACATAATGTAAATTTACCATACAATTTCAGTATAGAGGACATCCACTTTTGGCCACAATATCACTCTGCCTTCTGCCTCACCAAGCATTTCACAATCTGGGTGGACATATGGCAATGGAAGATCCATCCAATTGGGGAATATATATACCAGGCTCACACGAACCCAACTAGCTGGTAATGGAGACCCATGAAACATTTCCCCTGGTAGGGATGGGTAAGCTGACGCCTCTACAATGACAAATTCTTTACTTTTTAAATGGCATGGCTTCAACCCCTAAATTTTTTTTTGTGAAGAATGTTATATACATATATACATATCATCTTGAAAACATATCATCTTGAAAAGACTAGTTACTATGTCATAAAAATACATACAACGAATGTGCTACGTGTTGGGTCTACAAGATTACTCCCAACCTCTGTAGTAGGAGTAGAGCGGGACGCCATAGGTATTGTCTGCTGAGTGGCATTCAGAGATGCCTGCCACTTGCTCATTGCTTCTTCGATTTTCCTATCAACTATCTTATCTACCTATACATGGATAAAAGAAACGTTAGCTTCTGATTATTGAATTCTCTTTTACAATAACATTATAAAGAAAGAATCGGTTACCTCTTCTTGTGAAATTCCCACTTTTGGGACATGTTTGCGCTGGGATGGACCAAAGAACGCTTTGATGCCCACACCAGCGCCTACAGCCCTAACACATCCAAGATGCTGTGGGTTACCCAGAGCAACTTTCAATTCATCCCTTGTGCCCTCAGGGATGAATTTTCCTTGTTTGCTCAGCTCGTGAAGCTCCCGCTAATCGCCAAAACAAAAATTTGTAATTAAGTAAACACCATAAATAATCAATATTCGAACGATTGCTCTAAGAGCTGTATTTTACCATTTTTGCAGCCGCCTCAGCAGTTGTGGGCTTCCTTATTTCTCCCATCTTATTTTTCCTCCCAGCTATCCCGACATCATGGCGAGGTAGAGATGTGGTACCTATAGTAGAGGACTCCTGAGTAGAAGCAGACTGAGCAATAGACTCAACCTATAGTCATTGGCGAATGTCTGCATACCCCTTTAGACCCATTGTGTGGTCATGCACATTCAGTGCACGCCTTTCTCTTTGTGCCTCACTGAGGGCCTAGTTAGTATGCACATTAATGATTTGGTTAGTAACACTAAATTTTAATATTGAATAGGTGAATACAACATATATTAATTAAATTGGGAGTGACGCCTAATACCTTGAATTGATCAATTTTTCTTGAAGAAACAAACACATCCCATTCTTCTTGGTTCAGGAAGTTCCACTGTTCAGTGGTTGTATTCTTCCTCTTATCACCTACTTTTATGTATTCTCGGGTGAGATTTGTCCTATAGTTCCTTAGGACTCTCCCACAACGTTGCATCATGCATTAATGATACAGCTTTTCATCCAATTCAAATATACTCTGCAAAATAGAATTGCTATTAACTAGTATCCAAAAATTTAGTAATCTACAAAATAGAATTGCAAATTAATAATAACTCATGCATAAATCCTTTCATATTATGTCTTTCTTCCCCTTAGGAACTTTATGCCAAGAATCTATCTGACAACTGCAATGGCTACGAGTAACATACCTAAGATATGAAACAAACAAATTGTGATTCACTCCAATTGCATTCCTGCATTATCAAAATCCACAACAAGTTTGGGTCCATTGCCCCTTTGTGCTATTAACTTCTTCATCATAGTGATGCCCCTTCTCTTGTCAACTTTTTGGTGTTGTTCATCAAGTACCTCAAGTGCTTCAGAGGGTACATGTGCATCATCAACCTAAAATTTGAAAAATAAACATACTTACAAGATATAACTATAAATGGGCGTGTAGATATAAACATATGATATATTTTTAAAACATACATTGTGAGGTGTCACATTGATGTCCTCACCCTCACGGTAATCTTCAGCACAGTCATCAGGAGAATGCTCAGCCATCTGAAAGTTCACATTCACATTGTAAAGTTCACATTGTAAAGTAATTCACATTGTAAAGCTCACATTGTAAAGTTCACATTCATATTGTAAAGTAATTCACATTGTAAAGTAATTCACATTGTAAAAGTCACATTGTAAAGTTCACATTCACATTGTAAAGTTCACATTCAGAAAAAAAAAAACATATAAAAAATATAAACATGCCTCTAATATTGCGATTTTTATCAATTAACAATCCTTCATTGTGATCTCCGCGCACATACAAGTCAAAATTAGCTTCAATATTTGTTGGTGTTGGCAAGCCAACTGAGAATGGACTGGAGTCATCATACTTATCATAGTACTCTTCTTCATATATAGGATCTTCAATGAACTATCTTTTACCATGAAGAACAACTGACCATTTATCAATTGCAGGATCATCGATATAAAAATACTTGTTTCGCCTGTGATGCCAATATGAATGGTTCCACTACTACAGAAATAGCATTCAGTGACACTTTTCTGGGCGTCGGTTATTAAGAAAAACCGACGCCTTCTATGTTAGGCGTCGGTTGTTTACGAAAACCGACGTCTATATTCGAAGACCAGCCAGACACGGGTACCGCTTTGTCTTCAGTGTCGGTTGTTTATAACAAACCGACGCTTAAAGTCGCCCGCGAAAAATAGTGTCCTTTTCAGCGTCGGTTATTTAGGTAGAAACCGACGCCTATGTCTGATGAAAATTTGCGCGAAAAGTGTCACCTTCAGCGTCGGTGATTAAAGGATAACCGACGCTGAAGGTGGTTCCCGCCAAACAATTTCATGAAATTATCGCCCAGTTGGACGTCGGTTTTCTCAGACAACCGACGCTAAAGACGTTTAGGCGTCGGTTGTTGTAAAAAACCGACGCTATTTGGGACTTTATAACCCGCGATGCCCGACTCTTCCTCTTCTTCTGTTTCATTGCGAGCCCTTTTTCTGCTTCTCCGTCGATTTCCCACCCTGTCGCCGTCGATTCTCTTCTCCTTCTTCTCCACGACAGCGCCGTCGTGCCGCCACTGCTACTCCGGTGCCCCCTTCTCCGCCGCCACTGCTGCTGGAGCTCGCCGCCGACGCCTGACGAGCCTGGAGCTCGCCGCCTCAGCCTGCCTGACGCCTGGAGCTGATCGCCGCCGCGGCCTGCCTGACTGGAGCTCGCCGCCGACGGCGCCGCCGACGCCTGCTTGACACCTGGAGCTCGCCGCCACGCCATCAGCTTCCACCTGACTCCCGCTGCCTCCCGCGCCAACAGGTATGCGCCAACTAGTTTTCTGGAGTCAGTGTTCTTAGACAATTATAAAAAAAGAACTATATACTAGAAATTTTGATAACTGTTCTTAGACACATCTTTATCACTGACTAAGGTAGTTTTCATTTGATATCATATTCATCATGTTCATCATGTTGTTGTTTTTTATTGCAATTTTATGTAGATATTCTCCTTTAAATCCTAAGAAAATTATACACCCTTTAATTACAAACCCTAATTCACCTCTAGTCACTCACTTCTATCGATTATCCAAATGTAAATTGCCCCTTACTATGTCACCATTCATTCCAATGCAAAACTGGACCTTCCTACGCCACCATTTACTCAAAAGGTAGTTTTCATTTGATATCTAATTATTACGTTAAGGATACTGAAAAAACTATATGAGTTACACCTTCATAGGAATGCATACAACTTCTATCTGAAAGAGATCTAAACATGATTAAAAATAATCTAAGATACAACTTTCTTCATTTAGGACTAGTCCAAGTATCTACAAAATCCTTAACTAGAAAAGGTATAAATTATTCCTTACTTCTATCCCTTAGAGACTGTAAGCATCTAAAATTCTCAGATTCCCTTCTTAGACTTCTAGAATCAACACTACATGGAGAATATGTTTCCTTCGATAATATGTTATAACATAGTATGATCTTAATCTGATCTGGATGTTCAAAATAATGTAGTATGTTAAATATGATGATTAGGGATACATATAATGTCTAGTAAAGATTCCTAGACCTTTTGTTTGAAACTATTGATTTCATGATTTATTATTTAATAATGCTCTGTTGATTAGGATTAACCATGTTGCATGTAGTTTATAGACAATTATTATATATAAGAATGCAACACATGTATTTGTTGGCCTAGAAACCCGTCCAAGATTTACTCATTAGGAGTAAATCTTGGATAGTCCCCGGTTTGGGACTGTTCTTGAACACCTAATCTCACTTAGGATGTAAGTGTATAATGTGTATTGGGTTTTTGAGAAACTTTCAGTAGCATTTCCCTGTTTGTTCTCTAAGTACATATGTACTTAGAGAACAACGGGGAAATGCTGCCGAAATTTTCTTGAAAACCAATTACGCATTATACACTTACTAGTGAGATTAGGTGTTCAAGGATGGGATAGGTGGTACACATTTATTATATATAAGAATGACATCAAATGTGTTTGTTGGCCTAGAAACCCGTCCAAGATTGACTCATTAGGAGTAAATCTTGGATAGTCCCCGGTTTGGGACTGTTCTTGAACACCTAATCTCACTTAGGATGTAAGTGTATAATGTGTATTGGGTTTTCGAGAAAATTTTGGTAGCATTTCCCCGTTTGTTCTCTAAGTACATATGTACTTAGAGAACAGCGGGGAAATGCTGCCGAAATTTTCTCGAAAACCCAATACACATTATACACTTACTAGTGAGATTAGGTGTTCAAGGATGGGATAGGTGGTACACATTTATTATATATAAGAATGACATCACATGTGTTTGTTGGCCTAGAATGTGAACAATCATTGTTTTTTATATTACTTGTACATTGGTATAAATTAGAATGAACAATCACTAAATTATATACTGTTTGTATGGAATCCGGCTTCATTGTAGATATCAATTATTGTTGGCCTAGAAACCCATCCAAGATTGACTCATTAGGAGTAAATCTTGGATAGTCCCCGGTTTGGGACTGTTCTTGAACACCTAATCTCACTTAGGATGTAAGTGTATAATGTGTATTGGGTTTTCGAGAAAATTTTGGTAGCATTTCCCCGTTTGTTCTCTAAGTACATATGTACTTAGAGAATAGCGGGGAAATGCTGCCGAAATTTTCTCGAAAACCCAATACACATTATACACTTACTAGTGAGATTAGGTGTTCAAGGATGGGATAGGTGGTACACATTTATTATATACTAGGGAAATGTTGCCTAATCTTTTCCTAATATATACTTGTTTTCTCTGATCATAGAATGGATAGATCATGGATGTCGATTCGTAATCGTTGCACCCCAGAGTTTATATCTGGTCTTGATCAGTTTATTAGATTTGCCGAGGAACATAGGAAAAAACCTACAGATAGGTTCTACTGTCCATGTAGGCATTGCGGTAACAACTTGAAAGTCAACACTGGTGAGGAAATCAAAAGTCATGTCATGTGCAACGGGATTGTACAAGGCTATACAGAATGGCACTGGCATGGAGAGATTTCAAAATCGAAACCAGTAGATGTCGATAGAAGTGCTTGGGTGGAAGAAGAAATTGCCTCTGATGACGTAAATGTGAACGAACCAGTTCCAGCAGACATCGTTGATGCGATGCTGGATAGTTGTAGGGTAGAGCACACCGATCCACCTCCTATCTTTACAAACATTGTGCATGATGCTGAGATACCGTTATACACAGGTTGTGCTAAGTTTACGAAGCTTAGCGCTGTCTTGAGATTGTATAAGTTGAAAGCTAACAATAGATGGAGCGACAAAAGCTTCACTTCATTGTTGACTTTGTTGAAAGAAATGCTTCCTGAAGGAAACGAGCTTCCAATCTCAACATACCAGGTAAAGAAAATGTTGTGCCCAATGGGAATGGAGGCCAAGAAGATACACGCATGCCCGAATGATTGTGTATTATTTCAAAAGGACTATGTAGATTTGAAAGATTGTCCAAAATGTGGTGCGTCACGGTATAAATTGACGACTTCGGGGGAGTCCAAAACTGGTTCTCCTGCCAAGGTGTTGTGGTATCTACCTATAATATCACGGTTTCAACGCTTGTTTGCAAATCCGAAAGATGCGAAGAATCTGAGGTGGCATGCAGATGTTAAGAAAAATAATGATGGGATCCTACGACATGCGTCTGATTCCCCACAGTGGAAGAAGATTGATCTATTGTACCCTAAATTTGGTGAAGAAGATAGGAATCTAAGACTTGGGCTTTGTACAGATGGAATGAATCCGTACGGGACATTGAGCAGCCAACATAGCACTTGGCCAGTCATGCTTGTTATATACAATCTTCCTCCCTGGATGTGTATGAAAAATAAGTATGTTATGTTGTCATTGTTGATATCGGGCCCTAAACAACCCGGAAATGATATCGATGTTTATCTTGAACCTTTGATTGATGACTTAAAGAAACTTTGGGCTGAAGGTGTGATGACCTATGATGCTTCAGCAAGAGAGACATTTCGTTTGCACGCTATGTTGTTTTGCACTATTAATGACTTTCCAGCATATGGGAATTTGTCTGGATATAGTGTCAAAGGAGCTAAAGCGTGTCCTATATGTGAAGAAAACACTGATTCAATAAGACTAAAACATGGCGGCAAGACTGTATATCTTGGTCATCGAAGGTTTCTTTCAAAATTCCATCCGTATCGTAGGAAGCGCAAAGCATTCAATGGATGGAATGATGAACGAAGTGCACCTAAACCTATACCAGGGGATGTTGTTTATGAAAGAGTAAAAGACATTGTCAATGAATTTGGTAAGAAATCACAATGTAGTATGGCCACACGGAGTGACAATTCTTCATTCAAGAAGAAGTCAATATTTTGGGATCTTCCTTATTGGAGTTCTTTGACAGTCAGGCATTGTATCGATGTAATGCACGTTGAGAAAAATGTCTGTGATAGCATCACTGGTACTCTATTAAATATACTAGGTAAGACTAAAGATGGGATAAAATCCAGATTGGACCTACGTGAAATGGGAATAAGGTCAGAATTAACAGAATTACGTGAAATGGGTAATAAAAGAACATACTTACCTCCCGCTTGTTACACGTTGTCTAGAAAGGAGAAGAAAACTTTTTGTGAATGCTTGGTAAATGTTAAGGTGCCACATGGTTACTCATCCAACATCCGTAGATTGGTATCAATGAAAGATCTGAAGTTGATAGGTCTTAAATCTCATGATTGTCACACTCTAATGCAACAAATATTGCCCGTGGCAATTCGATCTATATTGCCGAAGCATGTAAGGTTTGCGATTACCAGACTTTGTTTCTTTTTCAACAGTCTATGCAGCAAAGTTATTGACCCTGATACTCTCGATAATTTGCAAAGAGAAGTGGTTGTTACCCTATGTCAGCTTGAGATGTATTTCCCTCCTTCGTTCTTTGATATCATGGTACATCTTGTTGTCCACTTGACTAGGGAAGTGAAAATGTTGGGACCAGTTTTCTTGCATTGGATGTATCCCTTTGAACGATACATGAGCGTTTTTAAAGGTGATGTTCGAAACCGTTATCGGCCTGAAGGGAGTATTATTGAAGGTTATGTGGCGAGAGAGGTTATGGATTTTTGCAATGACTTTCTCAGTGGTAATGACACTCCTGATAATGACAAGAATATTGAGGAGGGCAAAGGAATTTTGGGATCACGGGTGAAAGTAATCAGCCGTGAGCAGTTGGAACAAGCTCACTTGTATATTTTACACAATATGGATGAAGTGAGTGTTTATATCGAGGAACATACCAATTTCATAAAGAGACAACATCCTCGAGCAAGTTCAATGTGGCTTGCTAGAGAGCATAATAAGACTTTTACTAAGTGGTTTGAAGATAAAGTCTTACATCAACTATCTCAAACACCACATGATATTACAGAAACTATCAAATGCCTCGCCTTTAAACCAAAACCGAATGTTATGTCTTATGAAGGGTTTGACATTAATGGAATTACATATTACACAAAGCGCCAAGATGATAAGAGTGTCGTCCAAAATAGTGGGGTCACTCTTCAAGCGTCGACTATGTACTTTGCAAGTGCAAAGGATAAGAGTCCACGTGAAGCTAAAATGTCATATTACGGTGTCATTGAGGACATTTGGGAGTTTGACTACATAGATTTCAAAATTCCGCTCTTTAAATGTAATTGGGTTGATAACACCAAAGGAGTTATAGTGGATGAATTGGGTTTCACTTTGGTGAACTTTGAAAAGATTGGCGAGAAGGGTGAACCATTCATATTGGCATCACAGGCGAAACAAATATTCTATATCGATGATCCTGCAAATGAGAAATGGTTGGTTGTTCTTCATGGTAAAAGACAGTTCATTGAAGATCCTATAGATGAAGAAGAGTACTATGATAAGTATGATGACTCCAGTCCATTCTCAGTTGGGTTGCCAACTCCACAAAATATTGAAGCTAATGATGACTTATATGTGCGCGGAGATCACAATGAAGGATTGTTAATTGATAAAAGATCACAATTTTAGAGACATGTATGTTTATACAAATGCTAAATGTTTGCCTTTTTCTAGTTAATACAAATGCTAAATGTTTGCCTTTTTCTAGTTAATACAAATGCTAAATGTTTGCCTTTTTCTAGTTAATAGAAATGCTAAATGTTTGCCTTTTTAATGACATTTTCAGATGGCTGACCATGATGAGCATGATGTCCATGATGAGCATGAAGTCCATGATGAGCATGCTGTCCATGACGAGTATGGCGAGGATACTAATGTAAGTTCTAAAAACATATCTTGTATTTCTATAAAATTCATTATCTTCTAGTTATGTCATATATCCTATATTTCTATATTGGGCTAAGTTAGTGTGTTTTATTTTTGTCAAATTTTAGGTTGATGCACCTGTACCCACTGAAGCACTGGAGCAACTTGATGCGCAACACCAGACACTTAACAAGAAAAGGGGCATCACTCTGTTGAAGAAGTTATTAGCGCTAAGTGGTAGTGGATCTAAATTGGTGGTGGAGTTTGATAATGGAGGAAATCCAATTGGAGTGAACCGCAATAATTTTGTGAACTATCTTGGGTGTACCACTCGGAGCCATTGTGGTGTTAAGTATGACAATTGGCATAAAGTTCCTCAAGGGAAAAAAGACTTGATATGGAAGGATTTATGCGTGAGTTATTATTATTTGCAATTCTATTTTGTAGATTACAAATTCTATTATTTGCAATTCTATTTTGGATACTAGTTAATAACATTTCTATTTTACAGAATCTGTTTGCATTGGATGAGAAGTTGCATCGTAAAAATGTGATGCAACGCGCTGGAAAGATGCTTAGGAATTATAGGACAAATCTAAACAGAGAATACATAAAAGAGGGTGATAAGAAGAAGAAGTCAGCCCTTGAACAATGGAACTTCTTGGACAAAGAAGATTGGGACAATTTTGTTGCTTCAAGAAAATCTGAAGAATTCAAGGTATTAGGCGTCACTCCTAATTTAATTAAAATACATTGTATTCACCTATTCAAGATTAGCATTTAGTGCTACTAACCAAATCATTAATGTGCATACTAACTAGGCCCTCAGTGACGCACAAAAAGCAAGGCGTGCACTGAATGTGCATGAGCACACTATGGGTCCAAAAGGCTATGCAAGCGTTCGCCAAAGACTACAGGCGGAGTCTGCGGCTACTCAGGAGTCTGCTCCTACTCAGGAGTCTGCCACACCCATGCCTCGCCATGATATCTGGATAGCTGGCAGGCAAAACAAGAAGGGTGAAATAAAGAAGCCTGTAACTGCTGAGGCGGCTGCAAAAATGGTAAAATACAACTCTTAGAGAAATCGTTTGAATATTGATTATTTGTGGTGTTAACTTACCAATTTCTGTTTATGGTGATTAGCGGGAGCTGCACGAGCAGAGGAAACAAGGCACGTTCATCCCTCAGGGCACAAGGGATGAATTGACAGTTGCTCTGGGTAACCCAGAGCATCCTGGACGTGTTAGAGGTGCCGGCGCTGGTGTTGGCATCAAAGCATTCTTTGGGCCATCCCAGCGCAAACCCAGAGCGGGACTTTCTCAAGAAGAGGTAACCTATTCTTTTTTTAGAATGTTACTGCAAAAGGAAATTCATTAATAAGAAGCTAATGTTTCTTTTATCCATGTATAGGAGAATAAGAGAGTTGAGGATTTAGTTGCTAAGAAGATCAACGATGTAGTTGCTGAGAAGGTCAAGGAAGAATTGCTGCGGTGGCAGGCATCTCAGGCTTCCAATACGCCTATGGCGACCCACTCTTCTCCTGATGCACAGACTGCGAGTAATCCTGGAGACCCATCGCCTAGCACGTCTGCTGTAAGTATTGTTTATGACATTGTAGTTAGTCTTTTCAAGTTGTTATGTTTTCAAGATGATATGTATATATGTATAATATTCTTTACGTAAATTTGTAGGCATTGAAGCCATGCCGCTTAAGAATGCAAGACTACGTTGTTGCAGAGGCGCAGGCTTACCCGTCCCTTCCTGGGGCAATGTTTCACGGGACTCCAATGCCACAGGGCTACGTTCGTGTGAGCCCGATACGTGTGTTACCTGATTGGAGAGAAGCTACATTGCCATATCCCCACCCGGATATTGATAGACTTGCTGATGCAGAAGGCGGGGTGATATTGTGGCCCAAAGCAGATGTCGTCTACACGACTGAAATTGTAAGATAAATTTACATTGATTTAGACTGTTAATGTGTATATATGATGTCAACTGATCTGAAATTATATGTACAGGTTAAAAAGAAGACACCAGGAGCACCTAGGCCTCCACTTCCACTTCCCGCATTACCCGATTGGGTTCCAACTGACCTAACATACCCGTTAGGTCCTGCTTGTAGGGGAATGGCATGTTGGCTACGGGCACATAATGTACATTGCCCTATAATTATTTCTTTAGATGCAGATTATGCAGGTCAATCATACGATAGCTCTTTATTTATACAAGATATTATTGAGCTGTTTATGTATGATTGGCTGAATACATCAATGATAGAGACATGGATAAGGTGAGATCTTGTTTATACATCCATATACCTTGTGTAAGATCCGGTGATCTGGTTTCTTATATATTAATGCATACGCCTATATGTTTTGCAGCTACCTAGTCGAAGATCATTGCAAACAATTTGCATTTGATCATGTGGGATTTTTGATTCCATCATTGATTAGTTTGGTAGCTAAAGACCCTGATAATGTTCAACAATACTGTATAGATGCTTTTACAATTTTTGGTCAGCAAAAGAAGACGATAATAATAGCTCCATTCAATGTCAAGTAAGTTTACTTTATTTATAATTTGGACTTAAGAAAATTCCATTTTTATTTTGCATTTTGAGTTATTAATTGTTAACTTCTTACTTCTAGCGGTAGACATTGGGAGTTACTAGTCATTGTCCCCGGGACATTCACTGTTTATTATCTAGATCCTGCGGGGAGTACATTGAACACTAAAATTGGACACGTAATGAGAATGCCATTATTCTGGTGAGAAATATTTCATTTTTATATCCGTTAACATCTTTTATTACATTACTATTTACTTATGCAATTTATTGTGTTATATTAACATGTAGGGGTTTAGATGCATTCAAAAAGGCTGGAGGAACGGTCCCAAGGAAAAAGAACCAGCCAATAAATTGGCAGAACGTACAAGTAAGTTCCCGACTCAAATATATATATTATTGATGTGAATTGTGCTTAGTTGTATTATTTTGTATGTTTCAATTTATAGTGTGCTACACAAGACAATGGATGGGCATGCGCATACTATGTGATGCGATTTATGCAGATGATTATCAAATATGCCGCATTGGACATCGATACCATACATGAGGTATTATATATATTCTCATTAGTTAGTATGCAATATATCAATCTTATATTATTTTTATATTATTACTTATATATATACATCATTCTCTTTGCAGGTGTTTAAAACTGACAACACTACAGGTAAACGTTTAAAAAATATACATGCTCCATATACGATGGAAGCATTAAATGAAGTAAGAGAAGAATGGGCAAAAGCCATACAAGCAGTGGCAACTGTAAGATATAATTGGGATGTTGATAGCGATAATGAATGATACTATGTAAATGAATATTTCTGAATGTTAATACATGTATTTGAATGTTTCTATATGTGTGTGAATGTGAGAATTGAATTGATGTCTGAATGTATGTACTTGTGTAGAATTTTGCTTGTGACTTTTGCAGGTTTGCGGCCTGTTTGTAGGCTGATATCAATGGATGTCGTAAACCTGCAGTTCAGAAAACTGAACTGCAGGTTCTCATCCTGCTGACCAGCCACAGCAGGCCTGCAAACTGATATGAAAAAAAAAAAATATAAATAGGCGTCGGTTATTTATAGAAAACCGTCAGGAAAGACCTACAGCGTCGGTTTTTTCAATAAACCGACGCCTGATGTGGCCAAAGCAGTCCTGGAAATGGCGTCGGATATTCATATCAAACCGACGCCTATTTAACATATAGGCGTCGGTCGTTTAGTATATAACCGACGCCAAAAGTGTTCGCGCCACAAAAAATGGCGTCATCTAGGGCACTTTATGCGTCGGTCATCTACTAAAAGACCGACGCTATATTCCATAGTGGCGTCGGTTATTTACTAAAACACCGACGCAGAAAGTGCCCTAGATGATGCCGTTTTCTGTGGCGCGAACCCTTTTGGCGTCGGTTATCTACTAAACGACCGACGCCTATATGTTAAATAGGCGTCGGTTAAAAAACCGACGCCGAAGTGTTCGACCTTTAGCGGCGCCCACATAGGCGTCGGTCGGAAACCGACGCCAAATGGGGTTAAACGACCGACGCCAAAGGCCGTTTCTGTAGTAGTGTTCACCCTTCTCACCAATCTTTTCAAAGTTCACTAAAGTGAAACCCAATTCATCCACTATAACTCCTTTGGTGTTATGAACCCAATTACATTTGAAGAGCAGAATTCTAAAATCTATGTAGTCAAACTCCCATATGTCTTCAATGACACCGTAATATGACATTTTAGCTTCACGTGGACTCTTATCCTTTGCACTTGCAAAAAACATAGTCGACGCTTGAAGGGTGACCCCACTATTTTGGATGACACTCTTATCATCTTGGAAGTTTGTGTAATATATGAATCCATTAATGGCATACCCTTCATAAGACATAACATTCAAATTTGGTTTGAAGGTGAGGCATTTGATAGTTTTAGTAATATCATCTGGTGTTTGAGATAGTTGATGTAAGACTTTATCTTCAAACCACTTAATAATTGTCTTGTTATGCTCTCTATCAAGCTGCATTGTATTGGCTCGAGGATATTGTCTCTTGATGAAATTGGTATGTTCCTCGATATAAACACTCACTTCACCCATGTTGTGTAAAATATACAAGTGACCTTGTTCCAACTGCTCACGGCTGATTACTTTCACCCGTGATCCCAAAATTTCTTTGCCAAATTGCTCCTCAATATTCTTGTCATTACCAGGAGTGTCATTACCACTGAGAAAGTCATTGCAAAAATCCATAACCTGTCTCGCCACATAACCCTCAATAAACTCCCTTCAGGCCGATAACAGTTTCGAACATCACTTTTAAAAATGCTCATGTATCGTTCAAAGGGATACATCCAATGCAAGAAAACTAGTCGCAACATTTTCACTTCCCTAGTCAAGTGGCCAACAAGATGTACCATGATATCAAAGAATGACGGAGGAAAATACATCTCAAGCTGACATAGGGTAACAACCACTTCTCTTTGCAAATTGTTGAGAGTATTAGGGTCAATAACTCTGTTGCACAGACTGTTGAAAAAGATACAAAGTCTGGTGATTGCAAACCTTACATGCTTCAGCATTATCGATCGAATTGCCACAGGCAATATTTGTTGCATTAGAGTGTGACAATCATGAGATTTAAGACCTATCAACTTCAGATCTTTCATTGATATCAATCTACGGATGTTGGATGAGTAACCCTTTGGCACCTTAACATTTACCAAACATTCACAAAAAGCTTTCTTCTCCTTTCTAGACAATGTGTAACAAGCGGGAGGTAAGTATGTTCTTTGATTTCCCATTTCACATAATTCTGTTAATTCTGACCTTATTCCCATTTCATGCAGGTCTAGTCTGGATTTTATCCCATCTTTAGTCGTACCTGGTATATTCAACAAAGTACCAATGACACTATCACAGACATTTTTCTTAACATTCATGACATCGATACAATGCCTGACTGTCAAAGAACTCCAATAAGGAAGATCCCAAAATATTGACTTCTTCTTGAATAATAATTTTTCACTCCATGTGGCCATAGTACATTGTGATATCTTACCAAATTCATTGACAAAGTCTTTTACTCTTTCATAAACAACCTCCCCTGGTATAGGTTTAGGTGCACTCCGTTCCTCATTCAATCCATTGAATGCTTTGCGCTTCCTACGATACGGATGGAATTTTGTAAGAAACCTTCGATGACTGAGATATACAGTCTTACTACCATGTTTTAGTCTTGTTGAATCAGTGTTCTCTTCACATATAGGACACACTTTAGCTCCTTTGACACTATATCCAGACAAATTCCCATCTGCTGGAAAGTCATTAATAGTGCAAAACAACATAGCAGGCAAAAGAAATGTCTCTCTTTGTCAAGCATCATAGGTCATCACACCTTCACCCCAGAGTTTCTTTAAGTCATCAATCAGAGGTTCAAGATAAACATCGATATCATTTCTACGTTGTTTAGAGCCTGATATCAACAATGACAACATTACCTACTTATTTTTCATACACAGCCAGGGAGGAAGATTATATATAACAAGCATGACTGGCCAAGTGCTATGTTGGCTGCTCATTGTCCCGTACAGATTCATCCCATATGTACAAATCCCAAATCTTAGATTCTTGACTTCTTCACCAAATTCAGGGTACAATAGATTTCTTCTTCCACTGTGGGGAATCAGACGCATGTCGTAGGATCCCATCATTATTTTTCTTAACATCTGCATGCCACCTCAAATTCTTCGCATCTATCAGATTGGCAAACAAGCGTTGAAACAGTGATATTATAGGTAGATACCACATCACCTTGGTAGGAGAACTAGTTTTGGACTCCCTCGAAGTCGTCAATTTATACAGTGGTGCACCACATTTTGGACAATCTTTCAAATCCACATAGTCCTTTTGAAATAATACACAATCATTCGGGCATGTGTGTATCTTCTTGGCATTCATTCCCATTGGGCACAACAATTTCTTTACCTGGTATGTTGAGATTGGTAGCTCGTTTCCTTCAGGAAGCATTTCTTTCAACAAAGACAACAATGACATGAAGCTTTTGTCGCTCCATCTATTGTTAGCTTTCAGCTTATACAATCTCAACACAACGCTAAGCTTCGTAAACTTAGTACAACCTGTGTATAACAATATCTCATCATCATGCACAATGTTTCTAAAAATGGGAGGTGGATCAGTGTGCTCTACCCCACAACTATCCAGCATCACATCAACGATGTCTACTAAAACTGGTTCATTCACATCTACGTCATCGAAGGCAATTTCTTCTTCCACACAAGCACTACTATCGACATCCACTGGTTTCAGGTTTGAAATTTCTCCATGCCAGTGCCATTATGTATAGCCTTGTATAATCCCGTTGCACATGACATGACTTTTGATTTCGTCACTAGTGCTGACTTTCATGTTGTTACCACAATGCCTACATGGACAGTAGAACCTATCTCCAGGTTGTTTCCTTTGTTCCTCGGAAAATCTAATAAATTGGTCAAGACTAGATATAAACTCTGGGGTGCAACGATTGTGAATGGACATCCATGATCTATCCATTCTATGATCAAAGAGAAAACAAGTATATATTACAACAAGATTAGGGTCTAGGTTTAACAAATACATGTGATGTCATTCTTGCATTGCAGATAACGGTTTCGAACATCACTTTTAAAAATGCTCATGTATCGTTCAAAGGGATACATCCAATGCAAGAAAACAGGTCCCAACATTTTCACTTCCCTAGTATAGTGGCCAACAAGATGTACCATGATATCAAAGAACGACAGAGGAAAATACATCTCAAGCTGACATAGGGTAACAACCACTTCTCTTTGCAAATTATCAAGATTATCAGGGTCAATAACTCAATTGCACAGACTGTTGAAAAAGAAACAAAGTCTGGTGATTGCAAACCTTACATGCTTCAACATTATCGATCGAATTGCCACAGGCAATATTTGTTGCATTAGAGTGTGACAATCATGAGATTTAAGACCTATCAACTTCAGATCTTTCATTGATATCAATCTACAGATGTTGGATGAGTAACCCTTTGGCACCTTAACATTTACCAAACATTCACAAAAAGCTTTCTTCTCCTTTCTAGACAATGTGTAACAAGCGAGAGGTAAGTATGTTCTCCGACTTCCCATTTAACATAATTCTGTTAATTCTGACCTTATTCCCATTTCATGTATGTCAAGTCTGGATTTTATCCCATCTTTAGGTGTACCTGGTATATTCAATAAAGTACCAATGACACTATCACATACATTTTTCTCAACGTGCATGGCATCGATACAATGCCTGACTGTCAAAGAACTCCAATAAGGAAGATCCCAAAATATTGACTTCTTCTTGAATAAAGATTTGGCACTCTGTGTGTCCATAGTACATTGTGATCTCTTACCAAATTCATTGACAAAGTCTTTTACTCTTTCATAAACAACCTCCCCTGGTATAGGTTTAGGTGCACTCCGTTCCTCATTCAATCCATTGAATGCTTTGCGCTTCCTACGATACGGATGGAATTTTGTAAGAAACCTTCGATGACCGAGATATACAATCTTACTGCCATGTTTTAGTCTTGTTGAATCAGTGTTCTCTTCACATATAGGACACACTTTAGCTCCTTCAACACTGTATCTAGACAAATTCTCATATGTTGGAAAGTCATTAATAGTGCAAAACAACATAGCATGCAAAAGAAATGTCTCTCTTCGTGAAGCATCATAGGTCATCACACCTTCACCCCAGAGTTTCTTTAAGTCATCAATCAGAGGTTCAAGATAAACATCGATATCATTTCCAGGTTGTTTAGGGCCCGATATCAACAACGACAACATTACGTACTTATTTTTCATACACAACCAGGGAGGAAGATTGTATATAACAAGCATGACTGGCCAAGTGCTATGTTGGCTGCTCAATGTCCCGTACAGATTCATCCCATCTATACAAAGAACAAATCTTAGATTCCTGACTTCTTCACCAATTTCAGGGTACAATAGATTTCTTCTTCCACTGTGGGGAATCAGACGCATGTCGTAGGATCCCATCATTATTTTTCTTAACATCTGCATGCCACCTCAAATTCTTCACATCTATCAGATTGGCAAACAAGCGTTGAAACCATGATATTATAGGTAGATACCACATCACCTTGGCAGGAGAACCAGTTTTGGACTCCCTCGAAGTCGTCAATTTATATCGTGACGCACCACAATTTGGACAATCTTGCAAATCCACACAGTCCTTTTGAAATAATACACAATCATTCGGGCATGCGTGTATCTTCTTGGCATCCATTCCCATTGGGCACACCAATTTCTTTACCTGGTATGTTGAGATTGGCATCTCGTTTCCTTTAGGAAGCATTTCTTTCAACAAAGACAACAATGACGTGAAGCTTTTGTCGCTCCATCTATTGTTAGCTTTTATCTTATACAATCTCTACACAACGCTAAGCTTCGTAAACTTAGTACAACCTGTGTAAAAAGATATCTCAGCATCATGCACAATGTTTCTAGAAATGGGAGGTGGATCAGTGTGCTCTACCCCACAACTATCCAGCATCACATCAACGATGTCTACTGAAACTGGTTCATTCACATCTACGTCATCAGAGGCAATTTCTTCTTCCACACAAGCACTGCTATCGACATCCACTGGTTTCGGGTTTGAAATCTCTCCATGCTAGTGCCATTCCGTATAGCCTTGTATAATCCCATTACACATGACATGACTTTTGATTTCATCACCAGTGCTGACTTTCAAGTTGTTACCGCAATGCCTACATGGACAGTATAACCTATCTCCAGGTTGTTTCCTTTGTTCCTCGACAAATCTAATAAACTGGTCAAGACCAGAAATAAACTCTGGGGTGCAACGATTGTGAATGGACATCCATGATCTATCCATTCTATGATGAAAGAGAAAACTAGTATATATTACAACAAGATTAGGGTCTAGGTTTAACAAATACATGTGATGTCATTCTTATATATAATAAATATACATGTACCACCTATCCAATCCTTGAATACCTAATCTCACTGGTAAGTGTATAATGTGTATTGGGTTTTCAAGAAAATTTCGGCAGCATTTCCCCGTTGTTCATCAAGTACATATGTACTTAGAGAACAAATGGGGAAATGCTGCCGAAATTTTCTTGAAAACCCAATACACATTATATACTTACATCCTAAGTGAGATTAGGTGTTCAAGAATAGTCCCAAACCAGGGACTATCTAAGATTTACTCCTAATGAGTAAATCTTGGACGGGTTTCTAGGCCAACAAATACATGTATGTTGTCATTCCAATACCTACAATCCTAGTTTCATCATTCATATCCTAGGTTTCATGTAACATCATTTAATCTAGGTATCATATTCTATAACATTGATTTCAACATTTCGAGTGTCCATACATGTTCATCATCAAGATAAAGATTACACATGTGATGTCATTCTTATATATAATAAATGTACATGTACCACCTATCCCATCCTTGAACACCTAATCTCACTAGTATGTGTGTAATGTGTATTGGGTTTTCATGAAAATTTCGGCAACATTTCCCCACTGTTCTCGAAGTACATATGTACTTAGAGAACAAACAGGGAAACGCTACTGAAATTTTCTTGAAAACCCAACACACATTATACAACTTACATCCTAAGTGAGATTAGGTGTTCAACAACAGTCCCAAACTAGGGACTATCCAAGATTTACTCCTAATGAGTAAATCTTGGATGGGTTTCTAGGCCAAAAAATACATGTATGTTGTCTTTCAAATACCTACAATCCTAGTTTCATCACAATTGATGTTAGGGTTTCATCAAAATTTTAGGTATCATATAGAGTATGTAGATGTTAGGGTTTCATCATGCAATAGGGATTCATGTAGATGTTAGGGTTTCATCATGCAATAGTGATTCATGTAGATGTTAGGGTTTTATCATGTAATATGGATTTCATCATATAATTGATTTCATCACAAATTCATAATTGATTTCATTTGAATATATACCCTCTTATTCTTCCTTCTCCCTCCTTACCAACAGCAACCACGATCGTGTGGGCTGGCACGGCCGTGGTTGTGTTGGCCAGCCACACGGCCGTGCCAGCCCACATGGCCGTGGTTGCTGTTGGTAAGGAGTGAGAAGGAAGTAGAAGAGCAGGAGAACCAGTGATGAAGAAGACGAGGGCCTACTGTTGGTAGCAACGTGGAGACGGAGGCAACAATGTGAGGAGAAGGGCGCCAAGCATAGCAGCAGTAGGAGAAGGGAGTCGAGCAGAGATGGATAGGTGCCAGTGGTGAGCAGAGAAGGAGAGGCAGGTGGTGGCAGTGGCGAGTAGCTGCAGCAACAGCAGGTGGCGGCGCGGAGGCAGGTGGCATGTGACGCAGCAGCAGGCGGCGACGACGCAGTAGGGGTCGGGAACCAGAGCAAAATCGATCGATGAAACAAAAGAAAGGGGAAGAGTCTGCTGTGCGTGGGGGCTATTAAGTTACTAAAAGGCGTCAGTTATCCATAACAACCAACACCTTTATTAGGTAGTGTCGGTTATCCAAAGACAACCAATGTCAATTGGACATTCCTTTACCCTAATTGTTTTGGCGGGGACGACGCGTGCACCCTTATCAGCGTCAGTTATTCTAAGAAAACTGATGCCCATATTGGAGCTTTTGGTGCAAATTTTATCTTCATTCAATGTCGGTTACTAGATATAACACCAACGTTATATCAGATACTTTGGCACAATTTTTTTTTTGATCGAAAAAATTGGATTTCATGGGCTACTTCAGGTGTCAGTTTCTTTTCTTCAACTAACACTGAATGAAAAGTGATACCCGTGTCTGGCTGGTCTTCAAATATAGACGTCATATGTCCTTATTAACTGACGTTGAATGTTAATAGCGTCAGTTTTACTAAAAAATCGATGTATCTAAAAGCGACGTTGAACGCGGTTTCTGTAGTAGTTATATACTTCCATTGCTTAGTGGATGCCTTCTTCTTCTGCTTCTTCTCATTCATTAAGAATTCTCTTGTCATATTTGTCCTATAATTCCTTAGTACCCTCCCATAGTGTGGCAACACCTTTTTATGATGCAAGTTTTCATCTAGGTCAAAAATGCTCTATATAAGTTCATATACTTAATGGATTATTCTTAAAAATTAAATATATTTAAAAATCATATATCTCACACATAGTTCCTTCCATATTAATTCTTTCATGCCTTGATCAAATTTATGCCAAGATTCTACTGTTATATCAGATTTTTATGGGTAAGAACCCCTTGATATTACACAAAATAACTGCAATTCATCCCAATAAAATGTATTGCATCATCAAACTCAACAACCAGCTTCGGTCCTTTACCTGTTTGGTCTACTAACTTGTTCATCATGGTGATTCCTCTTATTTTTTCATGCTCACAATGATCCTTAGAAAGCTCAACAAGATCCTCAGGGTGCACATCCTCAACATTCTAGAATTGACAAGAAACACATATATGTAATAAAAAATATAACTTATAAATGTGATAGACATTGTAAAGTGCACATTTATATAATAAAACAATACAACTTTCACCAATGTCATCCTCACAGTTCACATCATCATGGCACTCATCCTCACATTAAGCATCATACTAATCATCATACTCATGGTCAAACACCATATGTAAATGTCTTATCTAAAATAGGCAAACAATGAATTATAAGTGATAAAGAATGAAAAATGCACATCTAACCTTTAGAAGAATAAAATGCATGCCTCTAATATTGATTGGATCTTGGATCAATTAACATTAATTCTACGTGATCTTCATGCTTATACAAGTCAGTGTTAGCTTCAACATTTGGTGTTGGGAAGAAAAATGAGAATGAACTGGAGTCTTCATACTTGTAATAATACCCTTCTTCATCTATATGATCTTCAATGAACTAACTACCTTTTACCATGAAGAACAACTGACCATTTTTCATTTGCAAGATCATCAATATAAAACACTTGGTTCACCTGTAATGCCATTATGAATGGGTCACCCTTCTCGTCAATCTTTTCAAAATTCACTAATGTGAAACCCAATTCATCCACTATAACTCCTTTGGTGTTATCAACCCAATTACACCTAAAGATTGGAACTCTGACATCTATATAGTAAAACTCCCATAAATCTTTAATAGCACCGTAATATGACATTTTAGTTTCATGTGGACTCTTATCCTTCACGCTAGAAAAATACAATGAAGAGTTTGAAGGGTGGCCCCACTATTTTGGAAAACACTCTTATCATCTTGATGTTTTGTGTAATATGAAAATCCATTTTGTCAAACCCTTCATAGGACATAACATTCATTTTTGGTTTAAAGATGAGCCATTTGATATTTTTAACAACATTATTTAGTGTTTGAGATAGTTCACATAAGACTTTTTCTTCAAACCACCTAAGAAATGTCTTATTATGCTCTCTAGTAAGTAGAATTGAATTGGCTCAAGGATATTTTGTCTTGATGAAATTGGTATACTTAGTGATAAAAATACTCATTGTCAATGTTGTGTAAACTATACAAGTATGCCTATTCCCATAGATCACCACTGATTACTTTCACTAGTGCTTCTAAAGTCCCTTTGCTGAAATAGTCCTTAATATTTTTGTTATTTCTAGGAGCTTCATTACAACCAAGAAATTCATTCCAAAAGTCCATGACCTCCCTAGCCACAAAACTCTCAATAATACTCCCTTCAGGATGATAATGGTGTTGAACATCACCTTTAAAAACAATCATGTACCATTCAAAAGGTTATATCCAATGCAAGCAAATTGGTTCCAACATTTTCACTTCCATATTCAAATGGACAACCTGATGTACCAAGATATAATGGAATGGAGGAAAATACATCTCAAGCTGGCATAGGGTAACAACCACTTTTCATTGCAACTTGTCAAAATTTTCATGACAATAACATTGTTGCATAGAGAGGTGAAGCAGAAACAAATCCTAGTGATAGCAAACCTTACATGCTTCGACGGTATAGATCAAACAACTACGAGAAATATTTGTTGCATTAGAGTGTGATAATCATGAAATTTAAGAGCTATCAGCTTCAGATCCTTCATTGATACCAATCTATAGATACTGAAAGAGTATCCATGTGGTACCTTAACATTGAGCAAGCACTTGTATAATGTTTTCTTCTCCTTTCTAGACAACGTGTAACAAGTAGGAGGTAGATATGTTCTTTGATCACTACTAACTGCTATTGTTAATTCTTTCCTTACATCTATTTCACATAGGTCCATACTAGATTTGATTCCATCTTTCATCTTACCTAGTATATTCAATAGAGTACCAATGATGCTATCACAAATATTTTACTAAACATGCATGACATCAACACAATGTCTAACTAGACAAAGAACTCCATTAAGGAAGATCCCAAACCCTTATTGTATAAAGATTTGTCACTCTGTGTGGAAATAGTACATTGTGATCTCTTACTGAATTCCTTGATAATGCCTTTAAATATTTCATTAACCACCTCCCCTAATATAGGGTTAGGGGAACTCCGTTCCTCATTCGATCCAATGAATGGTTTGTACAACCTTGGGTAAAGATGAACTACAGGAAGAAACCTTTGATCACCAAGATATGCAATATTTCCAACATATTTAAGTCATATTGAATCGATGTTATCCTCACATATAGGGCATCGTTTGGATCCTTTTATGTTGTATCTAGAAAAATTCCCATATATTGGAAAGTCATTAATAGTGCAAAAAAAACATAGCATGCAAACAAAATGTCTCTCTGCACGAAGCATCATAGGTCATCACGCCTTCTCCCCATAGTTTTTTTAAGTCATCAATCAGAGGTTCAAGATAAATGTCAATATCATTGCTAGGTTATTTAGTAGCCTGATATCAATAATGATAGAATGAAGTATTTATTATCATACACAACTATAGAGGAAGATTGTATGTAGAAATTATAATAGGCCATGTGCTATGTTGGTAACTCAATGTGTTGTATGGATTCATCCCATTGATACAAAGCCCAAGTCTTACATTCCTGACTTCTTTACCATATTTAGAGTACTATAAATCAATCTTCTTCCATTGTGGGAAATCAGACACATGTCGTAGGATCTCATCATTATTTTTCTTTCCCTCTACATGTCATGTTAAATTCTCCACATCCATGGTATTGGTAAAAAGCATTGAAACTGTGGTGCTATAGGTAGCTAACATATCACCTTCGAAGGAGAGTCAGTTTTAGACTTCCTTAAAGTCGTCGTTTCATACATTGACGCCCCACATTTTGGACAGTCTTTCAAATCAATATAGTCCGCTTGAAATAATACACAGTCATTCAGGCATGTATGTATCTTCTTAGCCTCCATTCCCATTGGGAACACCATTTTCTTTATTTTATGTGTTGAGATTGGAAGCTCTTTGCCTTCAGGAAGAATTTCATTCAACATAGACAACAATGACATGAAGCTTTTGTCGCTCCATCTATTGTTAGCCTTAAGAGTATTCAATCTCAACGCAACACTTAGTTTTGTAAACTTAGTAAGTTTTGTAAACTTAGTACAACCTAAGTATAATGGTTTCCCAGCATCATCCACAATATTTCTAAATAAGGAAGGTGGATCAGTGTGCTCTACCCCACAACTATCTAGCATCACATCAATCATGTCTATCAGAATCAGGTCATTCACATCTACAACATCATCAACAATTTCTTCTTCAACACAAATACTACTGTCCACATCTACTGATCTTATAGTAGGAATATCTCCATGATAGTACCATTTTGTATAGCCGTATACAATCCCATTACAAATGACATGACTTTTGATTTCATCAACAATATCAACTTTCAAGTTGTTACTGTAATTCCTACGTGGACAATAGAACCTATCTCTAGGTCATTTACTATGTTCCTTCACAAAATTTATAAATTGATCAAGACCAATAACAAACTCCAGGGTGTAGTGATTTGGAATGGACATCCATGACCTATCAATTCTATGATTAAAGAGAAAATTCGTATTGAATTAGGTGTTTAGAGTTAGGATTTATAGATTAGGGTTTATCATTTAGGTTTTAGGGCTAACGGTTTACATATTATGGTTTAGGGTTTACAGATTAGGGTTTAGGGTTTAGGGGTAAGAGTTTACATATTAGAGTTTAGGGTTTAAATATTAGGATTTAGGGTTTATGGTTTACAGATCATGTTTAAGGTTCAATAATGAATGTGTGTACCTCCTATGCCATTCTTGAACACCTAATATCAATTGTAAGTGTATAATGTGTACATGTTTTCAAGAAAATTTCGACAACATTTCTCTTTAGTTATCTAAGTACACCGACGTAGATGGGAAGATATCTACCTATATATGTGCTTAGAGAACAAATGGGAAAGTGATGATGAAACATCTTGAAAATTGAATACACATTATACACTTATATCCGAAGTGATATTAAGTGTTCATGAACAGTCCCAAACCGGAGACTATCCAAGATTTACTCCTAATGAGTAAATCTTAGACATGATTCTATCCCAATATAATTATGTCCAAAATTAAGGTTTAAGATGCATATCAATTCAATGTAAATACAAACCTAGCAAAAGAAGATGTATGCCTAAATTAAGGTTTACGATTTAAAATGTAAAAACCTAACAATTTTAGTCTAAATCAAGTCAATTTTGGAAAATTGAATGTAATTAACTTTTGGGTGTGATTATGTATCCATACAACATTCAAATTGAATAATACATCAAAATATACAAGGACTTACACATGAATTTCAATTATAAAAGAAATTATACAAGTATAGTTTCTCCAATTGATATCAATTTTGGTATTAAAAACACTACTTACATTTCATCAAATTATGTAGATAGTTATATTTAAAACCATTGTTACATTTAATCAAATTACACAATAAATGTAGCTAAAAAGATCTAAAAAAAGGACCTTGATCAGTTGGCAACAATGGTTAGCAGCAACAGTAGGACAACCACTTCTCAACAGTAGTAGTAGGATGACCACTCCATCGATGACAATGACTGTGGTCAATGGCTAGAAGTGGGGCATCAACAAAAATTCCGATAGCAGCAATAGTTGTAGTAATGGTGACAGCAAATCAAGGTGAAACAACATTAGAAGCAGAAGCACATCAACATACACTTCAGCAATAGGAACTCACAGATGTGGTGGTTAGCATCTCCAAAGAGAAAGATTGCCTAGGGTGATGAAACAAAGAATAAGAGAAAGAAAAATGCCACATGTGATATAATGTGAACATAGTCATCAGTAGCTGGTAACCACCAATGAAAAGCACTAGATGTCGGTTCTGGTGAGTTAAATGGATGACTGAGTTAGGACTTAGACATTAGTTCTGTCAAGAAAATCGATGATAGAGGCCCTTATCCAAACAACTAAAAGTCCACCACAGTAAGGACTTATACATCGGTTTAGAGGAGTTAAACCGACGACTGAGTAAGGACTTAGACATCATTTCTATCCAAAAAACAAATGTCAGAGGCCTTATCCAAACAAAAAAATTAAACCTTAGTAAGGTCTTAGATATTGGTTTTGTTGGTCGAACCAACACCAGAGAGTGATTTCGGGGGAACCATATTTTTGCGAGGACGCTGCGCGAATCCTCTGACGTCGGTTTATCGACTGCAAATTGACATCACATGTGACTTTTTTCACGGTTGATAAGAAGTGCAATGTCGATTTGTCTATTGCCAAATCTACAAGAGAGGTATTTTGGAGGCAAAAAAATTTCACGGGAAGTTGTGCTTCATCATTTTTGAGACAACCGATGTTAATCTAATACTTTTTCGGAGGAATATTTGTTTATGAAAAATTGTAATTCGCGGATTATCTAGGACGGTGATTTCTTTAGGAGACAACCAACATTATAGAAAAAGCAGTACCCCTATTTTTTCTGAATCGGAAGGACTTGATTAATAGTGATGTTTGTGCTTTAAAATCAATGATATATGTGTTCAGGTGTCAGTTTTCATGTGGAACTAATGTTAAGAAAAGTGCATTAGAGGTAATAAATGATCTAGTATATGATATGTCCCAATCAAAAGAAATTATTAGAAATTTGGGTATGTTAAAAAGAATACAATATAATGAAGAACAAAAAGATCAACCATTCATACTAGGTGAAAAATCAAATAAAGATTCTTGTTATTTAGAGAAATTCTACACATTCAAGTAAATAATGTTGTGTTGGTATCTATGCTAGTACCTGCGATGGCCTCAAGTCTGCTGGCTATGAAACTATGGTGTTGTTCATCTAGAGGAGGATATTAAGCACATTCTCTTCAAAATAGCACCCCTAAAAGCCCTAGGATCTAGTGGCATCTACACAAAATTCATCCAAAGTATCAGGGATTGTATGGGACATTCTATTGTCTACACTATCACATATGCATTCAGACAGGAGGTTATTGATTCCTCTACTATAGAATCATATATGGTTCTTATTAGCAATAAAGGCACACCACATCAATGTCATGACCTACGACTGATATCAATGAATAATGGAAGCATCAAAATCTTCTATAAAATTGTTGTTGATTGAATAAAACCTTATGTCAATGATTGGATTGCTCCCATCCAATCCAGTTCCATACAACATTTTTCTTGTTCTAGAGGTTATATATACCATGAATAGAACTTCAATATTAAAGTTAGTGTGCACTAAGGTTGACATAGAAAAAGCCTTTGACGTGATGAGATGGGACTTCATTATTGACACGGTTATTAAAACTTGGAGTCCGACCAAGATTTATAATCTCATAATGTAAATTATAACAAAAGGAAAACAACCATCTTATGGGAAGGAAAACCCCTCCCATCCCTCAAAGCATTCTAAGGATTTAGGACAGGTGACCCAATAAACCACTATCTTTTTTGTGATGTGCATGGAAATAATCATTCAGGAAATACTAACTCAGTTGCAATTGGAAAATGAAAACAAATCACCCTGTCTAGAGGAGGTACAAATCTGTCTCATATATAATTTTTCGATGATCTGCTACTTAGGGGTGAGGCATCCATCTCCCAAGCAAAAGTCATTATAGAAATTCTCAATTATTTCTCCAAGGTTTCTAGGCAAATTATCTCTAAAGACAAATCTAAATCTTTCTTTTCTCTCAACACACTATGACTTGAAGTTCATACCATGAGAGGAAAGCTTGGAATCAGCTGGACCAACAACCTTGGTAAGTACCTAGCTGTCCAGATCTTACATCACCACATAAATGAAGCCTCCCATTGTCACATTATATCATCAATTCCAACATTTACTATGCAATAAGACTAGATATCACTCAAACTCTATGATGATTTCAAAAAATATATCCGTAGGTTCATCTGGTCTGGTAACTAGGAGCAAAAAAAATTGTCACTTGTACCATGGAAGAAAATATCATCAAACAAAGATATAGGAGGCCTTGGCATAATACATGTGCCTGATAAAAATTGTACACTTATGTTGAATAATCTGTGAACCTTTTTAAATGACCCAACCAGACATTGGGATCAAATAATGAAGGACAAATATGCCCATGTAAACATGTTTGCAACCAAGCCTTACTCCTTGACATGGAGGTTCACAAAGAAGAACATATGTGTTATCAAACAATTATGTCATAAAATAATCAAGATTGGTTTGTCTACTAATGATCGGTACAACAAACGGATTGCTGCAAAAAAAGTTTTAGAATACAAACATGATTGTCATACTCTAGAGGATCTAGGTTCCGTCACTATTTGCTCCACGGCTCTTGATACTGGAGGATGCATGGGACTGGGATTTTATAAACCATCCCCTCCACGATAACACATGACAAACGATATCCACAATCCCTAATTTGGACTCTGTAGTGAGTGCGGATACTTGGTCGTGGTCCTTTAAAATAGGTGGGAATCTTTCTTCTCGCTCGGTTTATCACTGAACGCTGTGAATAAAAAAACCAAATTGTTGGGCGACTGGAAACGTAATCAAAGTCTTTTTGTCTCTTCTTCAATAGAAACCTCTTTTTACAAATGTTGAAAAGTATGGAAGACATACGGATTAATCGGAGGAATGTCCGATCTGCAACAATGACAAGGAGACCCTTATGCATGCAATCAGAGATTGCCCAATCAGTAGAGCCGTTTGGTTGCTACTAAATATGGGTAATGATCACTTCAATATGCCTAGAGATGAATGGATTACCAGATGTACATGTAACCATGAGGAAATGCAGAGAAATAATATATCTAGTCATTCTCCTGTTGGGATACCTGGGACTATCACAATGCCCACGTTCACCGGCAAGTCTTCAAGAGCATACCAAGCAAGTTCCATATTATCCAAGAACACACAACTACTATTTTGAAACTCCCGTCTCAGTCAATGTCAATACAAGCTTCCTCTAACCCAGACTCAGCCTGGTGAAGGAGCCATTCTTGTCTTCATTGACGCTAATTAGAGAATGGGTACTAGAAATGTTGTTCTTGGACTCTATATATTGTAGAATATTTTATCCACAGTGAAGGTAAACTCATTGTCTCCATATCGGCTCTGGAGGCGGAAATGAAGGCTATCCTGTATGTACTAGAGATATGCAACGAAAAGCATTGGCCTAGCTACTACATCATGTCTGACTCCCTACAAGATGTTACCATTTTGCGAGAGCCAGCCTCAACGCCCCCAAAATTCAAGCCATACGTCCACAGATTTTGGAAGCTCACTAAAGAAAATACTCACTTGAAAATTAGCCATCTACCACAGAGCCTGAATGTGGTAGCTGATATGGTCACAAAAAGAGCCCTTAATATTAATATAGCTAGTTGTCTTTCTCTTCCAAACCCTAGTGCCTAAACATTCAAACGACTCCTATTCTATCCACATCAAATAGAGGATCTCATAATAATTAGTCTCTAGTCCACCCCCCCCAAAGAAATAACAATTATAAGTAAATAATGAAATGAATGTTTGTTAAAATATATGCTAGCACAATAAAAAAAGTAGGATTGGAACTTCTGAATTCCAAATCAAGGGTTAGAGGACTAAAACAGCTGTGTCAAATAAATAAAGTCCAAGAGGAGGACTAAAACTTTGTGCTTGACATGAGGATTAGAACCTTAGTTTAAAAATGTAATGTATGACAGAGGACTAAAATCATAGTGACTAGCAGGATGATTAAAATTAAACTTCCTAATAATAGTGTATGATAGGAGGACTAAGACCTCATTGTTCTAGAAGGTGACTAAAACCTCAACAACTGAATGTACTTTATATCTAATTCTAGATATGAGTAGTAAAAAAAATAAATGCATAACATTGTATGCAAAATGATTAACTAGTTCAAAATATATTAAGGTACAATACTGACATAAACATCCAACATAAATAAATTCTTTCATAGGGATGATACGTAAGAGAATTATGATTTCAATAACCAAAAATGGATAAACAATTACTTTTAATTTACCAAAAGGAAAAATATATTTGAAAAGAGAGTGTATTTTAAATATGCCTCATTGATAATAACTAGAGTTTCATCATCATATGTATAAACAAAACTAAGAAGATTAATATACCTATTTTTAGAGAAAAAATGCGATCGAGATGGCAGCGTAAATAAAAAATTTCTTGCCATATTCCCTTTTACTAGTAGATCACGTCAACAAGTATGGTTTAGGAAGGAAGGTTTGCAAGGCATATACCTGATCTTGGAACAAGTCCAACAACTATCCTTGCAGCGTCGTGCTTCTTTCACAAATAGTACCCAGTAGACATGTGGTGGATTCTTGGTGCAACACCACGTCTAGAAGTGGTTGTTGTCCTCCTATCATGGTGGCAATGACCTCTACACCTTTACATAGTCCACACAGACTTCTAGGAACTCTATATTGTGCTATTAGAGCCAACAAGAAGGTTTTCTCCCTTCGAACGTCAACATGCTAGCATTGACATGCCCTCTCTTGTTGTCTCTCTCCCTTGTTGTCTATCGATTTTATGGGTAATACTTCCTCAGGCTCTCATGTTATCACAACTATGAGATGACAACAATTGTCAAAGGTTATTGTTGTGTCTGCTAAAAGCCTTGATTGACCTTCTATTTATAGGAGGGTCAGGGTCATGGTTTTGAAATCATCTAGGAGTCAAACAGAAGAAATTTCATGAATTTTCTGGAAGCTACAAACGATGAATCTCTTAGTTTACATGTGAACGATCAGTTTAACACTTGAATCGATTGGTTTACTATATTTCATATTCATTCATATGTTAGTTTTCTATATTTAATTAATGCAAAACATGACATAAGAATCTATCCTTGATCCATCATTACCGATCTCCCAACCATCGATTCACAACCTGAATCGATCGTTTCACATCTTTCAACGGTCGGTTCATTTCTGAACTAGATTGGTTGTACATTGGCTGAACTAGAATTCGAACTAGGCGGTTCAAATTCTAGTTCAACCAACATACAAAGAATCTTGTTTAAATCATATACCTAAATACTTTAGTAATCAAGTTAAACTTTATTCATGAGTAAACTTCTATTATAGGTGTATCCTATGTGTGTGACCCTATAGGTCCCAAGCTACAATGGCAGTGTATGTCCATAAACAATTAATGATATCACAAGCAATGAGCAGTATCTAGGAACACATCAATGCTACCCAAGTAATTGGAAAGTTAGAGAACAATTTCAGCCTATAATTTTTTATCAGTGTTATAGTGATCGTATAATTCCTTTGTCTATGATATCTATATTGAACTCGAGGCATGGAATTTCCATCCTGTCAATGTTCAATCCATGTTCCTTGAACTAGAGTAGAATGTATGAGATGCATGTGAGCTCACATCTTACATATTGATTCACATGAGTATGCCCATAAGTTTCTCAGTCTCACTTCTCAAGTAACCAATATATCAATCTCCTATAGGAGGGACAAATCCCATCTTCATCAATGACACTCAATCCCCATATGTCACAATGTACTCAAGAAACACCATTATGGCAACCCATATTCAAGGTCATGCTACATGGTGTCAAAATACATTGAACAATATGTGATGTGTCTAGTGACTTCAAGTCTAAGAACCACAATCACTACTATCACAATGATAGTTGATTTTGGCTACAATTCCATGGTATTCATGTATCACTCTCAAGGTGGGTCTGTCTGGTACAATGTTCTCTAACAAGTAGCTATTTTTTTTGTTTGATATCACATATCATGACTAATGAGATTCGGTCATCAACCAACACACACTCTAGTTTTATGTGTTGTTTTGTCTATTTTGCTTCCACAATAATTTCTAACTAGGAACATAACAAGAATGTATGTTCTCTTATCATATATATAATCTCATTATTAAAGTACTCATCCTGAAGACATATGTCATTGAGTAACATCAATCTTTAGACATCTACTATGTGTGTGTCATCATCTCATGATTGAGAAAAACATAATAGACATAATTACCTTTAAAATTATTCAATCCAGTATATGATGCCCATGACAAACATCAAATGATTGGCTCTATGGGCACCATACCAACATTATTCTTCATAACTGAAGGTTAATGATATCTACATATTTTCATCCACAGGGTCAGGTTTTCATCCTAGAAACAAATTATGTATGTTAGTCAACTGAAAGTGAACATGTGCATGCATTCCTTTTATAGGTATGCATAACATTCTTATCCTAGCTCTGATCACTTAATGACATATTAGGGTTTATGTTTTTGATATGTAATGAATTATATGAATAATGATTGTCATATCATAGTGGCATAGGATCTGACATGACGCATTGGTCAATAACTAGAATTTAAGGCTTAGTCTATAACAATTAATAATTTTCTTAATTACTTAATTTACTAGTTTATATCTAACCATTTATTTTGCACACCTATATATATGGTTGTAATGATAATATGTCAAATACAAAGATGATTGATCATCTAACACTACAAGACAAACTACTACATTTACTTTAGATGTAGCTAAATATATATTTTATATTTTTTATAATTGTTGATAAACTAAGTGTAGTCAACATGTTAATAGCTATAAAAAAGTATAACCACCTATATATTTTGACTTGTAGATAAATAAATGTAGTCAATATATTTACCAATATAAAGAAGTATAACCAACTCTTGTTAGGAGGGCTCCCAAATAGTGGGATGGTAACAATCACACCAACACACACTTTTTTATCCTTTTCACATTTTTTTACCAGCTCGTGTTCCTTCTCTTTATTTAACTTTTAAGAAATCACATATGTTTGTAGCTCATCTATATTCTTGAGCTCCTCATGCTCCAAGTAGATGCAACCAATGGTTGGGCATCTTAGAGGCAATATTTGAAAGAATAGGAAGAAGCATGGACACATCTCCATTGTCCATGTTTCCCCTAACTACGATAATAATGGGAAGCATTAAAAGTATCTGTGTGGTCATATCCATGTAGGAGGCAAGCACTATCATTGGATCCTACTATCTAGTATTAATATTTCACCAAGTTCAATTTTTATGTTTATAATATAGGTTGATTAGAAGTCTTGAAGTTAGGATCCCCAATTTGTGATGTTTACATGACTTAGTTATGCATATCCATCAAAACAAGGGTAGAAAACAACTTTTAGACCTCCCTAGGATGTGCCTTTTGTCTAGCCCTATTTTTTCCCTTGTCAAGTAGCGACTTAGACAGTCAAGGGCTAAAGAAAACTAGAGGAGTTTCTATGACAGGGATCTACTATCAAGGAAGATTGGTGGTTCTAGGTCAATAGGTAGTATTCACTATTGAAAGGTGCCTTTTTATGGTTGAGGTATTTCAAACTTCATTACTGATTTTAAATTGGATTGAGAAACCACCAAATTTGCTGCTTTGGTTAGATTAGAAATAAATTGTGGTTTATCTTATTTTAAACACATCATTCTTTCGATTTTATGTATCTATATATATATATATATATATATATATATATATATAACGCTAATTCTTTTTGTTCTCCACTTGGTTCTCCTTTGGATTCTAAAAAGGAAAATCCATCAGAACGTTATGCTTTCTTCTTCACAGATAAGTTCTTACACTTTGTGAAAACCATAACAAACAAATGATAGTAGGTCATGCGTTTGCCCGAACCTTTCTAAAGTATTCATATAAACATTAATTATGTCAAATATATAGAATTTGTTAGTAAAGTAATAATTTTCACTGAATAATTCACATTTATAAATTAAGAAATAACATGTTCAAATCCATTTTGTATTTTCCTAATGGTACAATGAATAGAGATTAAATTAGCTTTAATATTTAGGATTTTGAATCGCTCTCATATATTTGTTTTGTTTATATCTAATACATTTTTCTTGTAGTAAATTTTTTTCTTATTTCTCTTAAATACATCTGAAAACATGATGTATAACTAGAACTATGTATAATTTTAAGTGACGAACTTGAGGTCTTATGGAATACGTATTTTTCAAGAACTGGGACAATGATTCATCTGCCATGGTATTAATTTCCCTCTCAACTAGCCTTTCTCAACCAATAACCTCATTCTTTGGCACTGCCTTGGTACCTTTATATATGCATACTGCAATGTATCAATTTGCCTATCTTGCATACAACTCTACCTTTCTAACTGCTATATATTAGTTTCTCTATATCTTTCAATTACTTATCTTGAGTTGTGATGCATGTTTTGATGATGATCTCTTTGAATCTATTGGTTATAATCTAAATTACTTATGTTGTTTTCTAACTTTCTACATCTATCTAGTAATCTATATTTTGATGCAACCTAGAGTTTCTTAGTGGTAATCATCTTCTGGTAATGATGCATATTTTCTAGTGAGCTATATCATTTCATACGTCTGAATATGTGTATATTTTTGTTAGAACATATATCTACATATATTCATAGATTGTTCTTTAACCTGTGTATCATTTTCTATGATCTTGATCCTACTAGTAGTCCTATCTTGCAATATCATCTACTAGTAATTCATATACATGTAGTTCTAGCCTTGTTTATCTTTTGGTATCCAATTGTATGCTATGCTTGTATCTTGTTTCATGCATACCCAAGTTTGTTCCTTACCTTTCATATCTCTATCTTGAGTTACTTGCTTACATAGTATTGCCTTGATATATGCTAGAATTACATCTAGGGTTGTTCATATGCATGTCTTGTTTTTCTTTATTTACTTTGCTTGGACAAGCCCTAAGTTTATGCTCTTCTACTCTACTTTCTAACAATTGGTATCTCCTTTTACTGAAAAGTTGTGTTTTTCATCCCCTCATTTTTTGAAATGACAAAAAAGGGGAGATGACATGGCTTATGTAAAGTAGAGACAACATATATGTAGAACATATATTAGTAGAATACATAATTCATATAAATGTTACGAAAGCTAACCTTGCAGGAGAAACAACATCAACTGCGAGGGAGTACGAGAACTACCTTATCATCAATTGAGGGGGAGCATATGAAACTAAATTCTATTTAAAGACCTAGGTTTCTCCAAAGGTATGATTTTACTTAAATGCTTCCAATACAATTATGGAATGGTTTTCATCTTCAAAAAGTGGGTAAGTCCTTGGTGAGGTAAAAGACTCTTGGTCATGGATGGGTAAGTCCTTTATGGGGTTAGTGGCTCCCTTGTCCTCAAAAGGAAGGTTGGGTATCCTTATCCTAGAAAAGGAAGGTTTTATTATATCTCTTATAATGGAATATAAGGATGGCACAAAGGTTGAAAAATCCTAGAGGTTGAACTCTCTACCTAGTGGATGTACACTCACCTAGTTTGGTGTTCAGGACCACTATACATAGTTTGTGTTCTTATTCTTATTCAATCTCTCTCATCCTTGCTATGTACATTTACTTGCACTCAAAATACATATTTTCCATATTAACTTAGAAATATCTTGAAGGTATAATGAATTTTGTTAAGTGATTTTCACTATATTCACCCCCTCTAGAGCTCATTGATCTAATAAGTGATATCAGAGCGGGTCTTCTCCAAGAAATACATCCACAAGTAGGAGAGGATGGATGATTATAAAGGTGGGAGATACCTCATCAACATTCTAATATTTGATGGGAGTAACTTCCTCTATTGGAAGAGAAGACTAAAATTCTTCATCCAAGGATCAAGTCTTGAGCTAAGGAGAATGATGGAGATTCCATACAAGCTACCAGAGATAAAGATAAAAAAATGGGATGAAGCTACTTTGAAGAAAGCAACCTTGAATGCTAGAGCCATCAACATTCTCTATGCCTCCATTTCTCCCTCTGAGTTCAATTGGATTTCTTCAAGTGAAATGGCCTATGAGATATGGAGAAAGCTATGTGTCACTTATGAGGGGGAAAAGAAAGTGAAGGAAAGAAAATTCTACATGCTTAAAGGGTTTCTTAAAAAATTTAAAATAGGAAAGGAGAAAAGGGTGGCTAATATGTACTCATGACTCAACACCATTGTAAATGGTCTTTCCGTCCTAGATCATCCTATGGATAGAGGAGAAAACAACTCCAAGATCCTTAGATCTCTTCCCAAGAGATGGCAATCCAAGGTGACGTCCATTAAAGAAAGTACGAGCCTTGGTAAAATTCCTATTGAAAAGTTCACAGGAAATCTACAAGCCCATGAAGTTACACTTGACAAGAAAGAGGAAGAAGAGAAAGAACTCAAGAGAATGAAGAAGGATGAAATCAAAGCCCAAATTGAAGCTATTGTTGGTCAATCATCTTCATCCTCTCAATTTGTAGAAAAAGGCTATGTACTTCAAAGGTAGACTTCAGTAAGGCAAGCCTTCCTCCTCCATCAATTGCTTTGAATGTGGAATGAAGGGTTACTTCAAGGAAGATGGTCTAAAAGGAAAAATACCCATCATCAAAAGAGAAAAGAAGATAATCACAAGAAGAAAGAGAAATGGCACAAAAGTTCAAGTGACTCCTCCAACTCAAGTTGAAGTGAAGAATCTAGTGGCGGATCTAGCTCAAGGTCTAGCGAAGATGGAGAATGCCATTTTTCTCTCATGGCAAGTTCAAATGAAGATTCAACTAAGGTAAATCTAAACTCTTTAAATAAAGAATCCTTAATTGCCATAATTCATGAGAGTCATGTATCTCTTAAGTCTACGAAGCATAATTTTTTTTGCTAAGGTTATTGATAACTTGCATGAAGAAAAGGATAATCTTCAACATGCTAAAATTTGGATACAAGATGAAAACGATGCTTATTTTGGTCAAGTAGACTCTCTTAAACTTGAAATTTCTAATTTTCTTGATAAGATTAGTTTTCTAGAAGCTCAATCTCTTATGCCTATTTGTAATGAAGAGAATAGTAAAATTATGAATTCTCTTATGTTGGACATTAATGTTCTTAAAACTGAAAATGAGGAGTAAGATTTTGTTTTGCAAGGAATAGAATCTGAAGTTAGTGTTTATCTTTCTAAGATTACTTTTATTGAAAAATAAAATGCTTCCTTTCTTGCTAAATTTGATGTCCTTGAATCTTTCTATAATTCCACTAGTAGAGAGAATAATGTTGTTGCTCTTCATATTGAACAAGATTCTTATATGACCAAATCTTTTTGCTTAGAAACTGACCTTTTGCATGCTAGAGATGATATCAATCAATTGTCTTATACTATTAACTCTCTTATGAATGACAATCATAGTTTGAGGTCCTCTATGTAAATATTGTTAAATGATAAAAAGAATATATATCAAATCCTATATCATACTAAATGGGTAGAAATGATATTGGAGTTGATAGCAGCCAAAGGAACAACAAACACAAAGGACCTTCAATTTTCAATGAAGAATCCTCTAGTTCCAAGGATATGAGATCATGTAATCATCAAAATGAAATTGGTTACTATTATACATATTGCCCTTTTCGGAAAGAACCCATGAGTAATTGGTTTTGGGCTTCTAAGATAACCCCATCTGACCCAAAAATATGATTGGGGCCATTTCATATTTCTTTTATTGGTCTCTTGATAATGGATTTACTTGAGTTATTAATTTTCAAATTGGTCTCTCAATTTACAAGAAAGATGAGATGTGTATGGGGTGGCAACAATTGGAAAAGAAATGGTAAGAATAGAGGTAACGATGCTCTTGCTCATATCCAATCATTGCCTATTTTTGACAAGTTAGTATGCACTATACATATGGTTTTTGAGTCAAAGTTGATATGTTGTGATTCTCATCATGTTCTTGCTAAAAACATTGTTCATGATGCTTTCATAGTGCATACTAACTTTCTTATACATGATTGGATATGGTTATTGTGACACATCGTTTGAATAAAATGTTATTAACTTAGAGGAAGCGTTCACTAAGCAGCAGATTACCAAAAATCACTAAAAATTAAAACCATTTTACAAAGAGGTCCACACATGGAAAACTCTTTCATAAAGAACCAAAGTAACTTAATTACATACTGGTTCACAAATACATGTCCTGCATCATCCTTTTCTGAGGAATTACATGCATCAACTGCTCTGTTAAACTAAACAAAGGCATTATGAAACCTCGAGGCACTAAGCCAAAATCTCGAAATCACTAACTACAACTTCGAGGACCTGAGAGTACAGAGACGACACATAGGACTCTATATACATCTATACAAGGCATGTCAGCCAGTGTCTCCACTTGAGAATTCACTGTTGTTTCTGCTGTTGCTGTTGATATCCTCCACCCATTGAAGGATTCCAATCTCCTCGTCCGCGTCCACCTAAAAATGTGGTTTCCACAGGGGTGAGACAATTGTAAAATTTCCCCAGCAAGAGATATAACTCTCCGCCAGAAACATTATTATTGATATTTAATAGGATAAACCTAGACAAAGAAATCATATTTGTTTAACAACAATTATTTCATTGTCTAATAGATTAGAACATTATTCTTATATAAAGCATTGCAGTTATAACTTGATAGAGCAACATGTCACTTATCCATTAAGGAATATGAAGAACATGTATAACATTTATTCACTATATAGTTATAACCACATCATATATTCTCTTTAGACTTTGATCACATAGCTAATGCCTGACATTGTATTTGTGGAGTCATGTCATGTATCCATATTCTTTTAACAAAGTACTGGGATCTTAATCCCTCATCTCATCAAGTACATTACCATTTCATAACAAGTTCCTCATCATGATTATCAAATATGGGTATTCAAACCCTTAACTCATCATAGAATACTTGTTACCACTTATTAGGTAACTTAATAACTTTAGGTCATCTGACCAAGGACATTATGATTCTTGTTTCACAAAGTATTCCACATAGTTCACAAAGCTAATATCACCTCTTATTACCCCTTAATAGGCAACAAGGCATATTACGGCTTATGAAGCTCATAAACAATTTCAATAATGAAAAACATCATATGGCACACATGGCTCACTAATTTTTAAGATTACCTCTCACTGAGCAACAAAGCATATGAAGACTTATAAGGCCTATAAATCATTCTCAATATACAGAGCATCATAGCCCATACATGGCTATTCTCTTCATCTCAACATACCTGCATGATTAGTACTCATGATAACAATTATATATCAGTACCATGCAATACAAGGGTTTTCTTATTACATTCATAACTCATCAATCTGTATTTGAGCTTCACATAGGATTACTCTTTGTTAGGACTTCACAGAGCATCACCCTGTATTAGGATTTCACATAACATTACCCTATATTAGGGTTTCACATAGCATTGCCCTGTATTAGGGTTTCACATAACATTACCCTGTATTAGGGTTTATTATATCTGATTACCCAATTTAGGGTTAGGATGCACTATTCACATCATATTAGGGTTCATCATGTCCTTTTACCCAATTTAGGGTTTACTGTAACATTACATAATATCACCCTAGATTAGGGTTTTCCATAAATAACCATATAGGTTCTCAAGATCATGTTATTAATGGTTAAGTCCTATTTCATTGCTTCACACAACTAGGAATCAATATGGATAACATAAGTATTCAATCATACTTATGTATTCTCATCATTCATCATCAAATGAATTATCAACACAAAGTTTAAATTTCTCTCTCATCTTTATCAGAATATGATTGCATCATAGTTTATTGGTTTGGATTAACCTTTTTATAAGGCATGTTAGCCTACACTTATCAAGGTGCATTACATCTCAAGGAAACAACTAACATGACACACTTCATGTATCACTCATCCAAATATATTGGATTTAAAACCCATCAAGGTATATCAATATTGAGGTGTAGGATGTGATATCTATCATACTTTGATGTATCACTTCCCTCATCACCTTTATATAACTTGAGTTCATACAATTAGCTTGTATTAGGGTATTTCCCATCCTAATAACTTATACACTAGTTCATCACATTTATCATATAATGTGTTGGTCACAAGTCATTATATTTAGAAAATACAATCATTGTTAATGATATGGAATCATCTTTGAGTTAGGAACTATTGATATAAAGATATCCACTATCAACCTCTGTAGATGTTACACTTGTTAATATATTAATCGTTATTCCATTATTAGGAATAGAATTTTCCATGTTTATAAATTAAGGTTCACATAGCATCTCCCATAAATATGTATTTCACCTAATTGCACTCTTCATAACATCCTTCTTTATCAAGGTTTCACTTAGTATTACCTGAAATTAGGATTTCACTTGACATCTCCCTCAATTAGGGTTTCACCTAGCTTTGCCCTATTTTAGGGTTTCACATAGCTTTTCCCTAATTTAGGGTTTCACATAGCTTTTCCCTAATTTAGGGTCAAGGCTCATTAATCTTTTCAATATGGGTTTCATGATCTCATTATTATGCATCAAACCCTAATTACATATTTATTCATAATGAGAGAATTAGGGCTTAATTATATAAGCATTCCTCTCTCTCTCTCTCATCCTGTTTAGGATGTCAAGTACTCCAATATTGATCTAGGTTAGCTTTTCATTTAAGTACACACAGTTATGGTTAACCATTATGATTACCTTTAGTCTACATCATTATCAATCAAGTAGCTAACTGACCTTTAATCATATTAGGCGTCCAAATGGTTTAACCAATTTGAAATTCAAAGGTCTTGGTCACTTAGACCGCAAACGGTCTTGGTCACTTAAACCTCAAACGGTCTTGGTCACTTAGACCTCAAACGGTCTTGACCAATTAAGTTCAAATGGTTTGAAACCATTTAGCAAGGTTGGTGCTTGAAACTGTTTAGACAAAACATATTGAAACCGAATGAACTTGGGTCTCCAAATGGTTTGAGACTGTTTGGTCCCAAACGTTCTTGAGACCATTTGGTCCCAAACGTTCTTGAGACCGTTTGATCCTAAATGGTCTTTAGAACGTTTGGACTCAAACAGTCTTAAGACCATTTGGTCCCAACTCTCTCAAAACCGAATGGACCAAAAAAGGTCTTCCATCACTTAGTCAATTTAGGGTTTCAATCATTGAACGATGTATCAATTGAGCCACTGATTTATTCTTCAATTGAACCATTAAATCACCCTTCAATTATACCTTCAATTAGGTTTTTGAACCCAATTGAACTAGGTTTTATAATCAAGACACCATCAATTAGGGTTTTGAAATCGAGGAACCTTCAATGGTTGACATTGTGGAACTAATTCGATTGAAATATTTGAATCACCACTTAGCTATGTCATGACCTGACCTCAAATGGTCTTGAGGTCGTTTGGATGACCTCCAAATGGTCTTGAGACCGTTTTCCCAAACCTTTATTGAAATTTGTGAAAATCAACTAGGGTTTGCATCATTGAATCAATCATCACTTTAGCTATTGATTGTATTTCAACATAATATCATTGGATCTTCAACCATCCAATCATACTTCACTATAGACTTCCAAATGTTCTTGGCTGAACGGTCTTGAGACTATTTGGGTGACCTCCAAACGGCCTTGAGACCGTTTGGGCTTAGTCAACCCAAAAATTGATTCAATTACTTAGGGCTCCACACTCAACCCGATTAGGGTTTGCATTTAAGGAATCATTCACAATTGAAACCTTCAAGATAAAACCAATTGAAACCATTGGATCATTATCCAAGCACAACATAATATTTCCTCAAATGGTCAACCATTTCAAACTGTCAACCATTCCAAACGGTTTGGAACCCAAACCTTCAAATGGTTTGCTAACAATTTGGTCACCAAACAGTTTGGTGAAACCGTTTGGACCAAATTTTGAAACTGTTTGCAATAGATATTTGTGGAGGTGTGTGTTTGTGATCATGTCATCATCATCAAGATATAAACCCATGAAGCTTTCTATGATTTCCATGGTGATTGCAACAATCAACCTAATAAAGTTTCGGAACCAAAGAGAGAATCAACATTAATGAAGATATGGAATCAATAACAAAGTTCAAGGGTTCAAGTTATATAACTCGCCTTCAATTGTGCTTCAAAGCTTGGAGCTTCACGTCACCAATGGTGGAAGAAGCTTTTGCAACCCTCCCAAGGCTCGTCCTCAAGCTTTGGAGTGAAAAGATTGGCTAGGATTGAAGATGGAGTGAAATAGAGAAGAAATCATGCATTGTTTTGTGATTTCCACCAAGAATTCAAGGTGAAAGAGGGTCAAGAAGCTTACCAAGAGGTTGGGGGTCGTCCTCCTGTTTATCCAAGCTCCCTTGGTCGTTTTTTCAAGTAAGAAGTGAAAGTGGATTCGAAATTATCCCTTCACCTCAAAGATAAAGGAGCTTATATATGAATTTTATTTGAAATTCATTTAAGAGAGAGAAATTAGGAATTATCTCCTCAAATTTCTTAACACTTGCCCCCTTCTCTTCCTTAGGGACTAGGCTATCCTCTTTCACTCTTATTCCTTTCAATTATCCACGTTTTAAAGGAAAACAAACTAAGCACCTTAAATCATATAATAATATTATCCATAAGTGAGTGGATATTTCTTTTTCTTTTCTTAATGTGTGTGGGTTCTCCACTCACGTAGATATTTCCTTTGCCTTTGCAAGGCACAAGGACTTACAAACATAACCAAACTCAACCATTATGGTTTTGGTTGAAGGGTAATCCAATTAATGTAATTATGTTTGCATTAAATTGAATTAGGGTTTCAATAATGCTTAAAGCTTGATTATTTTAATATCAAGATTCACTCTCCTTCAAAATGATTCAAATGAGGTTCCCCTTTCAAATTAGTTTCTCTAACTGATGCCAAGAATCATGAGGGACCCTCTTGAAGTGTTATTTTTCATATTGAACCCTAGATTTTGGGTAAATTGCACATTACACGAAAACTAGGTTTTAATGCACAAACATTGCTCAACATGCTCTTTCTTGTTATTCAGGCTTTTAGGAGCCACACTACTGCATCATACTCATTCCCATGAAGATTCAACACATGAGGAACATTGTATCATGTATAATTTTCATGTTAATCCCTCAACTTGGGTAATTTGCACTTTAATCCAAAACTAACAAAACATTGTTTCAACATTATTCAAAAAGGACTAAAATTGAATTATAAGTTCCTCTTGAGCCTTACTTACTTTTAGAGAGATAAGAGAGAGCATATAATCAACTTCATTAAGCAAAACATCTAGGGTTAAGAATAACCCATGTCAGGGATGTTACACTTATACTTTTATCATGCCTTTAGATATGTTGTTCTAAAATATATGTGATTTTTGAAAATATTTGTTGTCAGTCAAGTTTGTCCTAAGGAAAATTGACCGACAAACACCAATTGGTGTTTCCAATATTGTTGTTGGCTGAGAAGTCCAACCCAGAAACTCAACCGACAACACTGTGCATAAAATATACAAATGGCTTTTTTGAAGAGAATTTCCCTCTCAAATGGACTTTCTCAACCAATAGCTTTATTCTTTGGCACTCCCTTGGTACCTTTATATATGCATACTTCCATGTGTTAATTTTCCTATCTTACATAAAAATCTACCTTTCTAATTTCTATATATTGGTTTCTTTATATCTTGCAATTACGTATAGTGAGTTGTAACACATCTATTGATGTTGATCTCTTTAAATCTCTTGGTTGGTAATCTCAATTACTTATGTTGTTCTGTAACTAGCTACATCTATCTAGTAGTATATATTTTTATGCAACCTTGAGTTTCATAGTGGTATCATCTTTTGGTAATGATGCATATTTTCTAATGAACAATATCCTTTTATACTTCTGAAGTTGCATATATTTTTGTTTGAACATATCTCTACATCTACTCATAGCTTGTTCTTCAACATGTGTATCCTGATCTAGATCCTACTAGTAGTCCTATCTTGCGATATCATCTAGTAGTAGTTCATATACATGTAGTTCTAGCCTTGTTCAGCTTTTTGTATCCAATTGTATGTTATAATTGTATCTTGTTTCCTACATACACTTAACTTGCATATCTCTATCTTGAGTTGCTTCATAGTATTTCCTTGATATATGCTAGAATTACATATAGGGTTGTTCAAATTCATGTCTTGTTTTTCTATATACTTTGCATGGACAAACCCCTAGTTTCTGCTCTTCTACTCTCCTTTCTAACAATTGGTATCTTCTCTTACTAATAAGTTGTGTTTTTCATCCCCTCACTTGTTGAAATGACAAAGTTGGAGAAGACATGTCATATGTAAAGAGGAGAATGCATATATGTAGAAAGTATATGAGTACAAGGCATAGTTTCTACAAATGTTATGAATGCTAACCATGCAAGAGAAGTAAGATCAATTGTGGGGGGGTACGCGAACTCCATTAGCATCAATTTAGGGGGAGCATACGAATTCAATTCTATTGAAACCCCTAGGTTCCTCTAAAGGTATGATTCTACTTAAATAATTTTGACACATTTATGGAATGGTTTGTCATCTTCAAAAAGGGGGATAATGTTGACTCATAGGCTAATTGACTCTTAAAGTCTAATTGAGTAAACCCTTGTTTTAATTATGACTAACCATTCCACTTGTTTGAGTCTAATGCTTCTACCTGAGTGATTTTAGATTAGGTGTAGACACACTCCAAATTCCCTAACTTGCACATCCTAACTTGGAGAAAAACAAGTCAAAATCAATGCAAGTGCAAATTTATGGGAAAGACCTCAAATCAATTAGAATCATGTTGTAAATCACTTGTAATAATTTTATCACTTGTAATTAAGCTTAGAAAAAATCAAGAGCACTTAAATCAAACATTTAAGCACTTTTATGGAATTTTACAAAATATATCATAGGGACTTTTGTTGGCCAAGTTTCATCTAGGTAAACTCAATCGATACCCTTGATGGATCTTGGGAAATGTTGGGGTCGACCGAGTTCCCCGAGGAAAAACTCGACCGAAACCCCTATCAAAGAAAATTAATTTTAATACATCATCTAAGTTTCATCGTAAATAAACTCGACCGACAACTCAAAATTGATTTGTTACATAGCACCATCAGTCGAGTCTCCCAAAACTAAACTCGATTGATTGCACTGTATGAAATGTGTAGAAAATGTGTTTCTAGCCGTTGGAGTGTTGTAAAACTAAAAAATAGATCCATTGGAACACCCCAAATTGATAGAATTCATCCTGAAGTGTTTCTACTAGGTAGGAGGCATCCTCAACTATAAATAGGACCCCTTGGGATTCATCCCATGGTTAGCCAAGCACTATGAACATCCCATTACTATAGTTGAGTGACTCTAAGAGCCTCCTTCAACTTGCAAACTTAATCACTTAATACATCCATAAGAGTGAGTAGGATATTTGTAAGAGAGATAGTCCTACATGTATATATTGTAAGGCTCTCACTTCCTCCACTTCCCAATCTCTCTTTCAACCATGAAGGTGAAGGTTCTCTCTCTTAGATAATAGAGGTTTAGAAGAAGGGAAGGAGTCCCTTATTGAAAGCTTCTCCTTAGCAAAGGTGAAGTAAAAGGAGAAAGATCCAAGTAAAGAGTGGGTAATTCCTTCAAGGAGGAAGACTTGTACTAAGAGTGGGCAAGTCCTTGGTGAAAGGCACATGCCTCTTTGCAAAAGTGGGTAAGTCCTTGGTGAGGTAAAATACTCTTGGTCATGGATGGGTAAGTCCTTTGTGATGCTATTGGCTCCCTTTTCCTCAAATGGAAGATTGAGTATCCTTATTATAAAAAAGGAATGTCTTAATTTATCTCTTATAATGGAATATAAGGAAGGTGCAATGGTTGAAAAATCCTAGTGGTTGACCTCTTTAGGTAGTAGATGTACACTCTCTTAGTTTGGAGTTTGGAACCACTATCGTGTTATTGTTCTTAGTCAATCTCTCTCATCCTTAATATGTATGTTTAGTTTTACTCAAGATCTTATTTTCCATATTAACTTAAAAATATCTTGAAGGTCTAATGAATTTTGCTTAGGTGCTTTTTTTGGGTTTTATGTGGTCAGAGTAGGTAATGGAAACAAACATTTGACTTGACCATAAACCCATAACCAAAAGATCACATCAACATCTATATAATAGGAAGGATGGTTTTAGCGAGTTATACCTAGTCCTGAGGTTTTCTGAATGACTATACCTCACAGCAAGTGCAATCTTCAACCACCTATCTTCGAGAACGTCTATGCAGCTCCTGGTCTTGACCCGAACTATGGTTGATTGTTGTCCTTCTGAGCCGAAGAAGTCTCCTACCTCTATAGATAATCCACACTGACTACCGAGAACTCTAGTCATTGACACACTTTCCCACTACCCGTTTCTTTTCTATAGTTGTCTTTCCCTCACTATTCCTCCCTAGATGGGTAGAACTTGCTTGGGATCTCTCGATTACCACAACCATATAGGACAACAACTTTGCAGAGAAAGTGATGTTCTAAGTTGTGTGTCTGGAGAAGCCCCCTGTACCGCTCTATTTATAGTAGAGGGTAGGGTCAGGGTTCCCAATCTGTGCGGGAGTAGAAGGGTTTGGAATTTTCATGAACAATTTTCACTACGATAGGTGAACTGGTCATTTCATAACTGAAATAGTCATTTGGCAAGGTGAGTCGATCGGTTCACTAGTGAACCATTAAGTTGGGAATGTGAGCCGATCGGTTCACCCAGTGAAGTGTTCGTTCCACTTCCCAGACTTGCCTGGAATTAACTTTACTTATTCTTTTCTAATTAACACAAAGATTAATTCTTTTCCCAATCGAATTGAGCAAGTGAAATGAAAAAAAAACATTTCTCACAAACTGGGACTACTCAACACTGCTCGTTTGGATTAGTTAAACTGATCGGTTCACCAGAGTGAACCAGTCATCTCACTGACCATGAGTCGATCAGTTCACCCAGTGAATCAGTCGGTTGGTGGTCCAGATTGTGTAGAACTAGTCAATTGAGTTCTCAATCAATTTGACACTCTAATCATTTGGTTCAACACTTAAACTTGATGATTACAAGTCAAGTCTAATGATTGAATGTTTGATTGAGTACCTAAACACTTAAGTAATCAATCCAAACATCATTCATGGATAAACTCCTCTTCCAAGTTAATCCTTTATGTGTGACCCTATAGGTCCCATTTCACGTTGGCAATGAATGTCCATAACTAGATTATGACATCAAAAGCAAAGAGAGGTACCTAGTCGCACATCAGTGCTACCCAAGTGAAAAGGAAAGTTGGATAACAACTTTCTATCGTATAGTCTGTGATTGGTGTTTTTGTGAATGTATAATTCCTTTATCTCTAATATCTCGAATGAACTCAAGGCATGGAGTTGTCATCCTTTAAATGTCATTCATTTTTCTTGAACTACAACATACTATATGAGATATGTGTGACATCAATATCATATATTGATTCACATGTGAATGTGCATGCCTTTCTCAGTCTCGCTTATCAAGTGGCCCGATTATCATATTCCCTTATGAGGGACAAATCCCATATCTATCACTCATAGTCTATCTCATGTGTCAAAGCCACCCAATCATCACCATTTTAACAACCCATGTTTCAAGACAGTGTTTGATGATGTCAAAGTGTACCCAATCACATTCGACGAGTGCAGTGATTTTAGGTCTAAGAATCACAAACACCACCATCACTATGAGAGATGATTGTGACTACCATGTCATGGTTCTATGTGTCACTCTCATGGTGGGTATGTCCAATACAATGTTCTCTAACATGTATCTGTGTGCTTGGCTTGATATCATATATCATGACTAATGAGACATTGTCATCAACCAACACACACTCTAGTCTTGATGTGTCATTGTTGTCTATCAACCTTCCACAATGACATCCGACTAGGGACATAATCCAGAATGGACATACTATTAGCATATGTATGATCTCATTGTTCACGTCCTTAACCTAAAGACATACATCGTTGAGTATTGGCATTCTTTAGACATTCATTATGCTCCATCATATATCTCATATTTGATTGAGCTATAATAAATTGGAAGCTTGCCTTTGATATTTATCAAATCAATCCAAACATATGTCAATCCAATCATCACATGATTGGCTCTCTAGGCATACATACCAAAACATTTAGATCTATTCACCCCCTAGAGCCCATTGATCCAACATGTTGTCAATTAAATGATGGATAAATATAGATATATTTTCACATATTTCTAGGCATAAAGATAAATATTTGAGTGATGGTCTGGAGGTTTTGAAGGTCTAGGAGGAGTCTTGAGAGGTGTCGTGTTGTGTCATAGAAGAGTTGTTGTGTCGAACAAAGTCCAAAACTTCCATATGTGTTTATTTCCTTCGCCGATCAAGTGCTTTAGGAATAGTCATATAGGATGAGGGGGTGATGCTAGGAATCTAGAGATTGAAACTGTAGTGAAGAGGAAAAGTTAAATATGGACTTTGATGTTCCCCAGAATGGGTGAATGTGTTTATTGTGGATGAGGATATTCAATGGTAACAACTCCTTTCTTGGGTTTGGTATACATGTGAAACGTGCCGGAGGAGAAGGCATTCTCAACTAGACATAAGATACTTAACAATGTTGGAAATGAGATCTTCTTAGTAGTTAATTCAAAATTATATGACTCCTAAAAAATTAATTGAAAATTCTTGAAATTTCAACTACGAGTGTGCTCCCCACTAAACTAATTTCTTAGAACATTACCACTCTATCTCTGAACATGAGATGTCTAACTTAATTTCTCTTATAGATAATTAGAATATTAATATTTGATAATAAAGGAAATTATTTTGGCGTGATTCCAAATCCAATAGTTCTCAAATCAAGATTATTTGATTTATGAACAACCTATTCTATATGTTTAGACTCAACTACTACAAATTTCTCTAGAGGAGACTAAATTATTTTAGGTAGATAACTTGAGGGAATAGATAGAAAATATTTTTTATAAAGAGAAGGAATGGTTTATTTAGGTGTAATAAGTTTGAATAGAGATTAAGTAGTATGAGAAATCATAATAATTGAACAAAATAATTTGTATGAGGATTGGCATAAAGGTCCAATTTCAAAACGAGTTGACGTTTCGAGAAAACAATGGTTATGGTTTTAAATGAATTTTGATCTACAATTCAACATGTTACATGATGCTTATTGTCGATGCCTAATTGAGCTACATTGAATTCTAGTCTCATGGCTTGTACTCCATATGAGCATGATTTCACTTTATTTATTGATCAATCAATAGAGTGATGAATGCATATTCATCAGGAATTTCAATGACCATCTTGGGTCAAATTCGACACAACACATTAAATTTCATTTACTAAATATCAATATATGCAAAATTACTTAACTGGTCCAACTATCATGATTTTAACTGAATTTATGTTAATTTGATGCAGGTCTTGACAAGGTTGAACAATCAAACCATTTTGAGTGGGACACACCTTTCTCATCCTAGGTTTCAACCATTTAGTTTCATCCATTCGATCTCACCAAACAGTTTCATCCATTCGGTCTCACCATTCAATTTCATCCATTCGTTCTTGCCAAACAGTTTCATCCATTCGATCTCACCATTCGATTTCATCCATACGGTCTCAAGACCAAATGGACGTGCTCACCTCAAATCCGTTTGGAGAGTACCGGTCTGTGAGACCGTTTGGAGCCAGACTATGAGACTGTTTGAGGAGCACCGGTCTGTGAGACTGTTTGATGCAGCTACAAAACTGTTTGATCATCCGGTGTCCGCGATCATTTGGTAAGTAGTTCAAAACCATTTGAAGATCAAGTGATCAAAACCATTTAACCATGCATACCATTTGGAAAAGTGCTAGCTACCAAGATCGTTTACTGAGAACTCCAAACCGATAGCTAAAACCATTTGGATTAGTAGTGTGAAGACTGTCTAAGCATGCAAACCATTTGCCGTGCGACTGCATGTGACCATTTGCTCAATAAATTTGCTGATGCTAGACCGTTTAAGCCAATTACATGAAAACCGATTGGACACCAAACCGAGATAGAAAGACCGTTTGCAAAAGTGGATCACGCAAGACCGAATGGAAAAGGCAAAGCAACGCAAGACCGTTTGGATAAGATATTTATCAAAACCGTATGTCGCAAAATATTTGAAGACCATTTGGGCTTGAATCACACCAAAAATGTGAGGGCCAGTCCTGAGCCTATAAATAGGACCAGTAGGGTCCTCATTTGGACATCAGTTCCAAGACGCCAATAGGCTACCTATACACAGGTCCGATCCAGTTCCATCCACACTGCCACTTCACCTGTAGTTCCTGCTGCAGCTCAAGGAGACTGAGAAGAGAAGAAAGGAGGAGTGAGAAAGATTGCTCGGTCTGTCTTGGCATTCCTCATTCTTCCATATTTGATCTAACATGATGTAGAAGATCACATCATCTTCACTGAGTTGTGACTACCTTCTACATCATGCTCATGGCAGATTCCTCTCTCTTTCTCATCCTTCTTGTTTCTCACATCATGAGTGAGTAATTCCTTTCACTGCGGTGCAGGGACTAGCCCCACTGCCCATGCAAGCGTGTTCTCTTGTTAAACGTTCATGGCAATGTATATAACTTTTCATTTCATTGTTAATCGTTAAAGTTTGGAGTTGGTTACTTGCTTTCTTTCATCTTTTTCTTCTCTATGTTGCGAGAACTTCTATATGTAGGGTAGAATGGCAATTTACAAAGTTGATTCCTTGACGAGAACTTTCGATCAGATTTCATGAGGTCATAAGTGTGTGATTCGAAAGCGGACGAGACATCTAGCCTACGGTGATGCTTCTGTGGCATAAACATACCTCAGGGAGGGCCACAACCTTAGTGGGATTTTGAATCGTCTTTGTTTATCATCAATGTTTTCTTATAGATTAATCACCTACTTGCTTATTGATTAGCACGGTTGAAACCTTGACTAGAAATAAAATTGGTTTCCTTGAGGTCGCAAGTGAATGATATGTGAGGGGACGAGCCATCTAACCTTCAGTGACACTTTTGTGGTCTAAACATCCCTCAGGGAGGACCACATCCTTAGTTGGATGTTGTATATTCGGAGCCGTAAGTTTATGATTTGGATGGTGACGAGACATCTGATACCTAAGATGATGCTTACGCAAGCCTAACACCCGTATGGGGGGTTTTGCAGCAGCTCCATTTGAATGGTTATATCTTGCCTGGATGTGTTATGTTTGGACGTGTTTGCATGTGTTGTCGTGGTGAAACCCGGTACCATCCCAGCAATTCCATATCATTTAATCTAGACCCAACTTTAATTCTGCTCCTTTACTTTCCTACATTTAGTTTAATTAACCACAAACCAACCAATCGTTCTATATATTAGTCTTACTTGAGCTAGATTTGACTGATAAAGATTCTTAAAAATGTTGTCCTTTGGGATTTGATCCTTAACTATACTACGATAAGACCCGTCTGCTTGCGGGTGGTATTATTGCATGAGGTTTTAGTAAAAGCTCAGGGATTTCAACCCCGAGTGAGTTTTTTAATGCGATAATTGCCACATCAAATTCTGGCGTTGTTGCCAGGTACCATCTCTACTCTTAGAACAAGAAGAACTCTGTATTTGGACTGCATCCAAATGCTTATTTCCTCTTGTTATGGGGGTGAGAGATATGACATTACGCATGCCATACACCAAGGATAAGAGATGATGTAGGTTGGAACGTTGACATGAGAAATGGGGACAGAGAAGATAACATACCCTGGTAAAGTGAATGATAAATGGATGGTTTGCAAACACTAAGAGGAATGAGGTAGTCACCTTATGAGGATGTTTTTATCATGAGATATGAGCCATAAAAGGCTGAGTTTGATCACCAAGAAAGATGATCTCAAAGTGTTCTCGATGAAGATAAACTTAGAGTTCGAGTTTGAGATGATAAGTGAAATACATGAAAATGTATGTCTTCAATGTTACCTAATACATAAGAAGGTGAAGTAGTAATGGATGCCCTGGTTGAGATATATCTACCTAGTTTGGCTAGAAGAGGTTGTTAGACTAACACTAAGTTTGGAAAAGAAGACATGTTTGTCTAACACTCTGATATAACAAGATCAGTTAATGGTTGTCTAGTTAGCCAGTCTAGTCCTTGATGCAATGAAAGGATGGTTGTAGAACCTCAGATGCACTTCTTTGGAAAAGAAGGTGATGAAACCCCGACTAGAATGGTTTAGGGTTTTTGAGGTATTGATCTTGAGGAATAATGACACACAGGAGATCATGATTTTAAGATCACCATACACCATACTACAAAGATAATAAGTGACAGTAGTACTTTAGATGCCTAAGATAAAGTTGCATGTGGTATATGGCCATGCAAGCTGAGGGAGAAGGACGAACACCAGTTACCCAGTGCATTGATATAAAGGATAAAGAGTCCCCAAAAGAGAAATGGAGTTCATCACTATGGATGTTGTAAGTCTCCCCCGGACCTTGGAAGGTCGAGATGCAATATGGGGTATGGTAGATCGTCTTACCCAGATGACATGAGAAAGCAAGAGTTATGTCCAGGGACAGATTTGGTTGAACTACTCATGAGAGAGATGATTCAACTACACCATGATGCAAGTTTAAAGGTTCTTGAGTTTGACCTAAGGGTTCCCTTCCAAAATGTGGAAGTAAGTAAATGAAGAACTCGATGTTAGTACAATTTATTACCCCTAACCAGTGGTTAGTATGATCCAGACAAAAGGGTCTGATTAGAGCATGTGTGCTCGTTCAGGGTGATACCTAGAGACAGTCCTCATCCTAAGAAAGACATGATGATGACCACCATAGCCAGTATTGGGATTTAAAGAAGCTTTGTAAGGGAGGTTGTGTCAGTCACCACTTCAGTAAGGTGATGTTGGTGAAAGGACCATGTGATGGTTAGAAAAGGACCACAGTGTGTGTAGATGAAGTCGCTTTGATCGTATAATGGTTGAAAGGAGCCTAGAGACGATAAGAGTCATGAGAAGATGCAAAGTAGATTGACATGCAGTTCACTGTGGGAAATATGTGACATGAAAAATCCAACCCCTCTAAGCTACAACTAAGGAAGTTGGGTCCCCGATACATGGGTCCATTTGAGATGGATTGGTGGAGAAGGTTATGGTTGACTTTACCCCTCAGGATAAAGTGATGTGTGATGAGTTCCATGTGTCCAATTTAGAGCACTATGTGAGGTACCCCGACCATGTACTGAGCAATGAACCTAGTGAGCCCCAAGGGAGGCTGAAATGGCCTGAGTCACCTGTGTCGTTTGTAGACATCAGGATGAAAGAACTCAGAGAAAAGAATATGTGATGATAAAGGTTCTTTGGAAGTGCCATGAGTACAGTAAAGCCAGATAGGGGCCAATGATGGACATGGAAAAGTCTTATCCTGAATTGTTTGTTTTCTTGATAGAATTTTGAGGACAAAATTCCTATAAGAGGGGAAGGATGTTACAACCCCAATTTTTGGGTTCATTTGGTGAGAAATGTAATTTCTAGTATTAAAGATATTTGATCAAATAATGATATAATTTAGTTCGAATAAATGGATTTCGTTTACAATAGCCTTGATGATTATGTTGTGAGTTTTATTGGCTATTGGGCCCAAATAACAAGAAAATTCCATTAGTAAATGAATAATTGAATATTTGAGAAAAGAAAGAGGTAGAAACCTCTATAAGGCAAAGAGATGTAATCCAAGGATGGATTTCGTTCCTCTTGGGTTCCTTGGGTTCCAAGGAGTCCAAAGTTGCAACAAGAAAGCAATAAGAAAAGAAAATATTAATTAAGTATTTCTTTAGTAAGAAAGAAATTGAAAATAATGTTAAAATGTTGGAAATAAGTGGAAAAAGGTATAATTGGGTTATCCTTGGTGGAATTTCGTATCCCAAGGATTACCAATGATAAAAGGAATACCAATGAGGAAAATAAAAGATAAATAAATAGAAATCCTCAAAAAGAGATATTTTCATAAGAAATAAACATGATAGTGAGAAATAATATTTTAGATGCATCTAGAAGGATAATGAGTATACAATAAAAAGGATTTCGAAATAATAGAGTTTCTTGGGGTCCATGGAGCCCCAATAAAGAGGAAAGAAAGAGAAAATACCAAATTTGCAAAATAAAAGGATAATGTGATACATTATTAATGAATTATGAGGTATTGTTAAAAAGAAAGTAATTTCTATTAAAGGAAATAGAATTTCGTGTCTATTGGTTAGAAGGCAAGTATAAAAGAGATTAAGTAAGAGGATTTTCGAATCCCTAATTATCCAAGAGATATGGTTTATTAAAAGGATGTTGAAGAGAGAGAAGTTTGCTTCTTATTTAAGGGAAATTGCTTCCTATTAGGAAAGGGGCTTGTTTCCCCTTGTATGAGCGTCTTGGGGGTGTGGATACCCTCCCCTATATAAGGGGTACAATTTAGGGTCGTGTTCAAAGGGAGTTCCACGCAGCCATCCCTCTCTTCTTCTTCCTCTTCATCTTCTTCGTAAAAACCCTAACTGCGAGATGGTAAAAAGATCCTGGAGCGAACCAGGGCACAAGGAGCAGTCTAGGTGGAAGCACGATATTCCCACACTGTCGGAGTAAAGCTCGGCGGTCATCCCTTTGCCTTTACACTGCCACAACAGCAGCAAGGCGGATGCAAGCTACCCGCGAAGCGTAGGTCTGGCCCACATGGATCCGCCATCATGGGAACGAGATGAGGAGCGACCTGAGCGCGGGGAGGGGCGTCGAAGGTGAGGGCATCATCCCTGATGGTTTTCGGTCCCTGAAGGAGAGGGGGCACGCTCGTGTTTGCTGCAGGTATGCAGCAGGTGCGACAACAACCATAGAAGGACCTCGTGCATAATTGGTCGTTTTGGTCATGGCTTAGGGGCGCATCATGTGCGCCAACATGCTGCGGATCTGGGGCAGGCTTTGGCGGTGATCCTCGAGCCTCAAGGAGGAAGAACAAGCTGCGGGACGCAGCCATCGGCGGCCTAGACGCAACCGATCACAAGGTTGAAGACAACCTGATGGAGCTAGAACTTACACCAAAAGATTACTCTTCCAATGGAAGTCCTAATATGCACCAAAAACCCTAGGGAGTTGATGTTCTCTCTAGGTTTACCTACAACTGGTGCTAGATAAATGCTCCAACCCCACAAGAGTTTGGAAGCCTTATCATAGTACAGGTTTAGGATCGAACCCAAAGGACAACATTAAGGATCTGAGTGTCTTTTTCTTGTTTCGTATCAATCTAATTTAATCATCTAAGACCAGAAGTTTGAATTGAGTTATTTAACCCAAAACATGCAAAAGTAAAGGCAAGAATAAAAACTAGTTTAAGGATTAAAAACTAAGATTAGCAGATGATGATGGATCACTGGGGTGATGCGGGTATTCACCATCACTACACATGAATTGTACTTGTACCAAACATAGCAAGATTTGTAAGCAACATACATGGATTTTGTACAATAACGATGTCTTATAGGACAAGAGTAATGCACACATCCTTCATGGGTTGAGTAACTCTCGTTCAGTACGTATCTACGTGTCAATGAAGATATGTAGTCTCCGAAGAGAAAATCTTACTCAACCTCGTGAAACGTGCATCAGAAAACTAACAAGCGAGCGATAATTACCAAATCGATTAGTATCCTTATAGACTATCCCTCTTTCGAGGATATAGCTACGAGAAACGTGAGAGTGTTGCAACGTCAGCCATTCCCAAATGAATGGTCAAGTACTTTGCACCACTCTCTCTTCAGAGTGTGTTCCTCGACCTGTCAAGGTTGCACTTTTGTACGTCAATTGATTCCATTTCATAGTACAAAAATACAACGATGGAGGTAAGTTTACTCCACTTCTTAGAAAGCATTCTTAGATACCGAAACGGATGTGCGGTGGATACACACACCAGAAACCAACACTAAATCTGTATTCGAGTCTCAAGAGCGGTCGTAGACAAACCACAACGAAAGACAATGGATGCACACAAGAATGCGGCCAACATCCAAGCATGTATGAAACGATTTAGTATTGAATCGGAAAGATAATATCTTTTTGATACAAGTTACAAAATACGGGCAGCGGGGCTAGTCCCCGCACCCCAGTGAATGGAACTACTCGCTCCTCATAGAGGGAGCAACAAAGAAAGAGAAGAGAGAGAAAGAAAGTATCGTCAGAGCAGAAGAGTAGATCTGTGACAACCCGGTGTAGATCATCGCAGTCTCCGGGACTGCTCCGTCGTGGTCGATGTCGTCCATTTCTCCGCCTTGATCTTCGGGTCAACCTCCGGAATAGCAAGAGTAGGATGAGGTGGAGCTATGGTGTGAGCAATGGTGAGATGGTGATGGAACAACCTACTAGATCTACGCCCAGACTGGCTGCTCACCAGATCTGGACTCAGGATGGGATTCTGAGGCTGTGGGTGAACTTTGGTCGGAAACGGTGCTCGGGCAATCTAGCGGCGTTCCGACATTGGTCCCAGTCCGGCAGCCTTGGGCCGTAGTAAGACGGTCCCCCTGATAAGGACCCTTGGGGTCCTATTTATAGGCACAAATCTGTCCCTCATGCATTTGGTGTGAGTCCAAACGGTTTACTAAAAGATCTTCTTCATACGGTTTGCTTTGCTCATACGGTCTTGCTTTGCCATTCAGTCTCATATGCAATTGCTCCATTCAGTTTCTAGTTCATTCGGTCTGCTTGGCCATTCGGTTTGGTGGGTATACAATCTTCATTTCTCACGGACTGCAGATTCAGTTTCATGCCCTCTCGGTTTCTGCTGCCAATTCATTCGGTCTCATAGCTCATTCGGTCTTCGTCCGAAATCTCTATACGGTCTTCAACTCTCACGGTCTTGTGCTTTGCTTTTCTCCATTCGGTTTGGCTGCATGCGTAGTCCATTCGGTCTTCACAAGGCTGCATTCACGTGGTCACAACATGCTGCTGCAATACTCCATTTAACTCACGTGAACACTACTAGCCTTTCTAGTACTCCATTCAATCGTGCCTTGCGTTCTCCATGCATCGCAAGCCAGCGGTTTCACGCTTCTCAATATTCAATTGCATGTGCACTTGATCTCCACTATGTGGCCAAATGGTCTTTACGTGGCCAGCCATTATCATACGATTTGTATGCATGCACTAATCATTCGGTTTTCATGCTGCGACCAAATGGTTTTGCACTTTTTAATCACTCAAACGGTCTCCAGTGGTGGCTGTAAATGGTCGTTGCTTGCACAACTTGCTAACTCAAACGGTCTTCGGTTATTGTATCATACGATCTTCGAGTGCATGCATACGTACAGCTCGAATGGTCTTCGGCTATTGGTCTTTGATTTGGCAGCGAGCAAAAGGTCTTGCATGTCCTCATACTCAAACGGTCTTCGGTTATTGTATCATACGATCTTCGAGTGCATGCATACGTACAACTCAAATGGTCTTCGGCTATTGGTCTTTGATTTGGCAGCAAGCAAACGGTCTTGCATGTCCTCATACTCAAACGGTCTTGGGACCGCATGGGCTCATACGGTCTTGAGACCGCATGGGCTCATACGGTCTTGAGACCGCATGGGCTCAAACGGTTTTGAGACCGCATGGGCTCATACGGTCTTGAGACCGAATGGGCTCATACGGTCTTGAGACCGCATGCGCTCAAACGGTCTTGAGACCTCATGGGCTCATACGGTCTTGAGACCGCATGGGCTCATACGGTCTTGAGACCGCATGGGCTCAAACGGTCTTGAGACCGCATGGTCTCATACGGTCTTGAGACCAAATGGGCTCATACGGTCTTGAGACCGCATGAGCTCAAACGGTCTTGAGACCGCATGGGCTCAAACGGTCTTGAGACCGCATGGGCTCATACGGTCTTGAGACCGCATGAGCTCAAACGGTCTTGAGACCGCATGGGCTCAAACGGTCTTGAGACCGCATGGGCTCATACGGTCTTGAGACCGCATGGGCTCATACGGTCTTGAGACCGCATGGGGTCAGGACCGTATAGCGCTCAAGACCGCATGGATGAAACCAAAAAGATCAAGATCGACTAGCGCTGATCTGCAGAGGTAAAGGGGAATGTGTAAGAGAGAATATCATCGAATAAAATAGTGATTAGAACTATTTAGGCAATATTTGCAAGGAATTAGTGAAACACTCAAGGTGAACCAAAGCGAGGGTAAATCAGTCAATATGAGGAATAAAATCCCCAGAATTGGCGACTGTGCAGATGAATATGGAGGATTCATCACCACACCGAACTTGAGCGTTACTCGTCCCGAGGAACAGAGAAAAACTTAAGATAGTCGACAAAAAGCTCGTTCGTCTCGTAATTACCTCATCTGCATGTAAGTGTCAGAATTTTCACGAGAAAAGAGAAAAGGGAAAATGAGACAAAATAAAATTAGGGCACAAACGTCGAAAATCCTTAGAATTGGTGACTGAAGGTGGATCTAGAGGATTCATCTCCACACCGAACTTAAGCGTTACTCTTCCCGAGGAACGGAAGACTTAAAACAGTCGCCAATGAAATCGTTCATCTTGTGATTGCCTCATCCTATTGTCAAATCGTAATTTTGTTCATGGCTCGGATGGATACAACATCAAAGCTTCCTTAGATCACGGAATACATCTTGTGATATCCTCATTTCTGAGTTTACTTTACTAAAGTACTTCCTTCTCACTCTCTGTTGTATCGGTCATGTTAAAGAGTTTTATGAGATTTTGAACAGACCCACAGAATCAACAAAATGCATATGATCTGTCACTGGTGTTGAATGAGGAGAGAATGGGGGTGTGATCAAAAGATAAGAGTCTCTCCTCTAATTGAATCAAGGCTCTCAAAATTAATTGACTCATCGAGATACTTTGAATGATTTATGCACAACTCTGGCTGGCTTAGCCTTACACCCGATTCTTTTCTTTTTCTAAAGGTAACTCAGAAGTGTGTATAGGTTGGCTTAAGGCTTTTGGCTATTTTACCTCTTTGAGGGGAGGTAAGGGGTTATTTTTGGATCCTTAGGATCTCACTACTGGTCACGACACATCTGCCTTCATGAGGGCAGCTAATGTACCGGCTGGGCAAGACCTTTATCGATTATCCTTATTCAGGGCACAACTCTCATGTTTTTATTCACACTCTGGCTTTTATTCATTCTCACCTGGCTTAGGACAAGGGGTATTTTTGGATTTTTTTCATATTTGGGCTGCCAGGCCTCTTTTTGGAATCGGGGTACATTTTTCACCAACCTCGGTATGTGCACAAACATCATTGTATACTCTTTGAGAAGGTGGTACGCCCCCGTTATGTATTGAGGGGTATGGAAGAAGCGGTAGTGGAAAGAGGGGTGTGGTGTACCACACCGAACTTAGATTTTTGCAGAGGTGTGGTTTACCACACCGAACTTAAAGTTCGGCAATGTTCTAGTTTTCACTAGGAAGGAGTGTGGCGTGCCACATTGAACGTAAAACTTTGGCATGGTTAATGAACAGAGGGGTATGAAAATGAAAGAAGAAGTGTAGAAGAGAGTTTGGATCATGATGCAGTTTGCTTAGCGATTCCATGCGACAGGTCTCTATTCTCCATCACACTCTGCTCTAAAAGAGACATGATGAAACATCAAATGAGAAATCCATACAACAGATCCATTAATCAGATAAAGGCGTGATGTATATGATCTATCTCAGCCTTATTGAAGTGTATCATCTTTTCCTGTTTGAGATATAACATTAGGATTCATAGACAAATCAAAATGAAAAACACGCATTGGCTAGTTTTATGTATTCTTTTCCAGGAAATTTGCAACGCAAAAGAGGTGATGATCACAGATTCTTAAAGCAAAAGCCGACTAGGTAAAGGCTTTATTTTTAGAAAGCTAACAAAAAGGCAGAAAGAATTACGAAAAAGAAACTAGAATGGAAAAGCAGGAAGCAATAAAGATAGAGGGTGGAGTGAAAGTCATACCACCCGCCCTCCACCTCGAACTCATAAATTCATTCATTTCTGAACAAATATTAGATTCGAGGTGGAGGGGAATGGTTGCACGATGTTAACCAGGCGGTCCTCTTAGTTGGAAGAAGGTCCGGCTAAGATGTCGTGCGATAGCTGGTGCCGAAAATAAGGAAGTGGTCTGAACAACTTGTTGGCTGGGAAGTTGTGGCAACTTGAATGAATCTTCTAGATGACTTGGATGCACCTCACTTTGACCTCGTTGTCCTTCCAAAAGAATCCAGAGACCATCCCCCATTAGCGAGGGAGGTGGAACATAAGTAGTCGAAACTGGAGGTCTATGCGAGAAATCAAGGTTATGCCCACTTGTGCCTTCCAGTTGTGGCTCACCCTCGAAGTTCAAAGTAAAACTACTTTCTTCAAAATCTAGGGTAGTTGATTGAGGGTCGGCTACTTGAACTTCCTCCTGTCTAGGATCAGGTGGTGGGTCCGGTTCCGGCTTCATTTCATCACCTGGGTTTTCTTGTGTAGGATATGGTGGCCAGGGTGATGTTTCTTCTTCAAAGGAATTATTTTGAGAAGTATCATCATCTTTATCAATATTGAATTTGGTAAGAGCGTCGTTCCTCTTTTCAAGGTTTTGTTCGGAATTTTCTTCGTAGAACATCCTTAATTCATCCAAGTAACTAGAAGAGGATTTGACTGGTAGAATGAACTCTTGCTCAGGTGAGGAAATCATGGGATCCTGAGATAGGGGTTCCAGTGATGTCAATTCATGAGAGGGATTAGTCCTTGACATATCATTTTGAGGGCTAAAATCCCTTGATGAACCCGTTTCTTCAATATTGGGACTGATACATTGTTGTTCCAGTTCTTGTTCATAACACTCCTCTAGTTCAATTGAGTGCTTGGGAAGAGTTTCTATGAGAGAAATGGAAACTAGCTCAGGTAATGGATAAATCTCAGTTTCATGAGTGTTAGAGGGGGCTTCTTCATAGGGATGAGTGGCTATAAAGGGAGAGGTTTGTGGCTTGATGTCATCCCAGGGGTCCTTTTTGTCATTACAAGAGTTTATGATAATATCATAATCCGTCCCAAAGTCAAGAGATGGTTCATGTTTCTCTTCATGGTGCACTTTCAACTCGTTCAAGTGACTAGAAGGAGATTCAATAGAAAAATCATGTTCTTGTTCGAGGGCTGGCTCCGTCAGAACTCCTGGTGGTGGTGTCATCTCATGGGAAGGACCCGTTATAAGATTGTCATCTTGAGACCCCTCATCCTCCCTTGATTCTGTTTCATCATCAGTGAGAATGGTATGGTTCGTCTCTGGGTCAGGATCTTGGTCAGTCCCATCCTCAAAGTTTGTTTCTAGATCGACCGAATGGTCAGAGATTTCTTCATAAGGCCAAATCGGATCCTGCTCCAGCAATGGAGTCATTTGGGTCTCTTGCGTAAAAGACGTCTCCTCATCTGAATCAGTATCATATTCATCTATGTCTGACTGTGAAGGAGTATAGGGTTCTTGTAGCGTAGACCTTTCTTCATTGGAATTCAATGACAAGATGGTTGCAGTTGAGGAATATTTGTCGTATAAGGAGTCAATCATTGTTGATTGCCCCTCAATCTGTATGGTTGGATCAGGGTCTATGGGAGAATATGGGCAGACACCGAAATTTATCCCCAGTTTATCTTCCAATTGTAGAAAATCTTTAGATTGAGTGCTCATTCTTTCATCTAAGAGCATAGTGCATTTTTCATTATCCGAGTCAGACCTTGGCTCAGAAAATGATTCTTTTTCTTGTGATGTTGCGAAGGAGTCATCCTTGAATTCATTCATTAACTCAGAGGGTGATTCCCCATTTTGCACTGATGCATGCTGATCATTGGAAGGCACCTCCCACATGATATCATAATCATCATCGTAACCTACATGTGGACGAGGGATGAGATTAGTTAAAATTTGTGGTTGTTCTTCATGTTGGTCAGAAGCATTGGCAAGTTGTGTAAGTTGATCGAGATTTTCTATCAACTTCTTGGTCGCGGCTATCTGATCAGCTAGTTGTTGAGCCACTGATAACTGTAAAGCTCGTAGTTCGTCCATCGATGTGTGTTGATCTTCATGAAAAGGCTCTTCACCGCACCTGTTGAGTTGATCACGATAATAGCCTTCCTCATCATAGTATTGATTTGCGTTGTTTTCCAATATCCTTCCTACATTGCAGTCCACACCTTGAAATCCACCATAGTTAGGTTTTTCATAGTAGCCTCCAGGGTGATATGAACTATAACTTGCATTATATCCATAGTTGTATGAAGAGGCTGCTTTGAGTTTCCCAGCTATCCGATTCATGATTACTTGACGCAAGGCCATCACGTAGAAAGGATGAACGTTGAAACAGTTGATCGATGCATGAGAATAGTCGCCACAGAATTGACAACTATTGGTTGGTGGCATTGACTGCTTCATTTTGAAGAGAATTCGTACCTGAAATCAAAGAAAGAGTTTATCAAGTTTGACCAACCACTTCAAATCCAAGATGATATGCAAGATTAAGTCCTTTACTTTTTAGGATTTTGAAAAGAAAAAGAAAACCCTAGAGAAACCTAAATCGACACGAAATTTGAAAAAGATGATTCTTATACCGTTATCCCGGACAACGGCGCCATTTTTTGATGGAGCTAGAACTTACACCAAAAGATTACTCTTCCAATGGAAGTCCTAATATGCACCAAAAACCCTAGGGAGTTGATGTTCTCTCTAGGTTTACCTACAACTGGTGCCAGATAAATGCTCCAACCCCACAAGAGTGTGGAAGCCTTATCATAGTACATGTTTAGGATCGAACCCAAAGGACAACGTTAAGGATCTGAGTGTCTTTTTATTGTTTCGTATCAATCTAAGTTAATCATCTAAGACCAGAAGTTTGAATTGAGTTATTTAACCTAAAACATGCAAAAGTAAAGGCAAGAATAAAAACTAGTTTAAGGATTAAAAACTAAGATTACCAGATGATGATGGATCACTGGGGTGATGCGGGTATTCACCACCACTACACATGAATTGTACTTGTACCAAACATAGCAAGATCTGTAAGCAAGATACATGGATTTTGTACAATACCGATGTCTTATAGGACAAGAGTAATGCAAACATCCTTCATGGGTTGAGTAACTCTCATTCAGTACGTTTCTACGTGTCAATGAAGATATGTAGTCTCCGAAGAGAAAATCTTACTCAACCTCGTGAAACGTGCATCGAAAAACCAACAAGCGAGCGATAATTACCAAATCGATTAGTATCCTTATAGACTATCCATCTTTCGAGGATATAGCTACGAGAAACGTGAGAGTGTTGCAACGTCAGCCATTCCCGAACGAATGGTCAAGTACTTTGCACCACTCTCTCTTCAGAGTGTGTTCCTCGACCTGTCAAGGTTGCACTTTTGTACGTCAACTGATTCCATTTCATAGTACAAAAGTACAACGATGGAGGTGAGTTTACTCCACTAAAGCGTTCCTAGATACCGAAACGGATGTGCGGTGGATACACACACCAGAAACCAACACTAAATCGGTATTCGAGTCTCAAGAGCAGTCGTAGACAAACCACAACGAAAGACAATAGATGCACACAAGAATGTGGCCAACATTCAAGCATGTATGAAAAGATTTAGTATTGAATCGGAAAGATAATATCTTTTTGATACAAGTTACAAAACACGGGCAGCGGGGCTAGTCCCCGCACCCCAGTGAATGGAACTACTCGCTCCTCATAGAGGGAGCAACAAAGAAAGAGAAGAGAGAGAAAGAAAGCATCGTCGGAGCAGAAGAGTAGATCTGTGACAGCCCGGTGTAGATCATCACAGTCTCCGGGACTGCTCCGTCGTGGTCGATGTCGTCCGTTTCTCCGCCTCGATCTTCGGGTCAACCTCCGGAATAGCAAGAGTAGGATGAGGTGGAGCTATGGTGTGAGAAATGGTGAGATGGTGATGGAACAACCTACTAGATCTGCGCCCAGACTTGCTGCTCACCGGATCTGGACTCAGGATGGGATTCTGAGGCTGTGGGTGAAGTTTGGTCGGAAACGGTGCTCGGGCAATCTGGCGGCGTTCCGGCACTAGTCCCAGTCCGGCAGTCTTGGGCCGTAGTAAGATGGTCCCCCTGATAAGGACCCTTGGGGTCCTATTTATAGGCACAGATCTATCCCTCATGCATTTGGTGTGAGTCCAAACGGTTTACTAAAAGATCTTCTTCATACGGTTTGCTTTGCTCATACGGTCTTGCTTTGCCATTCGGTCTCATATGCAATTGCTCCATTCGGTTTCTAGTTCATTCGGTCTGCTTGGCCATTCGGTTTGGTAGGGTATACGGTCTTCATTTCTCTCGGACTGCAGATTCGGTTTCATGCCCTCTCGATTTCTGCTGCCAATTCATTCAGTCTCATAGCTCATTCGGTCTTCGTCCGAAATCTCTATACGGTCTTCAACTCTCACGGTCTTGTGCTTTTCTTTTCTCCATTCGGTTTGGCTGCATGCGTAGTCCATTCGGTCTTCACAAGGCTGCATTCACGTGGGCGCAACAGGCTGCTGCAATACTCCATTTAACTCACGTGAACACTACTAGCCTTTCTAGTACTCCATTCAATCGTGCCTTGCGTTCTCCATGCATCACAAGCCAGCGGTTTCATGCTTCTCAATATTCAATTGCATGTGCACTTCATCTCCACTATGTGGCCAAATGGTCTTTACGTGGCCAGCCATTATCATCCTATTTGTATGCATGCACTAATCATTCAGTTTTCATGCTGCGACCAAATGGTTTTGCACTTTTTAATCACTCAAACGGTCTCCAGTGGTGGCTGTAAACGGTTGTTGCTTGCACAACTTGCTAACTCAAATGGTCTTCGGTTATTGTATCATACGATCTTCGAGTGCATGCATACGTACAACTCGAATGGTCTTCGGCTATTGGTCTTTGATTTGGCAGCGATCAAACGGTCTTGCATGTCCTCATACTCAAACGGTCTTTGGTTATTGTATCATACGATCTTCGAGTGCATGCATACATACAGCTCAAATGGTCTTCGGCTATTGGTCTTTGATTTGGCAGCGATCAAACGGTCTTCAATGTCCTCATACTGAAACGGTCTTGGGACCGCATGGGCTCATACGGTCTTGATACCGCATGGGCTCATACGGTCTTGAGACCGCATGGGCTCAAACGGTCTTGAGACCACATGGGCTCATACGGTCTTGAGACCGAATGGGCTCATACGGTCTTGAGACCGCATGAGCTCAAACGGTCTTGAGACCGCATGGGCTCATACGATCTTGAGACCGCATGGGCTCATACGGTCTTGAGACCGCATGGGCTCAAACGGTCTTGAGACCGCATGGGCTCATACGGTCTTGAGACCGAATGGGCTCATACGGTCTTGAGACCGCATGAGCTCAAACGGTCTTGAGACCGCATGGGCTCATACGGTCTTGAGACCGCATGGGCTCAAACGGTCTTGAGACCGCATGGGCTCATACGGTCTTGAGACCGCATCTTGAGACCGCATGGGCTCATACGGTCTTGAGACCGCATGGGGTCAGGACCGTATAGCGCTCAAGACCGCATGGATGAAACCAAAAGGATCAAGATCGACTAGCGGTGATCTGCAGAGGTAAAGGGGAATGTGTAAGAGAGAATATCATCAAATAAACTAGTGATTAGAACTATTTAGGAAATATTTGCAAGGAATTAGTGAAACACTCAAGGTGAACCAAAGCGAGGGTAAATCAGTCAATATGAGGAATAAAATCCCCAGAATTGGTGACTGTGCAGATGAATATGGAGGATTCATCACAACCCTAGCATTGGATGGTTTTACCCTCGATGTAACAAAGGGTGCGCCAGTTAAGTGGAGGGCAATCACGTATTTTCTAAATATTTCCTAATTGACAATGTTGCATGGAGGGGGTGACGTCGTGCTCCCGGATTGGCTCAAGTAAGTATAATTTGCAAAATTCATATCTAATAATCGGTAGCTCAGATGGATATGAATAATATATGTGTTTTGCTCAGAAAAATTAGTGGAATTTAACAAAAATATGTTTAGAAGCTAATGACTCTTACAATTCAAAAAGTAGTGTAAGTTATGAACTTTAATGAATAAAAGATTATGGAACTCTACTTTGAGATGATTAATGAAATTCGTAGAGTTTAATGGGTGATTAAAGTTGATATTAACATGTTAATTGTAAAAAGGTACATTAAGATCGAAAAGGATGAACTTTGCACGTAATTAGTTTAGAGTTTATGTGCATACATATGTTTGAAATTTGAAAAGTACATAAAGTTATCATCTTTAATGATTTAATTAATGAAAAACCCTTAGATTTGATGATAGATGGATTTAATGATGTTCTTTGGATAATTCAAGCCAATATTAACCTGTTGTTAATAAAAGTAAAAATAGGATCTAAAAAGATGATCTTTTTATATAATTGCCTTAATTTAGGGTTTCGTGCATGAATATGCATTAATGAGCTTGAAAACTGGTGAATATGTCTTTTAATTGTTCAAATCCATGAATAAATAAGGGATATGAAGGTCCTAAGTCAATTTGAGTATAAAAGACCATTAAAATGGATAATTTGAGCAATTAGGGTTTATATGAGTAGAAAGTGTATTTTGGGGTTGTTGACCTAAAAGGAATAAAGTTTGAGAAATTGATCTAAGAAACCCTAATGAATATTAATGAAACCTTAATTCGGATTGGAAACCCTAGAAGGTGAATCTAAGTCAATAAAGTAGATTCTTGATAAAGTCTGTAGTAAATAGAGTACATATTCTTTTCAGGAATTATGTGATTGTTCAATTGCTTGCTTGGATTTCTTTCTTGGTTGGAATTGCTTAATGCTTGTGAAATCATCAAATCAGGTATGTGGTTACGCTTATGAATAATCACTCTAGTTTCACGGCGATTCCCGAATGTTTTATCGGTTTCTTAGAAATAACTGTTGGATGCCTTTTATTTCATGCAACTATAAAGTGATTGTGATTATCACCATGAATATATATATATATATATATATATGTGTATATATATATATATATGTATATATATATATGTATATATATATATATATATATATATATATATATAACTGGCTTAGATCTGAATCCACCTCTATCGCTTGTAAATGCTAAAAAGGGGGTAACCTAGAGTAAGGTCTAGGTTATCGTGGGTTAGAAATTGGGCTACTAAGTGTAGTGCCATGAGACCCTTTAGCATGCCATGAATAAAGGAGTGGGCTACTTATGGGTAGTGTCATGTGACTCAACCCTAGAAATTGGTTCACCTATGGGTGCGACCATGAGGGGTTTAATGGGGATCTACTATAAGGAATGTAGCATCCAGGTCCACTATAGGGACAACGCAGAGGATAGGGAATGCATGAATCGCAGAGTTATATTTAAAACGTAAAATTGTTTATGAAATGGTAATTGGCTGCAATACATTGTTGTAAATAATTGTACGATTATTGTTTCCCCCACATACCAGCTTCGGCTGACCGACGTTTTGTTTGTCAGAGTTTTAGGTACAAAGTCAAAAGGACAAACAGTAAATCGACATATTGTGAATTCACGAATTGAAATACAAGGAGGATTAGTTGGATTAGAAATTCATATGTGGATAGAAGTTTAGAGATCCAAATTTTCAAAATGTATGAAAATGTTTATTTTCTTACAACTTTTTAGTATAGGCTGTTAAAATTTAATAATTGTTCTTGGTTATATGTCGAACTTTTGATCCGGAAATTATGGGTGCGGCTTCGACCTCTCGGTCTCCCTTAATTGGGGGTTACCAGAAGGTGGGGTCGTAACACCTTACCATCCACAGACTAGTGGACAAGTGGAGGTTTCTAATCGTCAACTCAAGGGTATCTTGGAAAAGATAGTAGTTCGCAATTGGAAAGATTGGTTAGTGAAAATCAACGACGCATTATGGGCCTATCGAACTGCTTATAAAACTCCCCTCAGGACTACACCATTTTGATTAATATATGGAAAGGCTTGCCACCTGCCAGTCGAACTGGAACACAAGGCATGGTGGGCAATTAAGCAACTGAATTTTGATATGAAAGAAGCAGGCCAAGCCAGGATTCTGCAACTCTAAGAGCTGGATGAACTCAGGATGACAACTTATGAGAATGCACAAATCTACAAAGAACACACCAAACTTTGGCATGATGGTCATTTAAAAAGAAAAGACATACAAGTGGGAGACCAAGTTCTGCTATTCAACTCAAGGTTGAAGTTATTCCCCGGGAAACTCTGCTCTCGCTGGTCTGGACTGTACATTGTCAAAAGCATCTCCCCACATGGTGCTTTCTCTTTATGGAATGAAAAGTCTGGTGAATTCATGGCAACTGGTCAACGTTTGAAAAGATATTTCACCACAACCAACATAAGCACCGAAGCAATAATAGATCTCTCCAATCCAAAGGAACCACCATGAAGTTGAAGATATCATGTCGAGCCATCTATGTAAAACAAAGGCGCTTGTCGAGAGGCAACCCGATAAATAAAATTTGTTTTAACTTTGAATTAGAATTTTTTCTCAATTTTGCACCAAATAAGAATCGCATCGCGAGATGCTATTTTGAGTTCTGATTAATCTTCATTTTTGAGATTTTTAGATGGTGGATGCACGCTGATTTGAATGCAACTACATCCAGTGGCCCGAATGGCATGAACTTCCCTCTCCATCTTGGATTTAGAGTTTGCTCGGGACGAGAAAATTTCTAAGTTCGGGGTGGAGGGTGGGTGGTATGTTTCTTACTTTCCACCTTCACCCATCTAAATCAAACTTAAGATTTCATCGTCGCATTTTTGACCTAAATTTTCAAAATTTTCAAATAATTTTTTTCACAATTTTAAAGTTTTCAAAAGAAATGTGAACAGATACTGGATGAATTTTTGACCTTTTTATTTCTCTTTGCATTTTGAATCATTATACCCTCATTATTCGAAGCAGACCCTCAAAAGGACCTTCTTCTAAAAACTAGCCTTTTGATTGAAACCATCCTGGGAAGCTTATGAATCCTAACATCATGATCTTTATGCAAAAATGGCAAGTGTCTATCGAACTGATAGGGATCAAACACATCGTGCTTGCTAACTGACTAGTGGAACAATAGCATGGAATCCCCACCAGATCCTCACCAAGACACTATTTGAGCAGAGTATGATAAAGAGAAGAACCTGATGCACAAAATTGTAAATCAAGTCGCATTCTGATCTGAACTCTCTTCTACGCTTCTTCCATCATCTTCATACCCCTCCATACATCAAAAAGAAACAAAAATAACCAAAATAGTGCCAAACCCTAAGTTCGGGGTGGCACACCACTTCCCTCTATATCCGCTTCTTCCATACCCCTCGCAAATTAATAGGGACGTACCACTAAAAATGCAATCTTGAGTCGAATAGAGGAGAGATTTGCACACAAAAAGATGCCAAATCGCACACAAAAAGAAATGCAATCTCGAGTCAAATAGAGGAGAGATTCACAGAAAAAATGCAATAAATGAAATTGCAAAACAAATAAGAAGAAAATCTTGAGTCGAATAGAGGAGAGATTTATTTCTTCCTTCCATACCACCATTCACTCCATCTTCTACCTAATGGCACAATGAATGCCTACCCTATCCTGAAAAATACCAGTTTCAGATCAAATGCCCACTTGTTGTTCTGCAAGTATCCCTGGACTCTTATAAAACTCTTTGACATGCTTGTTTTTGGAAAAAGTGAAGAGGAAGTGATATTGGAAAGCAAACTCAGTAATGAAGATATGGTAAGATGTGTTCAGTGGTCTCAGGAGATTGAGATACTGAGTCATACTAAGTAGAAGGAAAACAATCATGATGTGAAGATGAGGCAATCACACGAATTGAAAGTATTCATTTGGCGACTGTTTCAGATTTTGTGTTACTCCAGGACGAGCAACATCTAAGTTCGGGGTATTTTGATGAATGCATATTCATTAGGAATTTCAATTACCATCTTGGGTCAAATTCGACTCAACGCATTCAATTTGATTTACTAAATATCAATATGTACAAAATTACTTAACTGGTCCAACTATCATGATTTTAAATGAATTTATGTTAATTTGATGCAAGTCTTGACAAGGTTGAACAATCGAACCATTTTGAGTGGGACCCACGTTTCTCATCCTGGGTTTCAACCATTCAGTTTCATCCATTCAGTCTGACCAAACAGTTTCATCCATTCAGTCTCACCAAATAGTTTCATCCATTCGGTCTCACCATTCGGTTTCTTCCATTCTATCTCACCAAACTGTTTCATCCATTCGGTCTCACCAAACAGTTTCATCCATTCAGTTTCGTCCATACAGTCTCAAGACCAAATGGACATGCTCACCTCAAAACCATTTGGAGAGTGCCGGTCTACCAGACCGTTTGGAGCCGGACTGTGAGACCGTTTGAGGAACACCGGTCTGCGAGACTGTTTGGCGCAGCTGCAAAAACATATGATCATCCGGTGTCCGAGATCGATTGGAAAATGCAACACCAAACCGTTTGGAAGAGCCACGTGCATGAGGACCACATGCGAACAAGATCATTTGATACATCGGCCCCAAGACCATTTGGTCTTTTTGAGCAACATGCATGACCGAATAGAGCAAAATCATTTGCACAAACACAACCAAATTTTTTGATAAGCAAATAGTTTACAAACCATTTGCTATGACAACCAAACCATTTAGTTGGCATCTATGTGCATGCGAGAGGGAAACTACATCAAATCATTTGGAATTTGTTTCAAGCTATGTGCATGCGCAGCTGATTGGAAAAGAAGATCAATAGCAAACCGAAATCGTATAGAAAAGGCATACAATGACAAACCGTTTAGTAAAGAACTTTGCAATAAAACTGTTTGGCAAAGTGAATACCAAGACTATTTGCTAATGCAATCTACATGAGACCATTTGCATTGAGGCCCACGTGAAGACCGTTTGCTGCTGGAGCATGCAAACCGAATGATAACATGCATTCTAGACCGTTTGAGGTGGCTTGCGACAACAATGTAGATCGTTTGGTGGGTTTTTCAAAACCATTTGAAGATCAAGTGATCAAAATCATTTAAGCATGCAGACCATTTGGAAAAGTGCTAGCTACCAAGATCATTTACTGAGAACTCCAAACCGATAGCTGAAACCATTTGGATTAGCAGCGTGAAAACCGTTTAAGCATACAGACAGTTTGCCGTGCAACTGCATGAGACCGTTTGCTCGATAAATGTTGCTGATGCAAGACCGTTTAAGAAAATTACATGCAAACCGATTGGACACCAAACCGAGAGAGAAAGACCGTTTGCAAAAGTGGATCACACAAGATCGAATGGAAAAGGCAAAGAAACACAAGATCATTTGGATAAGATATTTATCAAAACCGTATGAAGCAAAATAACTCAAGACCATTTGGGCTGGAATCACACCAAAAACGTGAGGGCCAGTCCCGAGCCTATAAATAGGACCAACAGGGTCCTCATTTGGACATCGGTTCTAGGACGCCGATAGGTAGCCTGTATACAGGTTCGATCCAATTTCGTCCACATTGCCAATTCACCTGTAGTTCCTGCTGCAACTCAAGGAGACTGAGAAGAGAAGAACATATGAGTGAGAAAGACTACCCGGTCTATCTTGGGATCCCTCGTTCTTCCATATATGCTCTGACACGACATATAAGACCGCATCATCTTCACCAAGCTACGACTACCGTCTGCATCATGCTAATGGTGGATTCCTCTCTCTTTCTCATCCTTCTTGTTTCTCACATCATGAGCGAGTAGTTTCTTTCACTGGGGTGCGGGGATTAGCCCCTCTGCCCATGCAAGCATGTTCTATTATTAAACGGTCATGGTAATGTATATAAGTTTTCATTTCATTGTTAATCATTAAAGTTTGTAGTTGGTTACTTTCTTGCTTTCATCTTGTTCTTCCCTATGTTGCGAGAACTTCTATATGTAGGGTAGAATGGCGATTTATGAAGTTGACTGCTTGACGAGAACTTCTGATAGGATTTCTTGAGGTCGTAAGTTTGTGATCCGTAAGGGGATGAGACATCTATCCTACAGTGACGCTTTTGTGGTCTAAACATCCCTCAGGGAGGGACACAGCCTTAGTGGGATTTTGTATCGTCTTTGTTTATCGTCGATGTTTTCTTGTAGATTAATCACCTAGTTGCTTATTGATTAGCGCGGTTGACACCTTGACTAGAAATAGAATGGGTTTCCTTGAGGTCGCAAGTGAATGATCTGTGAGGGGACGAGCCATCTAACCTTCGATGACACTTCTATGGTCTAAACAACCCTCAGGGAGGATCACAACCTTAGTTGTATGTTGTATCTTCAGAGCCGTAAGTATATGATCTAGATGGTGACGAGACATCTGACACCTAAGGTGATGCTTATGCAAGCCTAACGCCTGTATGGGGGGTTTTGCAGCAGCTCCATTTGAATGGTTATATCTTGCATGGATGTTTGATGTTTGGATGTGTTTGCATGTGTAGTGGTGGTGAAACCCGGTACCATCCCAGCGACTCCACATCATTTAATCTAGACCCAACTTTAATTCTGCTCCTTTACTTTCCTGCATTTAGAATAATTAACCACAAACCAACCAATTGTTCTAAATATTAGTCTTACTTGATCTAGATTCGACTGACAATGATTCTTAAAAATGTTGTCCTTTGGGATTCGATCCTTAACTATACTACGATAAGACTCGTCCACTTGTGGGTTGTATTATTGCACGAGGTTTTGGTAAAAGCTCGGGGATTTCAACCTCTAGTGAGCTTGTTAGTGCGATAATTGCCACGTCACAGAGTTTATGAGAAGGTTTCCTAAATTTTCTTTAAGTTTGTACAATGTCACAATGACATCTCTATATTCTTAAATTAGTTTTAACAAAGGACATGCAAGGGTCATTATCATTCCTTTGAGTTATATAAACAATAACACAATCAATGAATTGCTCCTTATGTAAGTTCACATGTTTACATACCTTCCTTTTGATTAGAATAAATTCCAACTATAAGGAGAAACCATAAACCTAGATCCAGATTAAGAAACAAAACACTAGATTTTCGACAATCACAACTAGAACCATATATAGGAAACACCTATAAATTTTTTTCTTTATTAAAAAAATTTGAGAAATTCCATATCAGAGGATGAAATTTTTTTATTATCAAAAATTACATTCAACTACATCAAAATAAAACTCAGATCTTATTGCTCATATGTAGTTCATCTACATCAAATTACATTAGCATAAAAGAAAGAAATTTGATATAGAACCCATCTCAAAAAGTGAAATTGCAGGGCTTATGGACTAATTATTATGTTTACTCTTTTAGTCAAGATCTTTTTGTTGAATGACATTATACCTAAAAACAAGTGAAATGACCTCATGAGACTCATATGGAGCCCCAATGAATAGAAATTTTCCACTTAGCAAAAAGTAACATACATCAACATTAAGTTAAGTACATTGAACTTAAAATAAACTTACAAATGTTCAAAAGATCTGACAGATAATCCTAGCATTTCGTACACACAATTTATTATAATATACTAACTAAAAAGAGAGAAATCCATTTATAAATTTCTAACTTCTTAACCATCACTGACAGCATATCTATTAATAGATCAACAAGCATTATTTCTTCCAAAAAAATTCCTATTATAGGAGTTACAAAGTCAACATATAGAATATTATGATCTAGAAGTAATAATACATCTATGTGATACCACACCAACCATGCTAGAAATATATCATACACTCCTGAAGCTAAAATTCACATATAATAACTAAAGCTAAATACTAACTAAAGTGGATATAATATCCATATTAGAAATGATGTCAAAGTTTACAATCATATTCCTTAGCATGTAGATAAGAATAAGACAATATATTATCTTTAACATAAATGTTAGAGTTATTATTTACTATGTTCATGGGCCTATTTGTCTTGACACATTTGGGTTAAGTTCTCTTCATTATACTCTCCTTATATATTATATATAGGAGGGATGTTTGTTGTCCATCGATAAGAAATATATCATTATCCTTCCATCTAATATTCCATATGGTATCAAAACATTGATCCCCTAGGGGGAGAAAAGAGAGTGCCTCTTCCTATGGGTGGCCATCGTCTCTTCTTGACTTGGCTGCCTCACAATTATTACTTTGACTACCATGGTTGTCTTTTCTCTTCTTCTTTCATAACAATAATTTTTTAACCTATATGTCAGTGATCTTCATCTTACCCATCACCAATGGTTTATCTACCTCCCTTGAGTCTTACCTATCTAGTCACCACTTCCCCAGATCCTCTATGTATCCAACCTCTACATCTAACACTCCCATTTCCTAGGTCTAAAGTCTTATCTTTTTCTTAAGTAACAAATAAAAATCATAAAATTGTCATCTTTCTCATTTCCCATCATTGGGTGGGGTCCATTCAGAAATATTAGTACACTTTATTGAGACTGTGGTTTTTTGATCATTGTAAAAAAAATGCCTATGTCTCCATGAGCCAAGTTCATTCCATAAAGTTGTTCTCCACCACACAGATAAGAAAAAAAATTTAGCTACTATTCAATCTCTTAGACTCTAGGAAGATGATTGGAATAGAGTCTTAGGAGGATGGTACTCTAGTTATTTCCAGCCCAACAATCCACCTTAGCCACACATTCTACCATTTGAGGGCTATTCCATCCTCCTTCTTCTACCTCCATCCTCCTTCACAACTCTTTATTACAACCTTCTCTTCTGGTGATGTCCATTCCATTATCCCAATAGTTGGGCGAGGCCTTAGAGAAAGTGTAGAGATTACATACTCACAACCTGAGGGCTCAATAGGTGCTCACCGATCAAAGGCAAGAGGCGGCTTCCATTTTAGTGCCACGAGAAGAATCAGTGCATAGTGTGGAGAATTTGTTGAACCACCAATTGTTGAATTTTCATGAATATAAGGATTCACAAAGAAATCTTGATCATGAAGGAGAACAAATAAAACCCATAGGATAGAAGCATAATCGTAAACTAGTTAGGAAATGGAGTCAAATTTTGACTAAAGAGCCAATCCTGACACTAAGTTTTCCAACTTCTCAAACTTTCTCATGACACCTTCTACTATTTTCCCAACCGAGGTCACTGGAAAAGTCATTGTTGTCATCCAAAGTTCTTGTATAAATTTTGTTAGATGGGGCATCTAGTACATTTTTGTGGTTCCATCATCAACACCAAGCCTTGAATTTGCAACTAGAAGGAGGCTTCCCCCCTCTTGGTATCAATACAACAAGATGACCTAGAAAATGCTTCCTTCAACACAAACTAAAGAAACAATCATTTGTTCTTAATTCTGAGGACACTGAGAGATGATGATGTTAGGGTACACTACAATTTTCTATCCAGGTCCCATGGACAAAGGAGGATAGATGGGAGGGGGTGGGTACTTTACTTAAAAATTAAGATATTCTAAAATGTAGTGGATGTCTATATATTCTCTTCTAGAAAATAGGATTTCATCCTTCCCTCTTTGGAAGAAGTGTGCAAGTGATCCACAAAAACTTTGAGGCAAAAATACAAGAATTTCCTTTTCAAATTATGGATGCTTTGGGTCAGGGGTTGCAAAAAGAGTCTATATTTTGGATCACTGGTTTACCTATTTTTCCTTCATGACAATGATTCTATTGATGAGATTGTCAAATGTTTTGGGTTCTTGATTAGGATCTATATATGGAGAAGGTATATTGATGATGAATGCAGAGTCTTGGTCTTTACTAAAGCTTTTAGTGAAAATGTTATCGAATATATATAAGTGACTTTTATAAACTACATAAGCTCCACTAAACTTTCTAAAGTTGCATCATTTTCTGTGAGTGATGGAAGTCCTTCTACTATTAAGATTGGTCACGAATTAATATTCCATCAGAGACTTCCCCACTCTCCTATAATATTTCTAGAATGGGATCATGAGTTGAGCTAAACTCTCGACTAGTATCAAATAAAATAACTCCTAATCTAAATTGGCCAAATCCAATCCACAGTAATGACAATGTGAGGTATCCCTAAAGGTTGGTATGTAATAATCAAGGATGAAGGAAGATGCTTGATCACATAAGGTTGGAAGACTTCATCTATATTCAAAGAGAGTGTGATTGGGCATGAAATTACAAGCAGAGGGAGACAGGGAAGGGATCATCAAATTAAGTTTGGCAGCTCAAGGTGCCGATATGCTTAGATACATAAAGAATCATCTAGAGAACAATTTTGAAGATCCTATAATGAATATATTGACATGGATTTGGAGTATGATGGTGCATATGATGGATATACTTGAAATGAATGTATCCCAAGAGAGATATAGAGGGGGGGGGGAAGTTGGGAATAAGCCTGATCCTTGGAAGAATGAGGATGTTCCCTATCATTAGTGATATACCGATATGATTAAGAATCTATTATGGAATACATTGTGTGTGGATATTAATCAAACTTGTAAAGTTCTTGTGAGATTATATTATTGGTGCAAGCTATTATATCACCATGATATATGCCAATCATTTGACTATTGGTATAAGGGAATTTTGGTCTTCTTTGACTAATTTGTCATCTATTATAGTATATTATATGTGTGGGACAGTCAAAGACTTTTATATTGTTTATACTAACATTGAAAAGTGGGGTAATTTTTTCATGATGTCCAAGGGATGTTACAATATATCAACATTGTTTGTAAATTTATATTTTTGAGATTCCCTTTGTAGGGAGTAGGTTTATGTGGGTTGATCAATGATATCACATGTCCACCACTAGGGAACAACTTGATAGATATGTTTTGTTAATTCTTCTTGGCTTGTATGTTCCCCTTGGTGAAAGCCTCTCATCTTATCCTATGTAGTTTAGATCATTTCCCGATGCTCATATCCTTTGCAAAATCTATTGCTTGCAAACATGAAACTCCTTTCTCTATTCAGAATGTTTGGTTATGCCACTTAGGAAGTTTGAATGTCATTTTTTAGAAATGTCATACTTTTTCTTGTGGAGATACATCTTTTAAATTTTATTCCAAGATAAAAAGTCTCAATAAAGCCCTAAAAGCATACAAAATCTCTACTCAAAAGATAAAGGAACTGGTAAATGTGTTTCACACATTACAAATCAAATATGATGAGAACCCAGATCAGTTGTGTGAGAATTCATTGATTGAAGTCAAATTGGAGTAGAAGGCAATTCTAATGTAGGAAGAGGCTTTGTGGAGATAGATGGCTAGAGGTAGCGGGCTTGATGATGGAGAAAAAAATACATTTTTTTTCACTCCATCATCAAAAATAGAAGGAAAAGAAAACATGTTTCTCATTTTTGACATGAGGTTGATACCTAAACTTTTGATCTTAGTATTTTGCTTCAGAAAGAAACATCCTGTTTTGAGCTCTTCTAGTCCCATTCCAAGGATCTGGTTGACACAGAGATTGAGTCATTTCTGCACCACATTCCTAAAATTGTATCTATTGGTGATATTTTTAGTTCACCACTTTCCCTTCTAAAGAAGAGATTGTTGCTATAATGAAAATGATGGACAAAAGTTTCATGCCTGTTCCTAATGTCTTTTTGCTAAGATTTTATAAAATTGTTTGGGATACAACTAGGGATGAATTTATGGGTATGGATGATCATTACTTTAAGGGTGATGTTTGTTTAGGAAGCATCTTTGTATTAGAATAGCACTTATTCCCTAAGTGGAGCATCCTCGTGACCTCAACAAGGATTTTTGGCCTATTTTGATAGAGAATGTATCCCTTGGTATTATGGCAAGAATCCTTACTAAAAGTATTTCTAGTTTCATTCCACTAATGGTTTCATGGAAAAGGATCCTACATGAGAGGTATAGTATCATATATCATATTTGGATGGCTAAGCAAGTGGTTTATGACATTAATAAAGGAGGTGATTTATAATGTAATTAAAAAATACAATATGTCACATGCTTATGGTATGGTGGACTAGTCATTTCTTTTGGTAGTCTTGGCTTACTTTGGCATGCTACCATCTTTGATTGATCTCTATTTGAGATTTTTTTTATAGGAATGTGGCTGAGTTTCACACTCAATAACATCACTTCAGGCTTCTTTTAGATGTACATGGGTTTCAAATAAGAAAATATCATGTTGCCCTTCCTCTTCATCATCATTGGAGAGACCCTATAGAGACATGTCAATACTTCATTGCATAATAGAGTTATTGAGAGGTTCTACACTCATGGAAAAGGTGACACCCCTGCTAAATTAATGTATGTTGATGGAATCATCCTTTATACAAGATATTCACCTACATCATTAAGGGATTGATTCCATTGTTGCTTCCTACAAAAAGACATTGGGTAAGAAAATTTTCAGAATAGTGTCTGGTTTCAGGTGTGGTTTTGATGAAAATGTTATCTAAAGAAAAATTTCAGAAGTCCTTCATATTCAGGTGTGGTTTTGATGAAAATGTTACCTAAAGAAAAATGTTATCTGGTTCAATTCCAGTTCTCATCTATGCTTTAGAGATCCAGTGATAACATGTATCATAGAATGTCAGTTGTATGGGATAAAATCACTCAAACAGGCTCAAACAGTGGTCTTGGTCTCTCCTCTATAAAGCTATCTATCAAAGCATACGTATATAAAGCATGCTGGGAGATCCTATCAGGTGACTTCCTATGGTCAACCTTTTGTAGCAAAATACACGATCCCATACAACAATAGTCAAGGTGTTTTTCCCACCTATATGAAGCAAACATCCTTTGAATCCCCATCCTAGAAGAAATTTTTGAAATGCTTTCCTTATGTTCTCCCACATTGTCGTTTGTTAGTTGGTAGAGGCAATATTTCTATATGAAATGACACATGGTGTGAATAACCTTTGCTATTTTTTCTAGAAGATTAATGGATGCGAATACTGACATCAACATTCGACACTTCTAGATTAATGAAGAGGGATGGGATTGGATTTCTTTTTCTCATATTCTTATTACTAATGGTATTCATTAGATTTCTTCATCAAGGGAATTATTTTTTATGTCAAAAATAAATTAACCTAACCTCCTTATATTAATGGATTGTTTACACTTAAGTTGGCCAAATATGTCATCACTACTGTTGAAACTTCTAAGATTGGTATTTCTTGGATGTGGTTCAATGGCTCCCTACCTAGAGCCAACACAATTTTTTGGAAGAAAGATCAATATTCTATCTCTGGTGATGATGATGCCTCCAAGTTTCACATTCCTATGGTGTATGTTATAGATGTTGTGAGAACTCTCATAGAGAATCAATGTCACACCTATTCTTGTATAGTGGGGTTGCTACATTTTTGTAGGGAAGTTCTATTAATTGGTGATGGTGGAGAATGACACATGTAAAATTTATTTGAATAATTTATTCCTCTAGTGCAAAGTGAAACATTCAAAGAATGGTCTAAAGGTATGGTTGTTTACAAGCCTCACTTCTCTCATTTTTTGGTTGATTTGGAGATATAGGTGTGTGGTGAGACTTGATAGTAAGAAGTTTTTGTGCATGAAATTATGGGATGATGTGATCTATATTACAAATCACAAACTAACCATATAGATTTTAAGCTTATGGATTATATGGATTTCTATGGTTGAGTTTGTAGTCTGGCATTGCAGAGACAATAGTGATACTTAAAAAATCAAACTGCATAAATGCTTAGGACTTGACATTGCAAATCTAAGATTCCAATTTAGTTGTTGGTTTCAACATTGTTAGTGACAAATCTAAAAGATAATGGGTTACCGAATTCATCATAAACAATCATGGTTACACTAGAATGGCATTCATATACTTGAAAAATGGTGATACACAAGTATAGGCTCTCATTAAGGGGTGCATATTCATTTTGATACGTGTCAACCATAAACATTTGAATGTAACGGTAATTGTGGTTGATAATCAACATATGCATGGTCTTATATGGTGTTCTTCACCCATTTTGTGAGATCTTGTTATATAAGGGAAATTAAAACCATTGTGGATGATTTTTCTATTATCAACCATTACATACCTAAAGTTATGAATATTGTGCCTAGAGATCTAGGCAGATGGGGCATTCACTTAAATAATGAGGTTGTTTTTATTGAGCCTTCTCTCTGAAAATGGGGATAACATGTCTTTTGAACATGGAGACAAGAGGTATACCATGTTTTGATACAACTTGGACATACACATAGTTGTTATACTATATAGTAGCTAATGTTTTTGGGTGGAAATATATACTTTCTTTTGTAATTTCATTTCTTTGTACCATCTTAATGATGTGGTCAAGACCCATGATTTATGAGTTTTGATGTAATGTTGTGATTGATTTTTCCTACACATGGAGGAAACCATGAATAAACTTTACCTCCTGGCTTAATATTTCAAAAGAAACTCTTGGGCTCGTACCTGGTTCTTGTGTCTCTATGAATAAAATTCTTGTGGCAGACAATGCATCTTCCTAGACATGTGGGTGTCTGTGGATGATAGACACACACGATGGGCCTAGATCATCAGAAACCTATTAACCATGGATGAGGGTATTAAGTATTGTGATCTCAATATTACCAACTCGGATCATTGATACAATGATGGTTCAGTCCATTGACATTGTCATCATGATTTCACATTAAAGGCATCCCTACCAATATCATGTTCTTGAGAAAACTCCTATAGACTCATATTTTTCCAATGGATTGTCAACCTAGGCTTACAAGCGATTGTATTCCTCCTTACATAAATAGTTTATAGCCCCATTAATGTTTTGGGACTACCCTCCCCTACTCATTATGCATATTATTAATTGGGTCCTAATTTGATTTTATTTTTTTCATCCAACCCATACCACGAGAACTTTACTCATGCATCCCCTACATTTGTCTGCCTGATAGCTTGAGAAATGTGCATTTTTGGGTCACATGAAGATCCACTTCTTTTCCTACCTAGATCTATCTAGTTAGGTCATGTATAACATTAATTCACACTATTAGATATATCAACAACATATTGGAAATCAAACACCATGTGCTAGTATATCTCACACCAAAAAAAGGAAGGGAGACAACACTATTTTTTTTCTTCCTCTCTATGTGGTTCCCCAACTCACATGGGTGAGTGCATTTATTTCAGCTAGGGATCTTTTATATTGCACTTCATAGTGCCTTTATTCATGTGATTATGTTTTTCCAACCTCACCTACATGCTGATCGTGCTTTGTTCTTTCTATCATGTTTTTGTATTGATGGTGCTTTATTTCTATGCCATATTTTACACACTTATTCATCCTCTAGCGTTTATGACTATCCACCCCAACCACTCGTGATCCTTTTCATGGTTGACTTGAGGGAGAGAATAGAGGAAGATGAGCACAAGGAATATATAAGATGGAGGATAGAGGATGTAGAAAAGAAACTATATCATCCGACCATGTTGGTTAGTTTCTACAAATTCATTTGTGTGAATGATACCTACTATAGACAATATTCCAATAGTAACACATCTCAAATACATGCCCACCTTCTATGGCACAATATTCCTATAGCAATTCTCTTATCGTGACTACCACTCATGATCCTGGAGTTTGTTCTTCTTTTCTCAAACTACTTTGATAGTAATGGAAACTCAGATGACTTATACACATATGATCCACATTTACTACTTTGGATTATCACTCAAGATTCTGATGTTCATTCGTGATCATTGTTATTGGCCTACAAATTACCAATTTCAAGTGGGAGTTTATTCTGTTGTTATTGCTTCTACATTAATTTTACCTTCATCAGGCATAGAATACCACTTACTACATACTTCATACATCTTCTTCAGGGGCATGTTAGAGCACATTGGTTGCTATATTTCAAGATTCAAGGTGATATCAAATATTATTTGGGGAGATTGGTTTTTATGGGATTTTATATATTTTGCATGTATTAACAAGTTAGACATGTGTTTCCCCCATGCACCAACTTGAGGGGGAGTTCTAGAGTTATTATTTTTTGATGTACATTGGCCTAATCGTCTTGGCCCATTCGAGTTATACTCTCTTCTTTGTACTTTCCTTATCTCCTATATATGAGTGGTGTTTGCCATCTGTCAATAAGAATATTTCATTAGACTGCTTTCTTAAGTTCCATAAGAAGAATAGTCGATTTTTAAATAAGAAAAATATAAAAGTATAATATATATACCAACTATCGCTATAAGGAATATAACAAACATTCATCTCACATCCAACACAAGTTTTCATCATTTATTCATTTAATATAGAATGAATTGGATTGTAACTCCAAAATTAGAATTTTCATGCCCGATTCTTGTGTCAATGATTAACTTTCATTATCTTATCATTCAAATGACCACCCTAAGGTATCTATAATAGACCCTGATCCAACACAAGGTTTCCTTAATAGGCAAGGTTAGGACATTTAATCACTCTTCCATCATGTCCTCATCTTGGGTACATGAGAATAGGAACAAACAAAACATAATATCATATATCACAAAACTTCACATCTTTCATAAACATTTCATTATAGTCTATGTCTTCTGGACATTGTGTAAGACCCTCAAATTTGTTCAAATTGGAATTCTATAAATATGAAGCTTGAGTTGATAACAAAATTATACTAATAAAATTATGTTGGATAGATTTTGTGGCATGGGTTCAACCCATGGCCCAAGTGAGACCCATGAGACTATTTGCTTTGTAAATGGGTTCTTATAGAAAAACTTTAAGTAATAAAACAAATTCATGCCTAAATAAAGGACAATGCCTTTATGATTTGTTAGATAATTGAAATATATGATGATACACAAGTTACCTAAATAATCTAAGATAATTTGTAATTTAGATAATTAATGGAGTAATTATCTAGCTTGGACTACAACACATGTTTTGAGGCATCAAATAAGGATATTATGATCTGAACTTTGGTAAACATAAATATATAAGGAAACTAATATAGTTCTAGAATTTGAGATAAAAAAGACTTTCCATGTGATGTGGCTAACTGAATTAAAGTAAAATTTAAGGGAATGATTCTCCAATGAGATTTATCTCAATAAATCCTAGAAATACATAAGTTGGGAAAGGTATTAATGAGTTGCCCTCCAAGCTTCATAGAAAAAGGATGTTCCCAGTGGCCTATAGACATCTGTGAAGAAAGAGGGACATACATGTAATTATTAGACATATTTCTATATCAAAAATCAATTAATGTTTCTACGAAACATAAGTTAATTTGTCCCCTTTAATGTGTCATGCTTTGATCATGAGCATTGATCTAGGATCGAACAATTTACAAATCGTCTACTAACACTAGCTTTATAAGAAAACTCAGCCATAGTTACTGACCCCCTTTGATCTCCCTCTCTCTCTCTCTCTGATCCTTAACAATATCAAGAAATATTCCATTGAATTTGGGAGATGATAGTGAACCTAACCATCTCTAAATATTTGTATATTGGAGTGTGAGTGCGACTTTCCCAGTGGTCGACAGGGGTCAAAACTCCATTAAAAGGAAGTCAGCGCCCCTTCACCAAACCCTTCCTATATAAATCTCTAAAGTCTTTCATAAATCAGTAAGGCTCTTTCAACAACGGTAGAGTGTGAAAGACTACTCGCTACCATGGCCTTGGTTCCCTATTTTCCTATGGTGAGATACGACCTTTGCTCTCTGAATGAACTTAGACCATCAATGAATTCGGAAGAACCCGACAGAGGGACTGACACCTTTGTCAGAGTCATGATGCCCTCAATCGCAAATTAAGCCTTTTTTTGGACTCATCTAGATGCAAGATGAAGCTTTTACGAGGAAGAAGATGATGATTGGGTAAATTACTTTTCTACCCTGGGCAAGCTCTTGCAAGGTAAGGGGTATCTACCTCTTTTCCATCACTGTGTCATTGTAGTCACGTGAGAACGTGACACCACTTGAGTGTGAGCCCATTGGTTGATCCCTCCACATGGTTAATCCAATTAATATTATGTTTTTTTTGAATTGGTGATCCCTTATTGGCTATTGTAGTTTATCTTGTAATAGTCCTAGTAATTAATCGATACTTGGATACTAATGATATTATATATTTAGATTTGATCAGAAAAATGAGTTGAATCCAAATAACATATAATTGAGGCATGATTCTAATTTTGGTTTAGAAACATATACTATATACATAATTAATCAACTATTTATACATGCAAACCCTAGAATTTATGAATATGGTGCATAAAACAAGAAATCCATTAATATGGTGATAGTAAATGTTATTGTTGAATATAATGACAATTTAAGAAGATGATGATCATAATGATGAATAATTAGGGTTACTAGATCAATAATCATACATATGATGAATTTCCTTTTGAAACCAAAGATTATAACTTGTTATGATGCTAATGAGTGTAATTTAATTTAGATGTTCATAATGAAAGGATATGATGGATCTGATAATTAGGGTTTCACCTAATTTAATTTAGATGTTCATAACGAAGATGAGCAATCTAAAATTTTCCATCGCGAAGGAATTCTCCTTCAAAGTTTGTGGCAACCGATCGGTCCGACCCACTTTTGTATTTGTAATCCTAATGAATCATTGTGCAATGGAATTAGGGTTTAGTACCCTTATACCTTATCCAAACCAAAGGCAAACCTAAAACCTATTTTAGGATGTATGTTAGATTAGAATATTTTGAATATGATTGGTGACACCTTTGGATATACATACATGCAGATAATGTAGGATGATTATGTTGATTTCTTGGATGTTTGGATACATGCTTAAAATACTTGGAAGTATAGTTCATGGTTCTACACTTGCTTAGGTATGTGGCTATGATTATGAATACTTGAATTTATTGAGTTCTGGGGATTGCTGATGGTTTCTCAAATATTGGGGAGATAAATTTTTGGATATTAATTTACATTCTATTCAACTATAATGCCACTAGGAGTATTACATAAAGTAAGTTACCATATTTTGGACCCTAGGATGACCTGTATCAAGGGGTGATGCACATGAGCCCTGGGAGGGACAATGATTATACCCAAGATAGTATATCAAGCATGTGTTATAATATGTAATCAAAATTCAACTTCTTATTTTCACGTAGTTGATGGATTATATGTTGTTATCTTACTTGCAAACTTTAGCAATATATTGATCCACATATTTGATTATCTCTCTTTTATGTAACTGCCATATTGAAGATATGAAGACTTTGTGAATCAAACAAATTACTTGAAGACATTATAATTAAGTCAAGGAGGATTAGTTTGATGCTTCTTCTCATATGTATTAGTTTCTCATGTTCAAAATTTATGTAACTCCTTAGAGGAGCATCATTATACATCTTCTATACAATATGATTATTTGTTATTAATTGTCATTTGTTGAATCTAGATCCTAGGAATCTTGGTAATAGCTCTAGACTTGAAGGTCCTTTTGTAGGGAAATATGGCTACAGAGCTGGAAACAAATTTTTTTTATCTACCATATTCCCATAACCAGCGGATCACATCAATTACTATAAGATGGAAAGAATGGTTTTGTGGATATACCTAGTCCTGGAGAAAGTCCAATGAAAGTACTCTTCCTTGTAGTTGTGCAAATCTGACTTATGGTTGCACTGGGACTCATCTGAATGCTCCTCCACAAACAACATAATCGAACGTCATCTTCTAAAGAAAATCCTCTCATCACAAACTGATGGTGGATGATGCTCTCCTAGCAAAATACAAAGGCCTCCCACCTCTAAATAAGTCCTCACGGATAGCCTACAATTCTTGTCATCCTTCTCGAATGGACAGGAAGGAGTCATCCCTCCCATTGGCATACTATTCACCAACTTGCTCTCCCACAATAATCATCTTAGTTATTCTCTCCCTTGTTGTCCCTCCCTAGTCGGGTATGACTTGCTTAGGCTCTCTTGGTTACCACTTCTAGAAAGGAAAATGTTTTTTAGAAAAACTAGTTCTCAATTGTCTGTGTTGTGCTCTGGGAAGTCATCAATACCCCTTTATTTATAGGTAGGGTTTGGGCCAAGGTTCCTTGTCTGTGCGGGAGTGGAAGGCATAGGAAGATATCAATTTTTTGCAATAATTCTAGAACTTTCATAGCCGATGGCAACCAAAATGGTCATTTGGCATTGCCAGATGGTCATCTGCCTCAATCTAGATGATTGAATGGTGCTTTCCCATCTGCACACAAAATTGGTAATTTGATTCCAATTAATATTACATATTATTTCCTTGAACCACAAGTTATGTGCAACTAAAAATGAAGTTGGAAATATCTAGACCTTTCCTCGGCCAAACTAGCCCATGTTTTCCATGAGGAACGATCGCCTCACTCACTTGATGGTCGTCTGGTGAGCCAAGCTGGGCCGGTTGGTTCAATCCATAGCTAATTTTAACTCAAATCAGTATGACGATCCAAACACCCATCTCAACCCTTGAGACAACCATTTGGCACTCTAGAGTGTCGTATCAAGCCATGAGATGGGTGTTTCATAGTGCAGTCAGACTTTTGTCGCTTGAATCAATTACCTAAATGCTTGAGAAATCAATTCAACTGTTCTTCAAGATCAAACTCCTCATCTAAGTCAAGACCGTTGTGTGTGACCCTATAGGTCCCATATTACGTTGGCAGTGAATGTCCATAACAACTTATGACATCACAAGCAATGAGCGGTGCCTAGTCGCACATCAATGCTACCTAAGTAAATGGAAAGTTGGAGAACAACTTCAACCTATAATTTGTGTATGGTGTTGTAGTGTTTGTATAGTTCCTTTGTCACTGATTTTAGATTGAACTCGAGGCATGTATCATTTACCCTCTTCATCATTCAATCTTGTTTCTTACACCAAGAGTAGAATATCTAAGATATATGTAAGCTCAATATCACATATTGACTCTCATGTGCATGGACATGCATTTCTCAATCTTCCTAGTCACGAGGCCTAGAACATAAAACTCGTATAGGAGGGAAAATCCTATTTCAATCACTCACAGTTTATCCCCATGTGTCAAAGTCACCCAATCATCACCTTCATAACAACCCATGTTTCAGGACTGCGTTGGATGATGTCAAAGTTTACCCAATGACATGTAATGAGTGCAGTGATTCTTGGTCTAAGAACCACAACCACCACCATCACTTTGAGAGCTAACTATGACTTCCATGATGATGGCTTTCATGTGTCAGTCTCACGGTGGGTCTACCTGATACACTATTCTCTAACATGTATCTATGTGATTGATTTGATATTGCCATATCATGACTAACGAGATCATGTCATCAACCAACTCACACTCTAATCTTATGTGTTATTGTTGTCCTTCAACCTTCCACAATAACAACTAATCAAGGACATATCGAGAATATATATATATATATATATATATATATATATATATATATATATATATATATATATATATATGTACTCTTAGTATTTGTATGATTTCATTTCTTCCAAGTCATGTACTTGAAGACATACGCCATCGAGTAATAATATTCTCTAAACATTTATAACATTATAACATTTATCTCATAACTGAATTAAAAGAAATAAATTGGAAGCTTGCCTTTTATTAATAATCAAATCATTTACATTTATGCCATTAAAATAATCACATGATTCTCTAGGTATACATACCAACAGATTCGAACTTGCACTTAGAGCCAATCACCTACAAATCATATTACAAGTGATCTTACATGTCCATCATGCTTCTACTATAAAAGTAACTTTCTCAAGGGGTCATCAACATTGTTCTCAGTTGGTACTTTGCAAATCTTTACATTTCCTCAATGTACGATCTCTCGTATGAGATGGAACCACCTTTGTATATGCTTTGAATGCTGATGCGGACTAGGTTTCTTATCTTGTACAATAGCTCCATTGTTGTTACAATATAGCTCAATTGCGTCGCTAATGTTTGGAATGACCCCATGTTCTGTAATGAACTTCTTGATCTATACAAACTCCATTGTTGCACTCAATGCAACAATATACTCGACCTCTATTGAATAATCGACAACTATCTCTTTCTTGGAACTCCTCCATCTTACAACTTTGTTGTTTATGCAAAACATGAATCATGATTTCTATTTGTAATCATCTTGATCAATTCTGAAGCTTGCATAAGTGTAACCCTTTACCACCAACTCTTCCTCTCTGTCGTAGACCAAGAAGAGATCCTTAGTCCTTCTCAAGTACTTGAGGATGTTCATCAAGGTTGTCCTGTGAGCATAACCTAGATATGACTTATATCTTCTCATCAAGCTCAAGGAATATGAAACTTCTAGATGGGTACACAACATTGCATACATGATTGATCCAATTGTTGAGGCATATGGAATCAAACTGATGTGTTCCCTTTATTCACAAGAATTCGGACATTAAGATCTAGAGATGGGGACACCATGATGTGCAGGCGGGTTTCCTCTCTTTGAGTTTTCCAAGTTGATCCTCTTCAACACTTTGTCAATGTATGTGCTCTGACTTAGCTTAATAAGCCTTCTAGATCAATCTCTATAGATCTTTATTCCCAAGATGTAGGATGCTTCTCCCAAGTCTTTCATAGAGAATGTATTTCCAAGCCGTGTATTTACCTTTTGTAAAGTAGGGATGTCATTCCCCATCAATAGTATGCCATCTACATACAATATGAGCAATTTCACTATGTTCCCACTAACCTTATTTTACACACAAGGTTCATCTTCATTTTGAATAAATCCAAACCGTATGATTGTCTCATAAAAATGAAGATTTTAGTACTAAGATGCTTGCTTCAATCCATAGATAGACCTTTGTAGCTTATAGACTTTGTTTGCATCCTTTGGATTTATAAAACCCTCATGTTGTGTCATGTACACATCCTCAACAAGATTTCCATTAAGGAATGTGGTTTTACATCCATTTGCCAAATCTCATAGTCATGATAAGTTGCAATGGCAAGAATGATCCTGATGGACTTAACCATGGCCATTGGATAAAAGGTTCTGTTATAGTAAACACCTTGAACTTATCTGAAACCCTTTGCAACCAATCTACCATTATAGGTTTGTATTTTACCATCCATGTCGGTCTTCTTCTTCAAGACCCACTTACACCCTATGGGTTTTACCCATTCAGGTGGATCCACCAAGGTCCATACCTTGTTGATATACATGGATTCCATCTCAGTTCTCATGTCCTTAAGCCATTTCTCTGACTTTGGTCCCTCAATAACATCTTGATAGGATTTTGGCTAATCATCTATGACTGATTCACTACCTTCAAGTACACGATATCCTAATATTTCAATAACTAGGTGTGTCCTATTAGATCTATGAGGTACCTATGTTACTTGAGGAATTTGGGATTCCACAACACTTTGTGATTCTCTTGGTTCCTCTTATTTATCTATTGGTTCAATGTTTTCTTGTTGGTCTCAAACCTCTTTGGGTTCCACTTGCCTCCCATTGATTTCTTTGGAAATAAGATCCATCTCAAGGAATACATCATGTCTGGCAACAAACACTTTGTTGTCATATGGATTATACAAGTAGTATCCCATGGTTTCTTTGGGATAGCCAAAAAATAACATTTTTTAGATCTAGGGACAATATTTTCTAGAAACATATTCTTAACATAAGCTTCGCATCCCCAAATCCTCATAAAAGACATTTTGGGACGCTTCCCTATCCATATCTCATATGGTGTCTTTTAAACCCATTTATATGGTACTTGATTTAGTGTAAACATGGAAGTTTGTAGAGCATGCCCCCAGAAGGTAGTTAGAAGCTTAGCTAAACTCATCATCGATCGCACCATATCCAGTAATATGTGACTCCTGCTTTCTGATACACCATTATGCTGATGTGCTCCAGGTGGAGTCCACTGGGTTACAATCCCATGGGCTCTAAGAAAGTTCTAAAAATCATGGTTTAGGTATTCTTCACCTCAATCACAATGAAGTCCCTAAATACTTTTACCAAGTTGGTTTGTACTTCATTCATAAACTCTAACTTTTCAAGAGTTTTTGACTTATGTTTCATTAAATAAATATAGCCATAACTACTTAAGTCATCACTGAAGGTAATGAAGCACTGATACCCACCTCTAGTAGTTGTTCTAAAAGGTCTGCACACATCAGTATGTATTAGTTATTATAGATCACTAGCCCTCTCATTGTCACTAGCAAAAGGGGTCTTAGCCATCTTGCCCAACAAACAAGATTCACATGTCTCATTGATTCCAGATCAAAGCAGTCTAGATAACCATCTTTATGGAGTCTATATATGTCATTCTCATTTATGTTCCCTAGACGATAATGCCTAAGGTATGTTTTGTTTGAGTTTTTAGATTTTAGTCTTTTGGTATTAATGTTATACACATCTGTCATTAGATCTAACAAATAAAGACCGTAAGACACTGGACCACTGCCAAGAAAAGATCCCATCTTTTGAAATAGAACATCGACCATTTTTAATATGGAATTAAAAGGCATCCTTGCCAATACAAGATGTAGAAATTATGTTTCTATATACAGCAAGTATGTAATAGTAGATCTTTCACTCTCTCACAAGTCCTGTGATAAAAGATAAACTATAGGTTCCAACCATGTTGGTCGTAACTCTTGCGCCATTAGCAACTCACAGTTCTACCTCACCTTTTTCTAAAGGCCTACTTCCTTTCAAATCCTGCATATGAGAGCATATGTGAGATCCACATACGATATCTAGTACCCATGATGAATAAGTAGATAGATTTATCTCAATGACGTATATACCTGAAGTAGAGATCACCATCCCCATGTTCTTCTTCTTGAATGCCTTCATGTTAGGCTGCTCATAGATTTATCAGGATGAGTTCCTCTTGTACTTTTCTTTCTCCTTATCTTTAGTGTTGAATATTTGGATTTGGGTTTGACCTCAGAACTCTTCTAGGTCTTATTTTTATCCTTGGACTAGGCTCCATTGATCATCATCACGGGCTTGTCCTTCTTCAATTTTGCTTCAACATGAATCAACATGGAAAATGAATTTGACATATGTCCAGCTGCAATATTGACATGATAACATGCAATAAAGTGACTATATGATTCTGAAATAGTCTTTAGAATTATATCCATGGCCAACTCTTGGATCAAGGTGAATCCCAGTTCTTCAAGATGATACACATGTCCAATCATATTGAGCACATATTCTTCTTTTGAGGTTCCCTTTGTCAGCATAGACTCTAGTAGCACCTTCAAAATATCATCCCTTTCTTGCTTTGCAAGGCCAAGTGTCACTTTCTTAAGATGTGTTACCATCACAAGAACACTCATGTCCTTGCATTGCGCATACAACTCATAGTTCATTCATCTAAGCATAAGGTACTTTCACTCCAAGGCATCATTGGCATGCTTATAGTAAGCATCCACTTGTGCCCTGGGTGCATTAGGAGTAGGTATTTCCTGCACTGGTTAGTCAAGGACGTACATTTTGTTATATTCATTGAGAAACCTTCTCAAAGTCAAAAACTAGTTGTGGAAATTTGTCCCATCAAGTTTCCCCTTCTTCATGACCAATTGCAATTAGGATTTGTTCATCATTTAATTATACAAGAGAAAAATTGCATTTGTCAAAACCCTTTGATTTGATTTTAAATTTTTTATGATATTAATCATATAATTAATGAATATTGATCTTAATATTTATTCAAATTGATAGCCCTCAATATAAATTCAAAATATTGCAACATACAATATTCTAGTGGGTCAAGATCCAAAAATAATTCAACTATTACCCTGGATACACTAGCGTCCATAGTCAATTATTAAGGTAGATAATCATGACAATTGCATCATATGAAATTCTTGGATATATGATTTGCACAACTCCTTGCCATAATAATGTGCATGCTTCTTGGCTTAGACTCTCTAAGAATCACTAGTTAAGCCTAACCTGAAAGTTGACATGATAGAGCATGCACCCTGCTTTAGCAGAACCTACATATTTGTCATCACACTTCCATGAGATAGACGACGCACCACGCTTTAGCGTAACCTATGCTTGTTCGATCAAGGTTTTCATGTGTGCTACTTTTGGAAAGAATCTAAGACATAATATTTTAATTGAGGGAGTTTTTATAAGTACATATCCTTTATCCAATCACCACCTATATAGTATGTATAATATACATTCTATATCCCACAACAAAAACATGCAATGAACAAAAGTGATGCTTATGAGAAGCCTAATGTAATCCCTTGGATCCACAAGGAATTATGTTATCTTAGGTCTAGATCACATGCAGAGAATTATTATGTATGAAGATCCATACTTGCCAATCTATTTTGATAGGTCCAACTCTTGAACTGATCGCCTCGCCTCCTTGTCGGTTGTTAGATCGTCTGGTTCTGTCGATCCACCATCTGCTGGCTCCTCGAGTTGATTAGTCAAGTCCACCAGATGATCGGTCCAGTTCATCCTCATGCTTCTCCTTGGTCCTCCATCTTTTCAACTCATCTTCGGGACGTCATCTTCTTCATCATAAAAGGAAAGTAAACTATCCTAACTTTAGATGATTATTAAGAAACCTTGAGCTTCATTCGAGGGGAGAAAAGGTAGGAAAGAATTAGCTTTACATTGGGAAGATAAAATAGAGGCTCGGTACGCAGACCGAGATAAAAAGATAAAGAAACAACAGAACTATACACATATAATTGGGGTTATTGGCCATAACCATGCAAAACTTCCACCATAAAAACTAATTTTAGTATGATGTGTGTAAATTGCATATATATCATATATATATGATATATATATATAATATATATATATATATATAATATATATATATATATATATATATATATATATATATATATATATATATATATATATTATTTTGGGATTATCGTGGTATTGAATTTGATAAGATATTATTCGCATCACATGAAATAATAGGATGATAATGAAAAATTTGGATTGTATCGATTCCCCCATAATATAGTAAATTGATGTTTTCTCTGATACCACAGTTGGGAAATATAGCTACAGAGCAGGCAGTAGAAATAAAACTTTTATCTACCATATTCCCATAACCAGTGGATCATGTCAATTACTATAAGATGGAAAGGATGGTTTTAAGGATAGACCTGGTCTTGGAGAAAGTCCAGTGACAATCTTTGTCATTGTAGTTGCACAACTCTGAGTCATGGTTGCATTGGCACTCATCATAGTACCCCTCCATGGACAACAAACTCAAATTTCATCTTCTGTAGCACCTCCTCTCATCATGGACTGCTAGTTGATGATACCCTCCTAGTGGTAGACAATGACCTCTCGCCTCTAGCAAAGTCCACACAGACCTTGTAGAACTCCCGTTATCCTACTTGAATGGATAGGAGGGATTCTTCCCTCCCATTGGCGTAGTAGTCACCAAGTAGCTCTCCCAAAATAATGATCTCAGTTGTTCTCTCCCTTGTTGTCCCTCCCTAGTCAGGTAGGACTTGCTTGGGATCTCTTTGTTATCACAACCAAAGCTAACAATGTTTGTTAGAGAAACTACTTCTCAATTGTATGTGTTGTTCTCTAGGAAGCCCCCAGTACCCCTCTATTTAAAGGAGGGGTTTGGATAAGGTTTCTAGTTTGTGCAGGAGTGGAAGGGACAGGAAGATCTCAAACTTTTGCAACAATTCTAGAGATTTCACGGTCGGAGACAACCAAATTAGTCATCTACCATGCCAGACGGTCGAATTGCATGCCAGCGGTCATTTGGCTCAGTCTAGACAGTCGTCTGGTGCTTTCCCAACCACAGACGAAATTGGTAATTCAATTATAATTAATATTACATATTAATTCCTAGCAACACAAGTAATGTACAACTGAAAACAAACTTGGAAATATCTAGAACCTTCCCTCAGACGAATTGGCCCATCTCGCCCATGTGAGACAACCGTCTTGCTCACCCAGACGGTCGTCTAGTAAGCTGAGTTTGGATAGTTGGTTCAATCCATAGAGAATTTCAACTCGAATCAGTTTGATACTCCAAACGCTCATCTCAACCCTTGCGATGATAGTTTGGCACTCCAGACAGTCGTCTCAAGCCATGAAATAGGTGTTTAGCCGTGAAGTCAGGCTTCTTGTTCAATGTATCAATTACCTAAACACTTTAGTAATCCATTCAAATGTTATTCAAGATCAAACTCCTCTTCTAGGTCAAGACATATGTATGTAACCCTATAGGTCCCATATTACGTTAGCAGTGAATGTCCATAACAACTTATGACATCACAAGAAATGAGTGGTGCCTAGTCACACATCAATGCTACCCAAGTATATGGAAAGTTGGAGAACAACATCAACCTATAATATGTCTATGGTGTTGCAATGTTTGTATAGTTCCTTTTTCACTAATGTTCAGATTGAACTCGAGGCATTGAGAAGCCAACCTCTTCATCATTCAATCTTGTTTCATGAACCAAGAGTAGACTATCTGAGATATATGTAAGGTCAATATAACTTATTGAGTCACATGTGCATGGCCATGCATTTCTCAGTCTCACTAATCAAGAGGCCTAGAACATCAAACTCCTATAGGAGGGACAAATCCCATTTCTATAACTCACATTCTATCCCTATGTGTCAAAATCACCCAATCATCACCTTTATAACAATCCATGTTTTAGGAGTGCGGTTGATGATGTCAAAGTGTACCCAATGACATGTGATGAGTGCAATGATTTCAGGTCTAAGAACCACAACCACCACCATTACTATGAGAGATGATTATGACTTCCATGATGATGGCTTTTATATGTTAGTCTTATGGTGGATCTGTCTGATATAGTATCCTCTAACATGTATCTTTGTGATTGGTTTGATATTTCCATATCATGACTAATGAGATTTTGTCATCAACCAACTCACATGCTGATCTTATGTGCTATTGTTGTCTATCAACCTTCCACAATCAATCGATCAGGGACACAATGAGAATATATATATGTACTCTTAACACATGTATGATCTCATTTCTTCCAAGTCACATAATGGAAGACATATGCCATTGAATAATATTATTCGCTAGACATTTATATTGCCATATCATTTCTCATAACTAAATTAAACCAAATAAATTTGAACCTTGCATTTTATTAATAATCAAATCATTTACATTTATGCCATTACAATCATCATATGATTGTCTCTCTGGGCATACATACAAACACCTTTCTTAATAGGGGGACACTAAAAAGTGAGGTCGTTCATTTGGTATACAGAGCCCCACATTTTCAAAATATTTCATACTTGGTAATTTCATGTAATCTGTAGAAATGTAAGGAAAAATTATTAGGACATAACCTAAAGGAAATGGTGTCTAGAAAAGATCATAACTTTGAGGGATAGAAATTTTTTTCCTCTGCAACATTATGTTGGTATACAAGGACTCCCTTAGACAAAGTTATACTTCCCTAGCCAGAACCTAGGGGTTTCTTGAAGTAATGTTTTCTTTAAGTCTTCTCTAACTTCATCCTCTTCTCATCCCTTTGCTTAATAAACATTAGAAGGAACTTCCCTCCTCATCTCAAGTTAGGGTTTTGAGAAGAAGTATGATTAAGACATCCTCCTTCAATTTATGTTTTCTTGAAGTCATCTCTAACTTCATCCTTTTCTCATCCCTTTACTTAATAAACATTAGAAGGAACTTCCCTCCTCATCTCAAGTTAGGGTTTTGAGAAGAAGTATGATTAAGACATCCTCCTTCAATTAATGTACATGTAATGTGGAAATTATGATATTGTAAATAAAATGTTTTATGGGTTTTTGCTTGCAGGGTAAACCCTAGATGGATCTAAAGTTGGTTTAGTAAATCCCTTAGTGGGTCAAGTGAATCACAAAACTCCAAGATGTAGGGTGTGTCCCTAACCCTAACTCAAAACAGTAATCATGGGAAATGGGAGTAGTGTAGGTAAAATAGTAACCCTACCCATATGAACTTTAATTAGGGTAAGAGGAAATGCAAATGACATTAGGTGACCCATTCTCCCATACATGCATGTACATGGAGCAAGACATTCATGATTCATGTGAAGGGTTTTGAATATACATATGAAACATTGGCAATCAATGGTCACATGAAAATGAAAATATGAAACCCTCAATCTAACATTTAGGGATGGGTGTCCCAACCTAGGGTGGGTTAACCAAAGAATGGGAAAAGGAACTATGGGGGAGCCATAACACTAAACCCATGGGGTCATGTTCTGGCTAGAAGGTCTAACATCCTCTTTTTAGTCAAGAAGTCACCCTAGGATAGGACCTTCCCTATAAGGTTGAATTTACCAATCATCCAAAGGATACAGGTAACCTTGAATATCACCTAACTAAAAAATTCAGTATACAAAGGGTGAAAGCATGAATATTGAATATAGTTATCTGAACCCAAGTATGCCATCTCTAGGGACATAAGGACAAGTAACTATGGAAGTGGTTGACAATATGGAGACCAGGCTCGAAAGGGAAGGTCTCTAAGAGGATAAGCCTAGAAGGTAATGCCTCCATGAAGATCAACCCAAAAGGGAAGGTCACTAAGAGGCCAAGCCTAGAAGGGAACACTGTTGTGAAGACCAAGCCCAGAAGTCAGGGTCACGAAGCGGCCACACACAGAAGGAAAGGCTGCCATGAACACCAAGCCTGGAAGGGAAGTTAACTAAATGGTCAAGCCTAGAGGGGAAGGCCACCATGAACACCAAGCCCAAGATGTAATGCCGCCATGAGCGCAATGTAGGGACATAAAGTAAATAATGTGTACCCTAAGGGACTAAGAAATCTAGGTTGAAGAGTTACATAAGGAAAGTGTGCCAAAAAACTATTAAACTAACCTCAAGAATAATGCTAAATAAATTTATAAGATCTCAACAAATCATATGCAAGGTAGAGTCCTAAGTCAATCCTAAGGCCAAGTAGGGATGATTAAAGGTTCATAAGACCTTTGGGGCTAGCAGGTGATCATTCACTAAGTGTATAGTCATGGGGTTAGGAGATGGATATCCATGTTTTCCTAAGGCACATGGGGTCAGGAGATTGGCCACCTTCATGATTTCATGAGGCCTAAGGGGTAAGTGTGAGAGGCACTCCATAAGTTCATAAGGCCCACAAGGTCAAGAGGAGATCACTCGAAAGGTACATGTACCGCTAGAGGCTGGAAGGGAACGACTCAGGCTAATGAGACATTATATGTAAACATAAAGATTCAAGGAGTCATAATGTTTAAATAAAATATTAAAGTGAGTTATGCACAAACTCAAGAGTGAGAAAGGAACTATCCCATGAGTTCATGAAATATAAGAATGTTGTAAAATTAAAAATTATTCATGGTTAGGAGTTATTGGTAAGGATACTTCAACTAAAATGCCAAATTAAAAAATAATGTGTGGATGCAACATCTCTACTCTTGGAATGAAATGAACTATGTATTTGGCTTACATTCAAATGCTTATGTCATCTTATTATGATAGAGAGAGATTGGGTAGACACATGTTATGCTAAAAAATTTATATATGAGAGAGAACGCCCAAAGTTGAAATTTTAGGACCAAATGTTGGGTTTTGAGGTGTTACCTCACTCTTATATGAAAATAAGTGAATAATAATTTGGAAACATAGGTTAAAAGGTAATTACCAAGAAACATTGAAATCACAAGTGAAAATGTAGTCACTATGTGTTATGTAATGGATGAGTTTGTGGGTATACCCTTAATTTAATTTGGGATCCTACCTTAGTAATATGAGTGGTTTGCATATCAATAAAAGTTGTTTAGGATATTTGAGAAGGGTTGCTAACTATAAGGTTTGAAGCAAAGTTGAGTTATCATTCACCTTAACCTTACCAGTTTTGAATTTTGGGGACAAAATTCCTTTTAAGGAGGGATGAATGTAAGATCCTCAAATTTGGTAAAACTAGATTTATATAAATATGAGGCTTAATTTCATAACCAAATTATGATAATAAAGTTATCATGGATCCACTTTGTGGCATGGGTTCTACCCATGGCCCAAGGGAGGCCCATGAGACCATTGTCTTTGTAAATGAGTTCCTATGGCACAAGTTTAAGAAATAAAACAAATTTGTGGATAAATAAATGATAATGGCTTTATGGTTTGGTAGATAATTGAAATATAGGATGGTAGATAAGTTTCCAAAATATTCTAAGATAATTTGTAATTTACATAGTTAATGGAGTAATTATTTAATAAGACTTGCAACACATGTTTTGAGGCATCAGATAAGGATATCATGATCTAATCTTTGGAAAACTTGAAGATGTAATGAAAATAAGATAATTCTATAATTTTAGATAAAAAAGACTGCGAATGTGATGTTGATAAGTGAATTAAAAATAACTTTAAGGGAAAGTTTTACATATGAGAGTTCTCCCAATAAATCCCTAAAATTATATATAATCTGGGAAATGTTTTAATGAGTTACCCTCCTTGTTTCATAGAAAAAGGATGTTCCTAGTTTTGTATAGAAACTCATGATGAACGATGGACCTACATGTAATCATTACACATATTTCTATTTCAAAAATCAATTAATGCTTCAAACTTTAGCTAATCGAATCCACCCCTATTAATGTGTGATGTGTTGATCACAACCATTGATCTAGCATAGGATGATTTATAGACCATCTCCTACCTCCATCCTTAAAAAGAAATTTGGATATCGTAACTACCCCTTCGATCTCCCTACCTACCTTTCTTTCACTCTCTAACCTTTAATAACTTTAGGAAATACTTCCATTGAATTCAAGAGATGATATTGGGCCTAACCATCCCTAAATATCCCTATTTTGGAGCAAGATTGGGACTTTCCCCAGTTTTGTCTAAGGTCAGAACTCCATTAGAAGGGAGTCGACAACCCTTTTCCAAACACTTCCTATATAAGTCTTTGAAGTCTCTCACAAATAGGTTAGGCTCTTCCTACAAACCCAGAGTGTCAGAGATCAATCACCAACATGACCTTACTTCCCTATTTTCCCCTGATGAGACACGACCTTTGAATGAGATAAGACTGCCAATGAGTTAGACAAAACCCCGCAAAGGTATTGGCACCTTTGGTCGACTCCCTGATGCCCTAAATCATAAACTCAACCTTTTGTTTGACTCGTCCTGACACATTGTGAAGCCATCATGAGGAAGAATATTTGGATGGGGTAAATTACCTTTCTACCCATCTCAGATGTTGCAAGATAAGGGTTATCAAAGTTATCTGATGATTGTAAAATCATCACCTTTATTTGTACATTTTTATCTTTAACTGACAATAAATTGGACAATATTAGAATAAATTATCTTAGTTTATCTCTTCTTGCTTAAATTAGAGTTTTTACTTGATTTACATGGGTTTTGTAGGAAAATATCCATGTTTTCCTAAGTCCCATGCAGTCAGGAGATTGGCTACCTTCATGAGTTCATGAAGCCCAAGGGGTAGGTGTGAGAAGCTCTCCATAAGTGCATAAGGCCCACAAGGTCAAGAGGAGATCACTCGAAAGGTACATGTACCACTAGAGGCATGAAGGGAACGAATCAGGCTAATGAGACATGAGATGTAAACATAAATAATCAAGGATTCATAATGTTTGCATAAAACCTTAAAGTGAGTTGTACACAAACTCAAGAGTGAGAAAGGACTATCCCTTGAGTTCATGAAATACAAGAAGTTTGTAAAATTAAAAAGTATTCATGCTTTGGATTTATTGGTAAGGATACTACAACTAAAATGCCAAATTAAAAAATAATGTGTGGATGCAACATCTCTACTCTTGGAATTAAATGAACTATGTATTTGGCTTACAGTCAAATGTGTAATTCATCTTATTATGAGTGAGAGAGATTGGGTAGACGGATGTTATGCTAAAAAATTAATATATGAGAGAGGACACCGTAAGTTCAAATTTTGGGACCTAATGTTGGGTTTTGAGGTGTTACCTCACCCTTATATGAAAATAAGTGAATATCAAAAGGTAATCACCAATCAAAATTGAAATCAAAAGTGAAAATGTAGTCACCATGTGTTATGCAATGGATGAGTTTGTGGGTATAACCTTAACTTAATTCGGGTTCCGACATTAGTAATATGAGTGATATGCATATCAATAAAAGTTAAGGATATGCAAGAATGGTTGCTCACTGTAAGGTTTGAATCAAAGTTGAGTTATCATTCACCTTAACCTTATCAGTTTTGAATTTTGGGGACAAAATTCCTTTTAAGGAGGGATGAATGTAAGATCCTCAAATTTGGTAAAACTAGAGTTATATAAATATGTGGCTTAAGTTGATAACCAAATTATGATAATAAAGTTATCTTGGATTCACTTTGTGGCATGGGTTCAACCCATGGCCCAAGGGAGGCCCATGAGATCATTTTCTTAGTAAATGAGTTCTTGTGGCACAATTTTGTGAAATAAAACATATTCATGCATAAATAAATGATAATGGATTTATGGTTTGTTAGATAATTGAAATATAGGATGATAGATAAGTTTCCAAAATGTTCTAAGATAATTTGTAATTGAGATAGTTAATGGAGTTATTATCTAACTAGGACCTACAATACAAGTTTTGAGGCATCAAATAAGGATATTATGATCTAATCTTTAGAAAACTTGAAGATATAATGAATGTAAGATAAGTCTAGAATTTTAGATAAAAAGGACTTTCAATGTGATGTCGGTAAGTGAATTAAATATAACTTTAAGGGCAAGTTTTTCCTATGAGTGTTCTCCCAATAATTCCCTAAAATTATATATAAGTTGGGCAAGTTTTTAATGAGTTACCCTCCATGTTTCATAGAAAAAGGATGTTCCTAGTTGCCTATAGAAATTTGTGATGAAAGATAGACCTACATGTAATTATTACATATGTTTCTATATGAAAAATCAATTAATGCTTCCATCTTTAGCTAATATAATCCACCCCACTTAATGTGTCATGCGTTAATCACAACCATTGATCTAGAATAGGATGGTTTATAGGCAGTCTCCTACCTCCAGCCTTAAAAAGAAATTCAAATACCGTAACTACCTCTTTGATCTCCCTCCATCCCTCTCTCTCTCTAACCTTTAATAACTTTAGGAAATACTTACATTGAATTCAGGAGATGATATTTGGCCTAACCATCCCTAAATATCCCTATTTTGGAGCAAGACTGTGACTTTCCCCAATTTCCGTGTGGGGTCAGAACTCCATTAAAACGTAGTCGACACCCCTTTTCCAAACCTTTCATATATAAGTCTCTAAAGTTTCTCACAAATAGGTTAGGCTCTTCCCACAATCCCAGAGTGTGAGAGATCGCTCACCACCATGACCTTGCTTCCCTCTTTTCCCCTAATGAGACATCACCTTAGAATGAGATCAGACCACCAATGAGTTAGGAGAAACACCACGAAGGTATTGACACCTTTTCTCGACTCCATGATTTCCTAAATCGTGAAGTCAACCTTTTGTTTGACTCATCAAGACACCCGGTGAAGCCATCGCGAGGAAGAATATTTTGATGGGGTAAATTACCTTTATAACCATCTCAGATGTTGCAAGATAAGGGTTATCTAAGTTATTTGATGAGTGCAAAATCATTACCTTTATTTTTATGTTTTTGTCTTTAATTAATAATAAATTGGATAATTTTAGCAAAATTCTCTTAGTTTATCTCTTCTTTCTTAAATTAGAAGTTTTACTTGATTTACATAAGTTTTGTAGGAAAATATTCACATTACTTCAAAGACCCAAAAGACCCAATGATCAGAGGCTTCAAATTCCATTTTTAGCCTCCCAGTGAACCAATTCATTCACCCGACTGACGATCCATGCTATGAATCAATCACCTTAGATACCTGAATAAAGCATTTCACGTTTCAAAATAGCCTACTCAATTCACAAATTACTCAGACTTGGTCAAGCGACATCGCCGCCCCATCTGAAGGGTTTTTACCTGATTTACCTGACTCATGCCCACATATATCTGATATCAGCGACTCAAATAGTGAACCAATTGGTTCACCATTGATGAGAAGCCCATTTCAGCAGCCTCAAACTAGAATTTGCCCCATCCTTAGTGTTTTTACCACTACTTTCTCCTTATAAAAGGAGGGGGGACCTCAAAGAAAAATTTCGTCCCTTGTTATCTAGTTTTTTCTTCTATTATATACATTATGTCTAAGTACGGGACAAGGGGACTATGCCCATAGCATGTTATTATTTGATGTACCAACTCCTTGTTTAAATAATATAATGATTTTTTTCTATTTCTACGTTGATTATTGAATGAATTGATATATTTTTTTGGGTGATATTATCGTGGATCTCCACAAGAAAGAACCCATGATCCCTTAAATGTGATTCTATCTTTTTAGCTTTTGATCTCGTAGTTATTTTTTAGATAGAATGATTATATTATTTTGGGGGTGCCGAGATATCAGGCCCTTACAAGAATGAACCCAAAAAAATTTGATGCAAACAACTGATATAGATTATCATATTTCTACCTATTTGACTTATTTGTTATATCCCATGGTGACGCGAGAACCTGATCCATGGGTTTAAACATCAAATCAGAATGACATATATCTTGATGAGATCTCAATCAATTATGTGTTGGATGATTGAATTACGATCTATAAAAGTTGGGATCAATGAGTTTGTGGGAAGTCTGAACCTTGTGAGATTCGTCAGGAAGGACATGATTCCACATGGTCTTGATTTTATTATTGAGATTCATGAGTTGATTCGCTGAGTAAAAATATGGATATTGATGGTGATTTCCAAAACCCCAGTTCCTTTTATCTTTTGATCATGATTAGTTTAATTTTGTGCTTTTATTTTTTCCTTAGTATTAATCAAACTTTCAAAAAATGAAATTTCCTTTCTCATTTTAGTTATTGGTTTTGGATTTCAACCATTTTCTTTCTACCACCCCTTGGATTGATACCTTATTATACTAAAGTTGATTTGATGCTTGCATCAAGTTGACAACTTGGTTAGAAGGTTAAACTCTAGGACTTTCCCTAGTGGTTGGTGTGCAACGACACACATCAATTTGGCGTCATTGTCGGGGACGACACATGTTGTTTTTTTAAATGATTTCTTGTTTAGTTAGAATTATTCTTATTTTCATAATTTCAAATTTGTTTTATAATTTTTAGTTTTTTTCATAATATTAATCTTGTTATATAATTTCTTAGCTCAATTATAATTTTTAGAATTGTTCTATAAATTTTATTCCTACTTCTTAGTTCATTTCATAATTTAAGTTATTTTTTTTCTCTTATAATCTCTTTTGTTTACTTCCAGAAATTTTAATCTTGCTCTAGAATTTCCTTTCTTAGATTTTTGTAATTTATTTTTTCTACTGAGACCCATTTCAGTGGTGTATCTCCACCTTCTATCAAGTTTCCATTCTGATAGTATTGCTTTCCTAAATTTAAATTTTTGTAATTTTCCTCTTGAAATCCTTTCTCCTCTTGTTCTTCTAAACTTTCCCCTTAATCATCAATAGTGTATGTGATGCTCCTAAGGCATTGCCAACACCCCACTCCCCTACGATCTTGAGATCGACATGACCTTTTACCATTTAAATCGATCACATCGATTCAAGATGGATCAAGAAGAGGAGATGCAAAAGCAGATAGAGCAAGATCTAGCCGCACAGTGAGTGGCAATGGAAGCTGAAGCCATAGCTCAACGAGAAGCTGAGCAGTAGAATCATGTTAAGGACTTTTTAGTTGCAAGGAGCATTGATCGAATACATCCCATTGTTCCATATGAAATCACTACTCCACAATTTGAGATTTGTATGCAATGGATCAATCTTGTCACAGAACTATTCTTACCCTACTCTGAATCCCACTGCCTAGATAGTTGTAAAGGTATTGATGCACCCATCACTAAGTGGCCCAAAAATTTCTCACACACTGACATATACGATAAGATATAATACCTCATAAAATAAGAGATTTAAAGAACTAACCAACCCAAATTATGCTTTTGCAAATTTTTCCTTATCATCAAAGTTTGTCAATAGAGGAAGAGTGATCCATCTAGTTTGCCTAAAATCTAGTAAATTGCGATACAATCAATGCAAATGCATTGATACGCTTTGAAAAAAATAGATATTGAACAATTAAAAACATTTATAGCAAAATATAGTACTTGGCAGGACTTATAAGAAAAATAATCAATAAGTGATATTCCAAACAAACATTTATCTGACCAGATTTTATTACAAGTTCCCATTATGTTGATGTCAAGAAGCATGCTTATATATTTATGTGACTCCATCGCCCCCAAAAAGATGGGGGAGGTCACCTAGAACCTTCTCTCTATATGAGGTAGGATGTCAATTGGCATGTACAAGTTCGACCCTCCAAATGAGGAGGTCACTTGTACTTAGTTTCAACAAGTATTACTGGAAGTCATAATGGGCAATATCATTTATGTTTTCAAGTTATCTGCAAACTATAAAATAGAAAATCAGAAGACTAATCAGTAGGGAATGTTGTAGCTCAAACAATACATAGCCAAGATTTTCAATAGGTACATACAAGTATCATTCAGCACTACTAGTCTGTTCAAAGAGGAATTAATGTAAAAGCGTACCTTCTTGGTTGAATTTCATAGTACAATATCTCAACAACTAATAGGTCAATCCCTTGAGTTAGATCCTCTATCAACAAGATTTGGATCAAGGGTCAAGATCATGATATTTGAAGATCATGTTTCAATTCTCAAGATTAGGGTTGTTCATTCCTATTTGTCCTTGAGGTTAGGCCATTCACTTATGATCAACCAATTTCAAAATGCTCAACATTTATTCTATTGTCAAGAATATTATAAGTATGAATAACCTACCTAGGTATTCTAGGAATTTATGTGTTAACCCTAATTTTAAGATCATAATTCTAATCATTATCAAACTTGTAGATCATCATCATGATATATTTGTGATCAAGATTAGATTAGGGTTAATTGATAAGTTAGGGACTTGATTTAGGTCATATCATCATAGTTATCAAGAAAGATGTCAATTATATACTTAAGAAGATATTTCACAAATCAGGTCTTGCAACCATTTTTATTGAGTGAGGATAATGTTCCTGATGAAAATGGACTATATATTTAGAGTTACGATGCAAGTTCTATGATTTAATCAAGATTTAGGTATTTTATTGATTATTCAAGTGCGAGGGAAAAAAGAACCTTGAATGGGAAAAGAAATGACCATTCAATTTCACAATGTATGGTCAAGATAGGGCTATGTAGAAGGCTAGGTTGTGGGTTCAAAGGATTCGTCTATTTCCTGGCTTTCTAATTTAATATCTAATTTACTGGTTTAATCCTTGGTTCATTGGTTCTTGGATCAGGTTGATTTTCCTTTTAGACCGGGTGGTCCATGGCTTCTTTCTTGCCCACTCTAGTCTGTGTACAGGAAGAGCACATGCAGAGGAGGAGCTCACCAGTGCTAGGGGAGACAGGAGATGGAGGCTCTGATGGAGGCAGGAGAGGTGTCATTAGGGTCGCCCGTGACCTCGCAAAGAGGGAGGGGGCTTTGATTTGGACCCAGGGTGCAAGGTTGACAAACGCCCAACTCGACAGGAAGTGGATGTGCAAGGGTGAGGTGGAGAAATTGGGGGCTCTTAGAGCTAATGGAGAGCTAGATTACATGGCTAAGGTGAACGAGGGATTGTGGCGGTCCCTTGGGGGTATTTTTATAGTGTTAGGATTATGTTTTAGGGCTAATGGGGTCGGGGTAGCAGCCATGCCCACCGGAGTGAGAAGAGGAAGCAAGAAACTCACTTAGAGGGTGTAATGGTGCATTAAAGTAGGTCAAAGTAGGGATATCCATGTGAAAATGTAAGAAGAATGCTTCTAAGTGACCACCACTTCATATCGAGGTCGTATGTGGTTGAATGCTTCTTTTGGACCCATTAACTCATCCCCGCAATCAGTAGGAGGTAGGAGATGAGTCAGTGGTTGTTTGTTGAGGCCCTGATCCTTGGGAAATCAGATCGAAGGGCCGGGTTTTTCCCCCTTCCCTTGCCACATATCGGTGACCTGGAAAAGTCAAAGAAAAGGCAATTGAAGGGATTTTTAACACATTCACTTCAAGAATTCGTAGAAAACTATAGGAATGCCCAAATGAGATGAAATTTTGACCATAAGTTCATCAAAATGTGTAGACAATTTAGAAAATGTTTAAGAAATAAAAGGTAAATTTAATTGGATAAAACTACTTCTTTGGATAAAGTGATAATTTAACCTAATTTGTAGTGTCACAAGGTATATAAAATACATGTGATCACTATATTTTGAATTTGAGTTTCAATATTGATCAAGTAGCCAAGGAAAATTGAATTGAGGTCATCACTAAATATAAAGAAGGTAAAAGAGTAAATAAACCATATTATGCCAAAATGCACTTTATCACATGCTTTCCCCTAAGAGGAATTTTGTCCTCAAAATTCAAAAGCACCCTAAAAACTTGGGACTAAATAATCCAATTCATATCCTTAAATATTGGGAGATCCTCAACTATATAATCAAAATCATGTCCTCAACATTATAACCACATAAAAAGTCTCTTATTAACATGTAGTGATCAACTAAGAGGTCAACAGATCACAACTCACTAATTGAGTCCACTTTCAAGTCATGTCTCCATACTGAGTGAGAATTGGGATTGAGAGTTGACATTATAGATCATGAATTAAATTGGGTCATGTACTAATAAGATCGTAATTCAAGATTCAAACATCAAAACTTTTGGGTGCTAAACATGCAAGTATAGGGATTTGATTCCTATCCAGACCATAGGTGTGATTATCCACCCATAAATAACAATCTAGCAATATTTCATAATTTCAACATCAATCTCTTCATCAAGTATATTCAAGGTGGGTGAGTGATTCAGACTTAAGTCATTTTCATGAAATTAACACTATGGATATATTCAACATTACCATCTTCAAAATTATTACTAAGTTGAGACCTTCAAGATCTGTTTATTTTTGGGATATGTAAAACACTAGCCAAATTGTGGGCGATCTCAATATCCACAAGGCCAAGATAATACATGTCACATCAATATCAAGATTCATAATCATGCTTTAAGATTTTTTACATCAATCTTGAGGCTTGAAGTTTGGACATCAAGATAATAGGTCAAAACATTTCAAAGCTTAGGGTTTAGATTCCAAATTAGACCTTAGGGGAGATCATTCGTCTGTATTTAATATCTGACCAATAATTTAAGCTATGTTCAAGCAACATTCGAGAAACATTTGTGATATCAATCACTAATTTTATTACCATGGTATCGAGATTTGATTAATGATCTAGACTTAGGTCTTTCTAGGAATTTAGCCACAAGCTCTAGTCAACATCGTATTTAAAATCAGTTTTCAAGATCGATTATTAGCATCATCATAGACCTAACCTATTTGTGACTTAGGTCAAGAAATTGAAATTGGGTGGAAGGGCTTACCTTCCCAACTCTAAATAATCAACATGATGACAATTTAGAGGTAGTCATGAATAGGAATGTGACCAGGATTAGGGGAGTCAAAATTAGAAAGTACAATTCAATTATTCGAGTATGTATGTTTTGATAAGGGTCCATCTGTATCTAATTATTCTCGTTATCAATCTCTGACAAGTCACATGGTTGAGAACATTAAAGTTCAAAATAGATAGGATTAAATAGCTCCAATTCATATGTGAATTTTTAAATCTAGTGATAGGTGTTGAATCATAGGGTAGTGAGCTCAATACAATATGACATCAAATTTTAGTTTTCGAAGACGTGGTGAATACAAGGTTCATGTCAAAAAGTTACAAAGGGTTTCATAGTCAACAAATCATAATCTAGATCTAGTACTGATTTCATTGGTTCTTTTATTGCTAGCAAGTTTGGATATGGCCTTCTGACTAATCACTAGTTTTTGCAATTGAACAGGTGCACCTTTGCAATTTCAACCTCTATTTTTGTCTCTATCTCCATGACTATAGGCTTGGATGTAGCGGTAAAGGCATCTGTGGTGATTTGGACTCCTCCATGAATTATCCATATTGTGTTTTTTGCATGTTTGGTCATATCATCTATCAATATCTTGTTTTGTACTTCCAAAGCATCATCCTTGGCAACTTTCTTGGTTCATCCTCATTACCATCAAAATTATTGGGCATGGGTCTTTTTCCCTTGTCTACATCATTCCAAACTTCTTCTCCAAGAACTTTATTATTCTCAATGGTATTTTTCCTTTCTTCATGTCTTATTTCTCTGTTTTCCCTTTATCAATCTTTCCTTCTCAATCATTGTTGGTTCTAGAGGGTTTTTCTCTTTGACTATGGGTTTGTGGGGCCATTTGTAAGGCACATACATTTATGAGTATTTTAATCACATAGGTAGAATTAAGAGTATATCAGATTAAGGATATTCATCTCTATAGTTTCAAATTTTATGTTACAATTTGTTGATTCCCATACTACCCAAAAGAATGGGGAGAGTGCATATCCAATCATGATACCTACCAAAGGAAGACACGAGGAGTCACCCTACTTCAAACTAATAGGTGGTCTCTGTGTAATTCTTAGAGAGAAGATAAGATAATAGGAAGACTCTCTAGGGTTTCAATGGAGAACATTGAGGTCCAATTCTGGATCAATTAAGGTTTGGTAGAGTGGGGAACCTCAGCCACCGTGAAGACAAATAGGAAGTGATTATGCTAGAATCCCGATCCTAGACACCTTAAGTTTCACCATTATGGACTTTAGGGTTTCCTTGGTTCAAGGGAATTGAGATGTTATTTACTTAATGCATATGAGAGTGCCTATCCTCTAACACCAACTGTCATAGAACCATTCTTACCCCAATTCCAATCCCACTACCTTGACAATGCTAAAGGGATTGAAGCGCCAGTCTCTGAGTGGCCCAAAAGGATCTCACACACTGGCATATAAAATAAGAAATAATACCTCATAAAACAAGAGATTTAAAGAACTAACCAACCCTAATTATGATTTTGCAAATTTTTCCTTATCATCAGAGTTTGTCAAGAGAAAAAGAGATCTAGTCAATTCTTCATAATGATCCAAATGGTTTACCTCAAATTAGGTTAATCGAGACACAATCAATGCAAATGCATCAGTACACTTTGAAAATAACATATGTTAAATAATTGAAAACATTTATAGAAAAATATAGTACGTGGAAGGGCTTATAAGAAAAATAATCAACAAGCAATTTTGCAAACAAACATTTATCTGACCAGATTTATTACAAGTTCCCATTATGCTAATATCAAGAAGCATGCTTATATATTTATGTAGCTCCATCGCCCCAACGAGATGGGGGAGGTCACCTAGCTCCTTCTCTCTATATGAGGTAGGAAATCAATTGACATGTACAAGTTCGAGATCATTCGACATATACAAGTTCTAGGATCCGAATGAGGAGGTCGTTTGTTCTTAATTTCAACTAGTATTACTGGCAGTCATAATGGGCAATATCATTTATGTTTTCAAGTTTGTTGCAAACTATAATATAGAAAATCCAAAGACTACTCAATAGGGAATGTTGTAGCTCAAATAACTACATAGCCAAGATTTTCTAGAGGTACATACAAGTATCATTCAATACTACAAGTCTATCAATAGAGTGACTAATATAAAAGCATACCTTCTTGGTTGATTTTCAAAGTATAATATCTCAACATGTATTAAGTCAACCCCTCGAATCAGATCCTAGATCAACAAGATTTGTATCAAGGGTCAAGATCATGATATTTCAAAATCAAGTTTCAATTCCTAAGATTAGGATTACTCATTCCTATTTATCCTTGAGGTTAAATCCAAATATATCAACATTATAGTACATTTTCATCAAGAAGTGAGCCTGATTCAATAAAAATGGATACAAGATCTGATTTGTATCCCTATTATATATTTTGAAAAAAAATATATAAATTTCCTTCTTAAGTATTTATCCTTGAGGTTAGGTCATTCACTTATTATCAACCGATTTCTAAATGTTCCACATTTATTCAAGTTTCAAGAATATTTCAAGTATGAATGACCTACCTAGGTATTCTAGGAATATATGTGTTAACCCTAATCTTATGATAATTATTCAAGTCATTATCAAGTTTCTAGATCATAATCATGATATATTTGTACTCAAGTTCATATTAGGTTTGATTGATAAGTCATGGACTAGATTTAGGTCAAATAATCATAATTATCAAGAAATATGTCAATTATATGCTTAAGAAGAATATTTATATAAGTTTTTATCAAAATAGATAATAGGGATACAAATCAGGTCTTGTACCCATTTTTATTGAATCGGGCTCACTTCTTGATGAAAATGTACTATAATGTTGAAATATTTGGATTTACGATGCAATTTCTATGATTTATTCAAGGTTTGGGTATTTTATTGATTATTAATGTAAGAGGGCGAAAACATACATTAAATAGGAAAATTGATGAATGTTCAATTTCAAAGTGGATGGCCAAGATTGGGCCACATAGGAGGATGTGTTGTGGGTTCAAAGGATTTGCCTGCTTCTTGGCTCGCTGGTTCAATCTCAAATTTACTAGTTTAATCCTTGGTTCATTGGTTCTTGGATCAGTTTGATTTTCATTTTCACACTGGAGGCACCTCAACTTTCTCCCATTGATCTGCTCCTTGTTTCCCCCTTATCTCCACTGCAGCACTGCCTTACTAGGCATGTGGGTAGTTGAGCAAAGGAGGGGTCTCCCTAGCATCGATCCTGGTCCACAGTAAAAGAATGACTGGGACTCAACGCACATAGATCATCACAGACCCACCCCCTATTCCTCTTGTCAGGACTTGTGACCAGGAGGTGGAACCATCCGAGACACTTGCTCTTCATGCTAGCCATGGCTGACCAAGGATCTAACGACCATCATTTTTTTCCTTAATTTTACTTTTCTAATAAATATCTCCTCTCTGCTCCGAAAATGTAGTAAATGACCAAAACTTGCAAAAATCTTATCTCTTGATTCCTAGCTCCAAATATCATGAATAAATACTCAAGTTTGATCAGAAAAAACAATTAATCATTTAAAAATACTAGTGAAGCCTATTCTAGATGGTTCGCATGGCTATCCCTAGACTTTGATTTCTTTCTTATTTAATTTGTCAATTGAATGAATAGTCATGAATAGTCTTTGGAACTCCTAATATTTGACTCTAATGTTTATCTTGAGACTATAAGATCATGAATTGACAAATGAAGAATCTAGATCTATATTTGTTGACTTGATTCAATCTCGAATATGATTTCTATGAGTAATTGTAATCTTGATGATGGTATCTTAATGAATGATTTCAATCTTGTGAAACTCTTTATTGTTTGACCTAATATCTGAGCTATGACTTTACTTTTACATCAAGTAAGATTTGATTTAATATTGAACACCAATGGAACAAATCTAGAGACTTCATAATGACTTGAATAATTATGATGATATTTAGGGTTAACATATGTTCCTCAAATACCTAAGTGGGTCATTCATACTAGAAACAATCTTGACACTGGAATAAATGTTAGACATATTGAAATTGTTGATCAAAGTGGATGACCTAACCCAAAGGTTCTTAGGAATGAATAACCCTAATCTTATACATCAATACATGATCTTTGTGTATATCATGATCTTGACCCTTGATCCACATCTTGATTGATTTAGGATCTACAAGAGACATTGATCTACTATTTCTTAGAATCCTTACTCTAAATCTTCACTGAAAGGTACACTTTTATAATAATTCCTCCTTAAATAGACTAGTGTTATTGAATGACACTTGTATGTACCTCTTGAAAGTCTTGGCTATGTATTTGTTTGAGCTACTATTTCCTACTGATTAGTCTTCTAATTTTTTATATTATAGCTTGCAACCAACTTGAAAACATAAACAATATTGTCCATTATCAGTGCCAGTAATACTTGTTGATATTGAGTGCAAGTGGCCTCCTCATTCAAAGGGTGGAACTTGTACATGTTGAAAGATCTCGAATATTATACATGTCAATTGACCTCCTACCTCATATGGAGAGAAGGATCTTGGTGACCTCCTCCATCTCATTGGGGAGATGGAACCACATTAAATATATAAGCATGTTTCTCGATATCAACATAATGGGAACTATTTATAAAATTGAATTATTCAAAAAAGAAATCTAGTCAGATAAATGTTTGTTTGAAAATCTCTTGTTGACTATATTTTTGAATATAACTCCTGCCAAGTACTATATTTTGGTATAAATCTTTTCAATTGTTCAATATCTTTTCTTTTGAAAGCATATCGATGCATTTGCCTTGATTGTATGATTTACCTGATTTTAGTCAAAATAGATGGATCTTGATGGATAATTGACTAGATCACTTCCACTCTTGATAAACTCTGATGAAAAGGATAAATTTGCAAACATATCATATTTGGGTTAGTTTGTTCCTTAAATCTTTTGTTTTATGAGATATTATTGTTTATTATATATGCTACTGTGTGAGATCCTTTTGGGTCACTTAGAGATGAGTTCTTCAATCCTTTTACCACTGTCTAGGTAGTGGGATTGGGATTATGGGGTAAGAATGGTTCCATGATAGTTGGTATCAGAGCATACACATTCCCATATAGTTTAAGTTAACAATTTCTTGAGTCCCTTAAACCCTGGAAACTGTAAAGTCCATAATGGTAAAACTTGAGGGTGTCTAGTCTAGGGGTTCTGGCATAATTCATTCTATCCATTTTCTTAAGGGTTGAGGTTCCCCACTCTACCTGGCCTTAATTGATCCATAACTAGACCCAAATGTTCTCTGTTGAAACCCTAGAGAGTCTTCCAATTACCTTATCTTCTCTCTAAGGATTACGCAGACCCCACCTATTAGTTTGAAGTAGGGTGAATCCTCTTCTCTTCCTTTTCTAGGTATCATGACGGGATATGCACCCTCCCTATTTTTGGGTAGTATGGGAATCAACAAAATTATGAAACTATATCTTATGATCTGATATACTCTTGGCTCAACCTATGTGACTAAAAGAACTCACAAATGGATGTACCTTGAAGATGGCCCACAAACCCATAGTCAAAAAGCAAGACCCTCTGGAACCTATAATGACCAAGAAGGGAAGATTGAAAAAAAGAGGATTGGGAAGAAAAGACATGAAGAAAAGGAAAAGACCATTGAGAATAAGAAAGTTCTTGAAGAAGAAATTGAGAATGATGTAGGCAAAGGAATTGAGAATAATGATTTTTTATCTTGAACCTCAATATCAAAGAGGTGGTGAGTACATCATTCTCAATTTCTTTGCCTACATCATTCTATGACTACCTCTAAATTTTCATATTATTTAGAGTTGAAAAGGTATTCCCTTCCACCAGATTTGGTTTCTTGACCTAAGTCACCAATAAATCAAGTCTATGATAATAATGATTTTTTATCTTGAACCTCGATATCAATAAAATGTTGACTATAGTTTATGGATAAATTCTTAGAAAGGCATAAGTCAAGATCATTCATCAAATCTTGATTCCATGGTAATAAAATTTGTGATTTATATCTCAAGTAATTGCTTGAATGTTGCTTGAATATTGCTTAATTGTTGTTTAGATATTGAATATGGATGAATGGTCTCCCCTAAAGGTCTAAATTGGAATCTAAACCCTAATTTTTGTAATGATTGGACCTAAAATCTTGATGTCTAAATTTCAACTCTCGATATTGATGTACAAAATTTTGAAACATGATTACAATCACCCATGTGGATTTTGAGATTACCCACAATATTGCTAGTAACTTTTATATCCCCAAAAATTCAAATCTTGAAGATGTTGACTCAATAATTATTTTTAAGGATGGTAATGTTGATTATATGCATTGGGTTAATTTCCTAAAAAAATAACGTAGGTATGAATTATTTACCCACCTCAAATATACTCAATGAAGGAGTTGATGTTGAAATCTTGAAAAAAATTGCTAGATTGTTGTTTATGGGTGAATGACCACACCTATGGTATGGATAGTAATTTAAACCCTAGGCTTGCATGTTTGGAACCCAGAATTGTGGATATTTTAATCCTGACTCTTGAATCATGATGTTGATAATATATGTCCCTATTTAAGTCATGATGTATAATCTTGACTCTCGATCCCAATTCTCACTCAATATGGAGATATGACTTGGATTGGATAGTTCCAATATTTATGATGGATAATATATGTCCCTATTTATGTGTGAATTGTGATCTTTTGACCTCTTAACTGATAAATACAAGTTTATGAGATATTGTTGATGTATTGAGGAAATGATTTTGATTATACAGTTGATGATGTTCCAGTATATAAGGATATGACTTGGATTGGATATTTCCAATTTTGAGGATGGTTTTTAATTTTGGGGAGAAAATTCCTTTTAAGGAAGGAAGGATGTGACAAAATGCATTTTGACACCATTATGATTTAATTATTCAAATTCCCTAATTTACTTGAATGACTCACGCCAAATGTTTCCCATGACTTCATGACTCTATAATAACCTCCAAAGTAGAAAAACTCACTTTTCAAATCAAGTTGTTGCACTTATATGCATCGAACCCTAGTTTTGCTATACCCTTGAATGCTTTGATTAAATTCTTAATCATTTGTGCTCTTTTTCATTTAGAACTTTTTCCACATGTTTTAAACTCTATCATGAAGCATTGGTCCAAGTTTGACTTCCTATATTTTTATATGAGTTTTCTAAGTTTTGCTTCCCTTTTTTCCCCAAATATCTTCTTTTATCCCTTTTATTTATTACTAGGCTCTGCCCATCTAGCCGCTCGGGTGCCATCCTGGCTTGATCGGTGTATATTCTCTTGAACCAGGTCAAATCCTCTTCAAATAACATCTAATTGATCATGAATCAGGTTTCAGGCCCCGAGCTAAGCACGCCCCACCACACGAGCTAGCAGATGCTGGATGCTGGATCCAATGATCCTAAGCTCATCTTCAACCTCACATCCCAAAATGGAGGGTCCACCTGACCCAACGAGACCTGGATCTAGCCAAACCACCCCATAGCCCCCCTCGTACCCCAATTCTTCTCTCATTCAGTTCCTTTCATCTTTGCAAATCATTCTCCACTGTTAATTGATAGAAAACATGTCTTAAAGACCAAGTTGCCGCTACCACCATGCCTAGATAGGAACCCCTTTGAAACACTAAAATCTAGCCTCAATACCCTATAAAAATCCAACCTAGGGTTTTGGATCACTCCCACAAACCCTGACGACACCACAACTTTCTCCATTTCGATCTCCTCCTTGTTTCCCCCTTTTGTCTGGCGACTGCTTCTCCATGGCACCACCTTTCCAAGTGTGTCGGTTGTCGAGCAAGGGATGGGTCTCCCTACCATCGATCCTGGTCCACGTTAATGATCGGGATCCAACGCATATAGCACATCATGGCCTTGCCCCCTTATTCTCCTTCTCACCGTATGTGACTCAGAGGTAGCTCCCTCCTAGCTGTAGGATCTTCACACTAGTCAAGGCTGACCAAGGATCTTCCATCCATCATTTTTTCCCTCGATTTTATTTTTCTTGTAGTTATCTCCTATCTGCTCAAAAAATATAGTAAATGACCAAAACTTGCAAAAATTATATCTCTTGATTCCTAGCTCCAAATATTATGAATAAATAGTCAATTTTGATCAGAAAATTTTTTATCAGAAAAATACAATGAATTGTTTAAAAATGATTGTGAAGCCTAATTCTAGATGTTTCTCACTGATATCCCTTGACCTTGATCTCTTTCTTGTTTATTTTGTCAAATGACTCAATAATCATGAGTAATCTTTGGAACTCCTAATATTTGAATCTAAAGTTTATCTTGAGACTTTAAGGCCATGAATTTACAAAGGAAGAATATAGATATATATTTTTTGACTTGATTCAATATTGAATATGATTTCTATGAGTAATGTTTAATCTTGATGATTGTATCTTAATGATTGGTCTAAATCGTGTGAAATCCTTGGTCGTTTGACCTAATATCTGATCTATGAATTTAATTTTACATCAAGCAAGACTTGATGTAATCTTCAATACCAATGATACAAATCTAGAGACTTGATAATGACTTGAATAACTATGATGATAATTAGGGTAAGCATATGTTCCTAAAATACCTAAGTGAGTAATTCATACTAGAAATAATCTTGTCACTTGAATAATTGTTAGACATATTGAAATTGTTTATAAAAGTGGATGACCTCGCCGCAAGGTTCTTCCAAATGAATAAACTTAATCTTATACATTAATACATGATCTTTGTGTATATCATGGTCTTGACCCTTGATCCACATCTTTATTAAATTAGGATCTACTTTAGACTTTGATTTATTATTTGTTGGAATCCTTATTGTAACGACCCCGCCTCCCGGTAACCCCCAATTAAGGGAGACCAGAAGGGAAGAGCCATTATCCCAATTAACAGGATCAAAGGTTAAATAATTAATCAGTAATAATTATGAAATTCTACCAAAAAAAATTGAAATATGGTGTAAAATAAAACGATGCATACCTTTTAAAAACTTTGGGAATCTAAATGCTATCCACATCTGGACTCTATTCTAATTAATCCTCCTTACACTTTATTTCTTAATTTCACCATAAGCCACTTTACTGTTTCTGCTTTTCAATATGTACCTAAAATGCCGACAAACAAAATTTCGGTCAGCATAAATGAATATGCTGGTATGTGGGGACAACCAAAATTCCACAAATATGGCTAACAATCTAAATATCACAATCAAGTTAATTAAGAAGCCTATTTACACTTTCAATGTGACATTCTCCACCACTTTTGCCCTAACCCTGGAATACCCCCTTTACGGTTTCTCTTTTTCCATTGACTTAGGCCACCTTCCCAATCCCGATCTTGGTTCCTGGGGTCACCTCTCATGGTGCCCATTATTCATGCAATAAAGACCAACTTCTCATTCCTGAGCTTGGTGTCTGGGTCACCACTCATGGTGCCCATTGGTCTTCCCTCCTGGGCTTGACCTTTTGGCATCATCCATCAGGGTGGCATGTAGGTGCTAGAATACACACTTCTATTATTATTGTCATAATCATAGTGACTTTATGATTTGCAAGTATCAACATCCAAATTGATAAGTTGCATTCAATGCAATGAATAATCCGATAAACTCTTCGGGAAACTAATCCGATCAACCATAATTAACCACATACATGTCAGGCTGACTTGAGTGTAGAAAATAATCCAACGAAGCAAGAAATCCAGTAACCAAGAAAGCACACAAGATGACCCTAAAATATGCATCCAATTTTCCTATCATTGATCAGGCCATCAAGGTCTATTAAACCTAGCTCACTTCCTAGGGTTTCTAGTCCACTTTTGGGGTTTCCATTGCAATTAGGGTTTTAGTCTCCATAGCACATTTATTACTTCTAATACTCTTTTAGTCCCCAAACCCTAATTTTGGAACAAATAAATGTCAATTAAGTCTATGATGCCTCTTTTACATCAAAACTACCATTTTTATCCTTTTAAGTCATGACACAATCATTAGGCCCAATTATCATCTTTGGTTCCTTTCAAATTAGCAACTTATCTTTCTGAACTCTATTTATCACTAATTCCACCTTTATCCATTAGAAAACCCTAATTACTAAATTAAGGGTGTTTATCCACAATTAGGAACTTTTATGCTCAAAATAGCTTAGAACGTTGAAAACTCAGTTCTATAATTATATTTTCAGATTTAACCAATTAAAACCCATATTTTCCCAAAGTAGGGTTTCTAAACATAATCATGTGCATAAAACACTAAAACAAGCATGAAACTACCTTTTTCAAACTTAACTCCCCCTTTTATTCTTAATAGGTTAATATTTCTCATAATTAGGGTTCCAAACCAAATTAACACGAAAGAGTCATTCAATCTGAGTTCCATATCAAATTAGGGTTTTCCCATAATTTAATACATCAAAGGTGATAAATTTATGTACTTTTTAAATTTCAAGCAATAACAGGCTCCAATTATATTTTTATTGGATTCTTCATGTTTTTCTGATCAACTTTCAAGTATAGATCACCTTCATCTGATATTTCTAAAATTAGATTCGTATTTTACAAGATAGCTCTTTTTCTACCAATTAGAAGTGACCACATGGATTTATAGGATTTAAAAGGAAACTGGCGGGAAACACACTTGTTAACAGGGACAGGTTGCAAAATTACCTTAAAGGACAATCCCTTTCAATAGGGATGTGAGAGCAGGGGAGTAATTCCCCTCTTGGTCATCTTCAACCTTCATGTTGTCCTTCTCGCGAGCCACCGGTCAACTCGATGGTTGACTTGGCGTGTTGCTACTTCTCCGTGTAATCCAAGGCTACTGGGAGCTCCGCCAAGTTCTCCAAAACTCAGAGGACCCCTTGATTGTGTCACCTACTCCCTTCTAGTACCTAGTCGACACCACACAACCTCAGTTGAAGCAAGTCCTCAGCGGGGGTCAAGGTCAGGTTGAATTCTTCAATTGATGATGCTGAAGCACTCGTCTACTCATCCTGATCCCATGAGCAGTGTTTACACGATCATTGGTATTGCACAACTCCCCCCCTATATAGGGTCGGTCCACATGTATACAATATTAGGGAAACTCGATTCCCATTATAACATGTTCTCAATCCTGGTATGGATTGAGTCCTCGTGGCCTCCCGAAGGCGGAGGGCCTACTTCCATATCCAATGACGGACTGGAGTGCAAGGAAAGTGGAGAGGAAATCTCTCCCAGTTTCACATGATTCCCAGTCGGTTTGGAGGTAGGGGACGGAATTTCTACTATTGGATCTTAGATCCATGGTTGTCGCATAAACAGAAAATAGGGAAAATAGGGTAATTCCCTTTCACTTTGGAAAAATAATAACTCTCAAACTATCACACCGTTTAATACCAAATTTTGAGGGAAACATAATAATAACTTAATTTACCTCTCTGCCAAATTTGGGCTCATTATCTAAAAGAAAACGTGCCTTTTCTTTATGTGTAAGATATTACTCAATTAGGATTATTTCTCCCATCTTTTCTCTTTCTTATTTTCTTATTTCCCATTATTTCTATTCCTTGTAATCCAAGAAAGAAAGTGGGGTTCGAATTATCACTCATCATGACCAAACCCTCACTTCTCTCTTTATTTCTTGCATTATCTCCTTTTTTCAAATATTCTTTATTAATTGTTTATCTCTGGTTTTTCTTTTGATTTTAATTCGTATTTCCATTAGAAACTATGTGGACATGAAATCTTATACAATATGGATCCATTATACAAATATCCACATATTTCTTGTAATATTATTATTATCTCATATTTCCTTTAATAAAGCAATATTTAATTGATCTTTTCTCTCTCTTGTTGCATTATCCTTGCAACTTGGACTCCTTGGAACCCAAGGAATCCAAAAGGCATGAAATCCACCTTTGAGGAATATTCTTTTGCCCTCTAGAGGTTTCTACATCTTTCTTTTCTCTATTTCTTAATTATTCATTTACAAATTGAATTTCCTTTTTCTTTTCCTTGTTATTGGGCCCAATAGCCAATAAAGCCCACTAAGAAACCATCCAGGCTATTATAAACGAAATTAATTGATTCAAATCAAATCACATCATTATTTTCTCATTTATCTTTATTAAGAGAAATCACATTTCTCATCAAAAGAACCCAAAATTTGGGGTTGTAACATCCTTCCCCTCTTATAGAAATTTTTCCCCCGACATTCCATTAAGCAAACAAACAAATCAGGATAAGTCTTTCTTATGTCCATCATGGCTCCCATGTGGCCTCACCCTTTCCATGGTGCTTCCCAAGAACCTTCATCATCTCACATTCTTTCATCTGAGTTATCTCTCACCTTGGTATATTGTACCCTCATAGGTGACTCAGGATATTTCAGCCTTTCATAAAGTTGAATAGGTTCCGGGCATCAGCACATGGCTTGGGTATCTCACATAGTGCTCTAGATCAGACTCGTGGAACACATCATGTTATCTTGAGGGGTAAGGATAAACCTAACCATCTCCACCAATCTATCTCAAATGGACCCATGTATCGGGGACCCAACTTTCTCAGTTGTAGCTTAGAGGGGTCATATTTTCAAATCACATACTCTCCCACAGTGCACTGCATGTCAGTCTCCTTTGCATCAGCTCATGACTCATGTCGCCCCTAGTCTCTCTTTCAACCATTGCATGATCAAAGCAACTTCATCTGCACACACTGTGGTCCTTTTCTGACCTTCATGAGGTCCCTTCACCATCATCATCTTAATGAAGTGGTGACTGACACAGCCTCCCTTACATAGATCCTTTACGTCTCAATATTGGTTATGGTGGTTATCATCACATATTACAGAGGACAAGAACTATCTATATGTATCACCCTGAATGAGCACACATGCTCTCATCAGTCCCTCTAGTCTGGATAATACTACCCATTAGTTAGGGGGCGATAAACTATACTGATCTCGAGTTCTTCATGTATCTACTTCCACCTTATAGAAGTGTATCTTCAGGTTATACTCAAGAACTCTTGAACTCACATCATGGTGTATTTGAACCATCTCTCTTACTTGTAGTTCAACCGAATCTGTCTCCCGACAGTATCCTTTCTTTCTCATGTAATCTAGGTAGGGCTATCTATCATAACCCATATTGCATCTAGACCTTCCTTGGTCTAGGGGAGACTTACCACAACATCTATAGTTATGAACTCCCATCCCCTCTCAGGGACTCTTTATGCTCTAAATCAACTCTTAGGGTTACTGGTGTTCGATCTTCACCTCCTGTCATGCATGGCAACATGCCACATGCAACTTCATCTTAAGCATCCAAAGTACTACTATCACTTACTATCTTCATAGTACCACAGTGTATGATGATCTTAAAATCATGATCTCTTATTTGTCATGATTCCTCAAGATTGATTCCTTAGAAACCCTAAACCACTCTAGTCGGGGTTTCATCCCCTTTTTTTCCAGAGAAGTGCATCTAAGGTTCTACAACCATCCTTTTATTACATCAAGGCCTAGGCTGGCTAACCACACAACCACTAACTTGATCAACCAATATCTTGACATCTGAGTGTAAGCCAAACATATCTTCTTTTTCAACTTAGGGCTAACCTAACAACCTCTTCTATCCTCTTAACTAAACTAAACAGTTGCATCTCAACCAGTGCATTCATTACCACCGCACATCCTTATGTGTTAGGTAATGTTGAAGACATACACCTCCATGTATTCCACTTATCATCTTATATCATACTTTAGGTCTATCTTGAACAAGAAAACTTCATATCTCATCTTCTTGCTTATCAAACTCAACCTTGTATAACTCGCAAATTCCACATAGCTCATAATAAAAGCATCATCATAAGATGACTATCTTATTTCTCTTAGTGTTTGTAAACAATCCATGTATCGTTCACTCCACAAGGGTATGTTATCATCTCTATCCTCATACCTCATAGAAATGTTCCAACTCACATAATCTTTTATCCTTGGTATATTGCATGCACACTGTCGTATCTCTCACTCCCATAACAAGAGGAAATAAGCATTTGGCTACAGTCCAAATACAGAGTTCTTCCCATTCCAACAGTAGAGATGGTACATCCCACCTTCCCAGTACACCTTCAAATCTAATTTGAGAGGTGCAACATATGTCTCTACATCACGATCAGCATGTTATCAAAGTTACTTCCATGGAAAACTGATCTTGAACCTACTTGGGTCCACACACAATCCTTGGTCATCTCCTCTAGGTCTGTAGGGTGCTGGTACTTTTGGGGTCATCCCTCTTCCCTTATGCATACAGAGAGTGTCGTCCTCGTCTTCCCTTTGGGTCCCATGAGTTCATGAAGGTGATCAATCTCCTAACCCATGGCCCTCAGGCAATGATAGTTGTTACCTCCCGGCCCTATGGTCATGTGCAACTAGGGAATTAGGCAACTCCTACTTCCATCAGTCTTTTCCCTACCTGACCCTAGGATAGACTTAGGATTATAACATAGTACATGTCCAACTTAGAACCTTACCCAAGTCTCCATCATCTCTCTCTGCATTCATGGGCTGACTTTCATCCTTGCATAGGGGTCATGGTGACCTGCCTACCTTGGTCATACCCCATACCGGTTACCTCCATGGTAACACATTCACATGCACTTAGAGATGGTTATCTATGGGTTTGTAGGTTCATTCTCTTACTATGTACTCTCCACTTAGCTTCTCAAGACCCTATGAGACCTCTTTAGGTTACCTCAAAACCAACAAACACTAGTATACACCCTACTAAAGGGTCACTCTCTCAGGATGGGAGGAAACTATCTTTTGATAGCACAAAGGTCGCAAATGTCCCTACATTAAGGGTTTACATCCACATGAGCATGCTTAGTCCTATTAAGCTACTGAAGCACATAGCTAATAGGAAGACCACTTACTAAACCATGCTAGGTCTCCATGATAGGTCCTACTTGTTCTCAATCCCCAATATTGGAACAAAAACATACCTGCTCAAGTCACCAACTTAGTTGTGAGGGGTTCATCAAACATACCTTAAACTTAAGGGGTTTCCCTTTCCTCTAAACACGAGGAATGTAATGCTCACATCTATGGAAACTCAAATCTCGTCATAAGCATCAGGTACACTACTTCCCCTCTTAGGTCTAGGAACCCTAGGTTCACTTTTCCGCAAAAACTATTCAACTGCATGCTCAGCCTTTCCACCACAAACCAAGAATGTACAAGGTATGGCATTCACTTCCTGTTATCCTTATACTCAAGCAACACCTTAGAGTTGAGTCCTCCTCAGGGTCAACCAACTAGGTATAAGGCCTCACAACTTGTTAATAACCCTCTCCAGGGTCTAAGCAACTCTTCTTCCTAACCCTAGAAGGTGGACACCTATACCATAGGCACATAGGTACCAACACTCTTATCTTCTATCTAGGGTTTGGGTCCTCTAAAGACAACCAAGATACCATCATCCTCCAGGGATCATGCATGAGGAAACCACAACCATCCACTTAGGTCGCATCATCCTCAACTTCCCACTATTCCTCATATCTCGGAGTCTAAGCTTCCAACCTTCTTGCTTGGGTCCTACTCTCTCTCTCTAGAGATAACCCTACAAACAGCCTTACTACTAGAGGTCCTCTCTCCATGAAGGTGCATCGAGCTCACAAGCATACCCCTACATGGGTGAAGCCTATGTTCAAACTTATGTTCACTCAAGATTATCCAAAACTCTTCTTGTTTATCTCATAAGCTATCCAACATACTCTCCTGGCCAGGGTTTCAACCTATTGCCCACACTACTAACGTACTCTGGGTGCATGTTATACTGTGCTCATATAAGCTCATAGGGTTTCTGTAGGTCTTCACTAACCTCATCATTGAAGGATCTATCCTTCACTCTAACATGCACGACCCTTTCTAGGGTTGGGTTGTCAAAGGTACTAGGTCATCCAACCTCACATGGCTCAAATCGTCATGGGTATCCAAAAGGACCTCCACCCTCACACCTGGTCTACCATGACATCGAACTCATCATGTCATCTCTCTCTCTAACTTCACATAGGGTTAGGGTTAGCATCATCCTTAGAGGATGTACCACATCACTACCTTTAATGGAGATCTCTACCTCCAAGACCAACTCTCTCTACCCATCCTCTTGACAAGAAGGTCTAGCCTCAGGTCTCTCCTGAGGGCATGACAACATATTTCATACTACCTAAGCATGCAACTATTCTTTAGTTTATGCTTAAACTATTAAGATTATGTCCATGACATCTTATTTACATGCTTTCATTAATTTGGTGGAGGATTCCTTAAACCTTATCAACTTACCCATACCTCAAGAGGGTGAGGAAGAGAGAGAAAACCCTATTCCTTAAAATCCTTAATAGAGTTTGAGTTGAGAAGGCATTAACAAGATGAGAGAGTCTTAAAGGTATCTTATTTCGAGTCAGATCCTAAGATATTAGCCAGGTAGTCACACCAATCTAGGAGTCCTCGTATTCTAACTAGTAGTGTGGAGGAAAATCTTGCCAGCCCCCGGATGTGATCCTTTTCTAGACACCTCTATCTTTTGAAAAATCCTCTTATAACTCCCTTGGTTCTACAAAATTTGTAAAATATAATAATTATTAAAGATTAAATGAGGAACCTATGCTCTGATACCAAATGTAATGACCACACCTCCCGGTAACCCACAATTAAGGGAGACTAGAAGGTCAGAGCCATTATCCCAATTAATAGGACCAAAGGTTCAACAATTAATTAGTAATAATTATGAAATTCTACCAAACTAAATCGAAATATGCTGTAAAATAAAACTGTGCATACCTTTTAAAAACTTTGGGAATCTACATGCTATCCACATCTCGACTCTATTCTAACTAATCCTCCTTGCAATTTATTTCTTAATTTCACCATATGTCACTTTACTATTTGTCCTTTTCAATATGTACCTAAAATGCCGACAAACAAAATGTCAGCCAACATAAATGAATATGTTGATATGTGGAGACAACCAAAATTGCACAAATATAGCTAACAATCTAAATATAACAATCAAGTTAATTAACAAGCCAATTTATGCTTTCAATGTGACATTCTATACCGCTTTTTCCCTAACCCTGGAATACCCCCTTTAGGGTTTCTCTTTTGCCATTGACTTAAGGCCACCTTGTCAATTCTGAGCTTGGTGCCTGGGGTCACCTCTCATGGTGCCCATTAGTCATGCAATAAAGGCCACCTTCTCAATTCTGAGCTTGGTGTCTGGGGTCACCACTCATGGTGCCCATTGGTATTACCTACTGTGCTTGACCTTTTGGCATCATCCATTAGGGTGGAATGTAGGTGAGAGAATACACACTTATATTATTATTGTGATAATCATAGTGACTTTATGATTTGCAAGTATGAACATCCAAACTGATAAGTTGCATTCAATGGTATGAATCATCTGGGAAACTCTTCGGGAAACTAATGCGATTAACCATAATTAACCACGTACCTGTCAGGCTGACTTGAGTGTAGAAAATATCCAACTATGTAAGAAATACAGTAACCAAGCAAGCACACAAGATGATCCTAAAATATGCATCCAATTTTCCTATCATTGATCAGGCCATCAAGGTCTATTAAACCTAGCTTGCTTCCTAGGGTTTTTGGTCCACTTTTGGGGTTTCCATTGCAATTAGGGTTTTAGTCTCCATAGCACATTTATTACCTCTAATGCTCTTTTAGTCCAAAAACCCTAATGTAGGCACAAATAAATGTCAATTAAGTCTATGATTCTTTTACATCAAAACTACCATTTTTATCCTTTTAAGTCATGACACGATCATTAGGCCCAATTATCATCTTTGGTTCCTTTCAAATTGGAAACTTATCTTTGTGAACTCTATTTATCACTAATTCCACCTTTATCCATTAGAAAACACTAATTACTAAATTAAGGGTATTTATCCACAATTAGGAACTTTTATGCTCAAAATAGCTTAGAACCATGAAAACTCAGTTGTATAATTATATTTTTGGATTTAACCCATTAAAACCCATATTTTCCCAAATTAGGGTTTCTAAACATAATGATGTGCATAAAAACCTAAAACAAGCATGAAACTACCTTTTTCAAACGTAACTCCCCCTTTTATTCTTAATAGGTTAATATTTCTCAAAATTAGGGTTCCAAACCAAATTAACCCAAGGGAGGAATAAGGAGGAAATTAACCTTCAAAGGCGACGAAAGGTCAGGGGGGGCGTCGAGCGGGGAGAGACGATGTAGGGAGTAGTGTGGGGGGAGAGAGGGGAGGTGAGGGCGACGACAAGGTGGAGGGCGCCGGCCAGAGTGCGGGGCAGGATTGGAAGGAGGTGAGCGAGAGGGAAGGCGGGGTGTGGACAGAAGGGGTTAGACGCATCCAGAGGCATCAGGATGAAGAAGGGGGGTGATCGACAAGCATCGGCAGAAGGGCCGTCGGGTGGGCGACAGGAGGAGCAATGGGATCGGGCGACGGAGAGTCTGTCGGTGACAACAAGGGGGAGGGATATGGAGTGCCATGCATAAGAGGGGAAGGGCACTACGGAATCCACAATGGAGGGGGTGGGTGCAATACAGCGTCAGGTCGACGACGTCACATCGATGAGAACAACGAAGAGAGGAGCAACGGTGCGTTATACAAAGGGTGAGCTATTGGGACTTAAAGGAAGGCAACGTATTGATGAGGAAGCGTCGAAATCTGAACCGAAGGGACCAGATGATGTAGCGGCAGTCAATGGTAGTCATGAGGTACCCATACAACAGCAGATAGAGGTGGAGGATGAGGAACACCGAGCACGATGACGTCAGACGAGGGAAGGGAAGGAGTTAGCGCACAACGTCAATGTGGGGGAAACATACAACGTAAAGTGTAGAGAGGAAACGAAGGAGCAGGAGGACATCAACGGGCAGGGGGCAACACCCAATGAGGATTGCAACACAACTAGGACAGAGGCTCCAAAGAGAATAGTAATGAGGGCACAGAGGAAGAAAGAAGCAGGGACGCGAACGAGGAAGGGGAACAAACAGGCAAAAGGAAAAAAGAAACGTCAACCATGGATCTATAAATGAGTAGGGGGGCAAGATTGGGAATCCCAGAAGAGGAGGTGGTGTGGGAACAAACAACAGGAAATAGGGGGAGGAATGGAGAGGTGTGTGATATGGAACTTGATGAATTACCTATGAATGATTCGGGGGGAAAATGATACAGGAGTTTTGACAAAGTGGAGATGGACTGCTTTGGGGTCACCAGGACTCAAGTAGCGGAGATTGGCGGAGTCCAATCCCGCGAAGGACAATGAAAATTTTTAGTTGACTCTGTCAGGGATTGGGCGAACCTGACACGTGCAAGGCTCTCAGAGCGTGGGTTTGGAGAGAGCGTCCAAACACAGTTTTCCTCATGGAAACTATGATTGCTGACAGGAAGCTACATGAAGTGAAGAGAAGTTGTGGTTTTACTGATGGTTTGTGAATTTCTAGTGAGGGGCGGGCAGGTGGTATGGGTTTCTGGTGGAAGGACACTGAGGTGGAGGTGATAAACTACTCTCAAAGACATGTGACAGTTGCTGTCAAAGATATTACCAATGGCGTGACTTGGAGAGCGGTGGGTATCAATGGATGGGCAGACCAGGCAAATAAATACAAGACCTGGGAGCTGATGAGGAAGATAAAGGATGAGGCAGAGGTCCCGATCATTTTCTTTAGGGATTTCAATGAGATCGTATCCAATACTGAGAAGAAAGGTGGTCCACCCAAAGAGGAAAGATTCATGCAGAATTTTTGAGATGTGATAGATGACTGCAAGCTGATGGATGTGGGTTTTGAAGGAAATGCTTTCTCATGGAAAAGGGGCCTCACAGAGAGAACTCTTGTCCAGGAGATACTTGATAGATTCCTGCCCGAGCTAGAATGCAGGAACATTTTCACTTTTTGCAAAGTCTTTCACCTGCCCATACATGAGTCGGACCATGCACCCATAATTCTGAAGGCGGGCAGGAGAGATAATAATAGAAAGAGGAAAGGGCACTTCATGTTTGAACCAATGTGGGTGGGGGAGGACAGATGTGGCATGGTCATTAAGGAGGCATGGGAAGCCAAAGAAGGCAGTGAGTTGAAAACAAAGTTGCTGCGGTGTAAGGAGAGCCTAAAAGCATGGGCATCTGAGAAGTTTGGAGAAAGAAGAAGGAAGGTGAAGGAGCTTGAGAACGAGCTTAAGGGGCTGCAAGCTCTCCCCCTAGATCAAATAAATCTAGATAGGGCGGAGGAAAAATCAAAAGAACTGCAATACTGGCTGCAGAAGAATGAGGAATATTGGGCGGCCTGGGCCCGTGTGAAGGAGCTAAAAAAGGGCACCGTAATACTGCTTATTTCCATCAAAAATCTTCAAATAGGAGGCGCAGGAATAGAATTGACTGCTTAGAAGATGAACATGGGGTCATGAAATCACAGGAGGAGGACATTAAAGCAATCATCATTAAGCATTTTGCACAGTTGTTTCATTCAAGCAATCCCACAGGTTTTGCGGAGGCTACAAAGGGGCTACGGGAGATGATAGCAGTGGCCCAAAAGGAGGACCTTGAGAGGGATATAGAGGATGAGGAGATATGGAAAGCTCTAAAACAGATGCATCCAAATAAGGCACCGGGCCCAGATGGTATGAAGGCCATGTTCTACCAAAATTATTGGGGAATTGTTGGGAAGGATGTGGCGAGTTATATCAAAGGGTGGTGGAAGGGGAGAGGGAAATAGGGGAGGTAAATGATACCCTGGTTGTGCTTATCCCCAAGACAGACACGCCGAAGACAATAGGGGAATTCCGACCAATTAGTCTTTGCAATGTGGTTTATAAGATAACATCCAAAGTCATGGCGAACCGGTTGAAGCCACTTATGGATAGCATTGTATCGGAGAATCAAAGTGCTTTTATGCAAGGAAAATTGATCACAGACAACGCCCTCATTGCATATGAAGTGTTTCATTCTATGAACAGAGACAGGGGAAGGAAAAAAGGTAGCCTAGCTTTGAAGTTGGATATGTCAAAAGCGTACGACAGAGTAGAGTGGAGGTTTCTCGATGCCACTATAGAGAGATTGGGGTTTTGGCAGAAGTGGAGGAACAAGGTCCAAGAATGCATAACATCCATCAAACACATGTTCGCCTTTAATGGAGCAAAACCCAAAGCACAATGCCTACACGCGGACTTCGCCAGCGTGACCCTCTATCCCCCTACGTTTTCATTCTATGTGCGGAAGCTTTTTCATCTTTGATTTCTACTGCTACACGTGAAAACCTCTTGCATGGCATCAAGCCAAGTAGGGGGCGCCCTCTATCTCACACCTTTTTTTCACAGATGATAGCATACTCTTTGCTAGAGCCAACACCGCCGAATGTCTGAAGATAGCTGAAATTGTCAGCCAATATGAACAGGCATCGGATCAAAAGATAAATTTCTGTAAGACGGAGGTTGTCTTCAGCAAAGGGATAGTGGGAGACAAGAAGGAAGAGTTGAGGCAACTCCTTGGTGTGAGAGTAGTAGACAGGCATGCCAGTTATTTGGGCCTCCCGACAGCTGTGGGCAGGTCAAAAAAGCAGGTGTTCAGCTACATTTAAGACAGAGTTTGGAGGAAGCTTCAAGGATGGACGAAGAAGCTATTGTCAAAAGCAGGGAAGGAAGTACTCATCAAAGAGGTGGCCCAAGATATTCCCACATACGTCATGAGCAACAATCTAGAATTTCTGGTGGGGAGAAAAAGACAAAGAAAGGAAAATATCATGGATGAGTTGGGAGAACATGTGCAGACCAAAGCGACAAGGGGGTCTTGGTTTTAGGGACTTCTATACCTTTAACCAAGCTCTCCTGGCAAGGCAGTTGTGGCGGTTAGCAAAAAATTTAGAATCTCTTGTGGCTTGAGTTCTCAAAGCCAGGTATTTCCCAAGGACGTCCATATGGGAAGCGAGAAGGGGACACAATCCTAGTTTCTCTTGGAGGAGCCTGTGGGGAGCAAAATCACTGTTAAAAGAAGGAACACAATGGAGAGTGGGTGATGGCACAAAGGTGAATATCTGGGAAGATAGGTGGCTTCCTAAAGAGGGTGAAATGCTTGAACATTTTAAAAGGGAGAATGGGCCAGACTTTAACACAGTCCGAGAACTCATGACGGAAGATGGTTCTCAATGGGACGCAGGAAGAGTCAACGAGTGTTTTCTAGTGAGCTACACTAGAAGAATACATGCTATACATCGCAGATTGAGGGACCCTGAGGATACTTTGACGTGGTGGCCTTCAAGGGATGGGGAGTTCACTATTCGATTTGCTTATTGGTTGGGGCTGCTAGGGAAGGAAGAGGCGAGGAATTTTGCAAACCAATAGGGGGATTCGCTATGGAAACACATTTGGCATGATGGGTGGAGACCCAAGACAGCGCACTTTCTGTGGAGGGCAAGTACGGGCAGTCTAGCTACACGGGGGCGCCTTTTTGACAGACATTGCGTGGAAGACGGTGCATGCATGCTATGTGGGGCTGAGAAGGAAACGATTCCCCACATGCTATTCCGCTGCCCTAGTGCAGTGGAAGTATGGGAGCAGACGTTGAGTGAAGTACAAACGTGGGCAAATGACGCTAGTGATGAATACATCATCTCGTCTTTGACAGCAGTGTTGGAGGGCAGACCAGCACATGAATCTGAACTAATAGTGGCAGACATGTGGACAACATGGAAAGTAAGGTGCACTCGAATCTTCCAAAGCAACGAGGTTCACAGCGGATACATACTACGTGGAGCGTTGACGATGGTGCGTCAGGCTGGCAATAGACGCAAGCAGAAGAGGGGCAGGTTAGGCTGATGAGGAGGCGTGCATGTTGCACGACGCGGGGGCGACGAGATGCTGCAGTATGAAGGGGGGGTTGATGGAATCTAGCAAACGATGCATGGGCTGGATAGGAGCGTCAGGAGAGGAAGCAGGTGCCCCGATGGCCAGTAGGTGGGGAGAGTGGCAGCTGACGATCATCAGGATGAAGACAGGGGGAACACCAGTGAGACGCCAGATGAACGTTGTAGGTGGAGGAAGCTAGTGCTTGGGAAAATTAAGATGAACGTGGACGACTCGGTGGGTGAGGATGAAGGAGCGGGCACTGGTCTGGCTGCTAGGGATGAGATAGGATGTTTGGTGGGCATAGCGGGGAAGAAAATCAACCAAGGGATGGGAGTAGCTATCACTGAAATGCTAGAAGCGAGAGCAGCACTACTTTGGGCAAAGGAAGCAGGATATGACAAAATAGAAGTAGAGACAGACTCTCTGGAAGTAGTTCAAGCATGCACCAATAAGATGCCACGGAAGGACTACCTAGGAGCGATTGCTGAAGACTTCAAAGAGCTGCAATATCAGTTTACTGCTTGTAGTTTTCTTTATGTTAACCGTAGGTGTAATAGGGTTGCCCATGAGGTAGCCAATCTAGCTCGTAGAGGTCAAGTAGATAGTTTTTCCTTTACGCATTCTTTTCCTTCAAACCTGTTAGCTCTTGTGAACCTTGATTTATTTACCTAATAGAAGTTGTGTCGGGGAGCCCACCTTAGGTTCTCTGTCCCCCTCTCAAAAAAAATCTGCTTTCCATATCAAATTAGGGTTTTACCATAATTTAATACATCAAAGGTGATAACTTTGTGTACTTTTTAAATTTCAAGCTATAACATGCTCCAAATATATTTTTATTGGATTCTTCATATTTTTCTAATCAACTTTCATGTATAGATCACCTTCATCAAATATTTCCATAATTAGATATGTATTTTACAAGATAACTCTTTTTCTACCAATCAGAAGCGATCATGTGGATTCATTGGATTTAAAAGAAAACTGGCGGGCAATGCGCTTGTTAATAGGGAGAGGTTGAGAAATTACCTTAAAGGACAATCCCTTTCAATAGGGACACGAGTGCAGGGGAGTAATTCCCCTCGTGGTCATCTTCAACCTTTGGGTTGTCCTTCTCGCGAGCCACCGGTCAACTCGATGGTTGACTTGGCACGTTGTTGCTTCTCCGCACAATCCAAGGCCACTGGGATCTCCGCCAAGTTCTCCCAAACTCAAAGGACCCCTTGATTGCATCGCCTACTCCCTTCTAGTACCCAGTCGGCACCGCGCAACCTCGACTGAAGCAGGTCCTCGATGAGGGTCAAGGTCAGGTTGAATTCTCCAATTGAGGATGCCGAAGCACTCGTCTACTCATCCCAATCCCACGAGCAGTGTTTTTGCAATCACTGGTATTGCACAACTCCCCCTCTTATATAGGGTCAGGCCACATGTATACAATATTAGGGAAACTCGATTCCCATTATAATAGGTACTCAATCCTGGTATGGATTGAGTCCTCGTGGCCTCCCGAAGGCAGAGGGCCTACTGTAACATCCCAGGATTTGAGGCCTCGGATAACATGATCTTAAAAGGAATGATTGAACTACCCATATCACCAAGGTGCACCTCCTTTTCCGGGAGCCCATCTCTAAAGAACTCCATAGTTAAGCGTGCTCAACTTGGAATAGTACTAGGATGGGTGACCAGTCGGGAAGTTGATCCTGGCTTGCGCGTGAGTGGACAAAAAAGTGTGCAGTTAAGGCTAGTGGTGGTCTGTGGGGCCAGTCATCATTCCTGAAACTCTGCTAGAGCCTTGGGCAGTGGGCCCAGGCGTTACAAATGGTATCAGAGCCATAACCCCTCCAGTAGGTGGGGCCCACATGGGCATGTGGCATGCCAGTCTTGAGTCGTGCGGTCCAGGCAAGTTGGAAAGGGCTATCCGTAGAGACGAGATGGAGCCGCCCTTGCGCTGGTAGCTGTGGACGGGAGCTGGGTGTCCATGAGCCATTGTGAGTCTGCACTGAAATGGGGTCAGATTATAAGGACATATAGTTGAGCCTTGACGAGGACGTCAAGAGTCTAAGTGGGGGAGATTGTAACATCCCAGGATTTGAGGCCTCGGATAACATGATCTTAAAAGGAATGATTGGACTACCCATATCACCAAGGTGCACCTCCTTTTCCGGGAGCCCATCTCTAAAGAACTCCGTAGTTAAGCGTGCTCAACTTGGAATAGTACTAGGATGGGTGACCAGTCGGGAAGTTGATCCTGGCTTGCGCGTGAGTGGACAAAAAAGCGTGCAGTTAAGGCTAGTGGTGGTCTGTGGGGCCAGTCATCATTCCTGAAACTCTGCTAGAGCCTTGGGCAGTGGGCCCAGGCGTTACACCTACTTCTAGATCTAATGACGGACTGGAGTGCAAGGAAAGTGGATAGGAAATCTCTCCCAGTTTCACAGCTTTTCCAGTCGGTCTGGAGGTAGGGGACGACATCTCTATCGTTGGATCTCAGATCCACGGTTGTCACATAAACAAAAAATATGGAAAATAGGGTAATTCCCTTTCAGTTTGGAAAAAGCATAACTCTCAAACCATGGATCCATTTAAACTCAAATTTTGAGGGAAACTTAATAATGACTTAATCTACCTCTCTGCCAAATTCAGGCTCATTATCTAAAAGAAAACGTGCCTTTTCTTTAGGTGTAAGATATTACTCAATTAGTATTATTTATCCCATCTTTTCTCTTTCTTATTTTCTTATTTCCCATTATTTCTATTCCTTGTAATCGAAGAAATCAAGTGGGGTTCGAATTATCACTCATCATTACCAAACCCTCACTTATCTCTTTATTTCTTGCATTATCTCCTTTATTTCAAATATTCTTGATTCATTGTTTATCTCTGGTTTTTCTTTTGATTTTGATTCATTTTTCCATTAGACACTATGTGGACACAAAATCTTATCTGAGATGGATCCATTATCCAAATATCCTCATATTTCTTGTAATATTATTATTATCTCATATTTCCTTTAATAAAGCAATATTTAATTGATCTTTTCTCTCTCTTGTTGCATTATCCTTGCAACTTGGACTCCTTGGAACCCAAGGAATCCAAAAGGCACGAAATCCACCTTTGAGGAATATTCTTTTGCCTTGTAGAGGTTTCTACATCTTTCTTTTCTCTATTTCTTAATTATTCATTTACTAATTGAATTTCCTTTTTCTTTTCCTTGTTATTGGGCCCAATAGCCAATAAATCTCACTAAGCAACCATCAAGGCTATTCTAAACGAAAGTCATTGATTCAAATCAAATCACACCATTATTTGCTCATTTATCTTTATTAAGAGAAATCACATTTATCATCAAAATAACCCAAAATTTGGGGTTGTAACGCTTATTCTAAATCTTTGGTGAAAGGTATGATTTTAAAATAATTCCTCCTTGAATGGACTAGTGGTATTGAATGATACTTGTATGTGCTTCTTGAAAATCTTGGCTATGTATTTTTTGAGCTATTGTTCCCTACTGATTAGTCTTCTGATTTAAAATATTATACCTTGCAACAAACTTGAAAATATATATGATATTTCCCATTATGACTACCAATAATACTTGTTGATATTGAGTACAAGTGACTTCCTCATTGAGAGGTGGAACTTGTACATTTTGAATGATCTCCAATCTTGTACATGTCAATTGATCTCCTACCTCATATGGAGAGAAGGACCACGATGACTTCCCCCATCTCGTTGGGGTGATGGAACCACATTAAATATATAAGCATGCTTCTTGATATCTGCATAATGGGAACTTGTAATAAAATTGAATTGTTTGAAATAGAAATTGTGTCAGATAAATCTTGGTTTAAAAATTGCTTATTGACTATATTTTGAATATAATTCCTGCAAAGTACAATATTTTTCTATAAATGTTTTCCATTGTTGAATATATGTTCTTTTCAAAGCATCTGCATTGATTGTGTCTCGATTTACCTGATTTTTGGAAAACCAGATGGAACTTGACAAATAATTGACTAGATTGCTTCTTCTCTTGATAAACTCTAATGATAAGGATAAATTTGCAAAAATATCCAATTTAGGTTATTTTTTTCTTTAAGTCTTTTGTTTTATGAGTTATTATTTCTAATTGTATATGCCATTGTGTGAGATCCTTTTGGGCCACTCTGATATGGGCACTTCAATCCCTTTACCACTATCTAGGTAGTGGGATTGGGATTGGGGTATGAATGGTTCCATGATAGAGGGATACAAACCCCAAAATCAATTAAATGAGCACTACTTGGGTAATATAATTATATTGTTGCATATAATGAGAATCCAAGATGATGATAATCATAATGATGAATAATTAGGGTTTCTAGATCCTTAATCATATATATGATGAATTAGGGTTTAAAATCAAAGATCATAACTTGCTATGATGTTAATGCACATAATCTAATCTAGGTTTTCATAATGAAAGGATATGATGGATCTAATAATTAGGATTTCACCTAGTGTCTAATATGAGTTTATAATCCTAATGAATCTGGTGCCATGGAGTTAGATTTTGGTACCCTTATTCCTTATCCAAACCTGAGACAACGCTAAATCCTAATTTAGGATGTATGTTAGATTATAATGTTTTGAGTATGATTGGTGATACGTTAGGATATACATACATGCAGATAGTGTTTGTTGATTATGTTGATTGCTTGGATGTTTGGGTACATGCTTAAAGTACTTGAAGTATATTGTATGGTTCTACATTGAGAAACATGGTTATGATTACAAATACTCACATACATTGAATTGTTGATATTTTTGATGGTTTCTCAAATATTGATGAAATAAACTATTACAATCTATTTAACATAATGCCACTATTAGTATCACATAAAGTAAATTATCATATTTTAAACCCAAGGATGACATGTATCAAGGGGAGATGTACCTGAGACCTGAGAGGGAATGTGATTATGCCAAAGATATCATATCAAGCATGGATTAGAATATGTAATAAAAATGTCAGTTCTTATTTGCAAGTAATTGATTGATGATATGTTGTTATCTTACTTGCACACTTTTGTATGCACTCCACATACATAGTATAAAAATATATAGATCTATGTATCTGATTGTTGCCATTTGAGGTTGCTTCCATATATGAAGATATGAAGACTTGAGGAATCAAACAAATCAGTTGAAGACATTAAAGTTAATTCACTGAGCATTAGGTAGATCTTCTTCTCATATTTATTAGTTTCTCATGTTGGAAATTCATGTAATTCCTTAGAGGAGCATCATAATACATCTTGTATACAATATTTTAGAAATAATAGAAATTACTTGCTATTATTTGTTATTTTTTGAATCTATATCATTGAATATTTAGGTAATGGCTCTCGAGTTTAAGGTCCTTTCTTAATTTGGGGAGACTAAAAAGTGAGGTCTTTACACATAGACTTTTATAGTAGAGGATTTAGGGCCAGAATCTTGCCATGTGACTCATCCCTACATATTTATGGTCTAACCTTCAAGGTCTAGTTCCAAATTCCAAAAGTTCTTCTATAAGTCATTCGATTACTAAAGAGAGATATGTTTCATCTTCTTAGTATGGACCTCAGGGGAAACTGACTGGGTTCAGGGCAACCATCTAGATGTATTCATCCTTTCACTTGTCACTTAATCCCCTTAGAAAATACAATTCATCATTATCACTTATCTATATTCCCACACATCCAGAATGAGATGAATAAGAATAGGATTATCCATAAAGACGATTACTAATCATTATAAAAAAACACACAAAATATATCATTCACCATATATAAATTTCTTTTTCATTCTCGCATCATTTCATGTAATTCATCATTAGTAAGCCATAAGACTCATACATAATCTCATTACAAGTGTTTACCATAATTGAGGTTTCTAAAATAGATATTATATCAATAAAGTTTGTAATTTTTTTTCAATATCAATCATGTCCATCTATTCTTCTCTCAAGGAAGATCATATTAGCATGAGAACATAATCAAATCTTATCTTTTCTTATAAGTATAGGTTCATGGCCAGATTCAAATTTGTAAGGAATTATTTTTGTCATCCTTAGCTACGTTGATCATTTTCATATGAAATTTCTAGCATGTCTTACATTCCATATTTAATAATATAATACTTTCTCTTTATTCATTTTAAGCATTGTAATTCTATATTACATCTTTTTATACTATGAAACTGACTTTATCTAGATGCCTAGTTAGGGAATCCATAAGAAATATAGTTGACAACTCCATACTAATATATGTTGTACTCAAATACATGACTAGAGTAACCAAGTTCTGAGTTTATTCATTATGCATATTATTTAGTTTATGATCAACACCTTTTTTTCCATTTACCACTAGATCATGTTCTCCTTGCATACTCATCTAACTTAAGCTCTAATACCAAATTTTGGAGATCTCCCTTTGATTAGAATAAATTTCAAGTATTAGAGAGAAACCCTAAACCAAAACCCAAATTAAGAAATAAACACTGAATTGTCGACAAACACAATCAAAACAATATATAAGAAACACATGTAAATTTTTCCTGTTTCATAAAACCTCAAATTTGATGCCACATCAAAGGGCCAACATGTTCAATTATTACAAACCCCATTTAACTCCATTAAAACAAAAGCCATATCTTATTATTCATACACAACTAAGTTTAAGTCATAGTAGATGTACATGAAAGAAATAAGTTTGATATACAACCCATCCCAAAAAGTGAGACTACAAGGACATTCTATACTAAATTAGCATGCATACATCTTCTTTGTCACAACATCTATGTTGGATGTCCTTATAACTAAAAACATGTGAAACAATCTCATAGACTCCTACTAGTCACCAGTGCATGGAAATTGACCATTCAACCAAATAACATGCATCAACATTAGGTTATATATATATATATATATATATATATATTTATATATATATATATATATATATATATATATATATTGAACTAAAAAAAACATACAAAAGTTGGTAACCCTAGATGCTAATCCTATCATTAAATAAACAAAGAGAAATTTATTTAGTCAAGTTATAACTTATTAACCATCCTTCAAAGAATATCTATTAGTATAACAAAAAATGTAATTATTCCATAATTTCATACCTATTACTAAGTAAAGAATTCATCATATAAATGTTAATAACCTAGCAATAAGAACATATTTTTGTGACCCACACTAACTATAAGAAATATATCTTACATTCCTAATGTTGAAGTTGTAACGTCCCAAGATTTAATGCATCATATAAAATGATCTTAAAAGGAATGATTGGACTACCCATAATAAAGGTGCACCTCCTTTTTAGGGATCCCATCACTCAAAACCCCAAAATTAAGCATGTCGTGGAATAATACTAGGATGGGTGACCAATTGAGAAGTTGATCCTAGCTTGTGTATGAGTGAGGACAAAGCACATACTTAAGGCTATTTTTTGTTTGTGGCATCATTCATCACTCTACTAGAGCCTTAGGCAGTGGGCCTAGATCTAAAAATGGTATAATAGCAATTACGCCTCTAGTAGGTGGGCCTACATGGGCATATAACTTGCTAGTCTTGAGTTGTGTGGTCTTGGCATATTGGACAGGGCTATCCATGGTGATGTATCCACCCTTTCACTGGTAGACATGACCTGGAGCTAGGTGTTTGTGGACCATTTTGGGTGTGCACTGAAATGGGGAGATATTATGAGGCCATATAGTTGATTCTTGATGAGGATGTTAAGATACTTAGTGGAGGACATTGTAACATCCCCTGATTTGAGGCCTTAGAAAAAATTATCTTAAAATGAATGATTGGACCACCCATATCACCAAGATGCACCTTCTTTTTAGGAATCTTATCACTAAGGACTCCAAATCTAATCATGCTCAGCTTGGAGTATTACTAGGATGGGTTACCATTTGGGAAGTTGATCCGAGCATGCGTGTGAGTGAGGACAATGTGCATAATTAAGGCAAGTAGTGGTCTGTTTGGGAAATCATCATTCCTAAAACTCTACTAGAGCCTTGGGTAGTGGGCATGGGTTTTATAGAAGTCCACATCTAGTCTATGAAATGGAACTATTAAAATAACAACTAAACCAATTCCTAACTAGAATTGATATCATATCCATCTTAGACTAGATGTCAAAATTTCGGATCATATTTCATACTTGCAGATAACAATAAGATAAAATATTATGTTTAATAAGAAAATAATCATTCTCAATAATAAATAACTTATTTAAGTATAATATATTTACCAACAAGTAGTAGAAGGAATATAACAAACAATGATCTCATATCCTATAATGGCTTGTCATCATTCAATCATTTTCCCTAAAATTACTTGGCTCATACCCCAAAAGTAGAACTCACCACGTCTAGTTCTCATGTTAATGACTCATCAAACTTATCTAAGAGTTTATCAATCCACCCTAAGCTGGATACAATAGAACATGGTCCACCACATGGTTCCCTAAAGAGGATAAGGTGGGGAATTCCTCCTCTCTACAATTATGTCCTCATCTTGGGTACACAAGATAGAAACAAATGGATCAAAATATCACATATTAGAAAATTTCTCAAGTTTCACATTTTACATTTCATCACATTCTATACCTTATGGACAAAAATTTTCACAACAAAGTAATACGACCAAAATCACACCATGTGACTCACTCATAAATCTTGATGGTCTCACATGCAGGGTCTTGGTCCACACTCTAGAAATCATTGTCATAACCTCTAATTACTACAAAGAGAACCATTTCATTTTCCCAATATAGACATCTCGGGAAACTCATGTTGTTCTGGTCACCTAACTAGATGTATTTTTCATTTCACTTGTTACTTAATCCTCTTACACATCTTAAAGAGAATTCTATTCATCATGTATCAAGTGTGAGTATTCACGTACAACTAGAGCGAAATGAATCATATTAATATCAACAGGAAAGAAAATCATTAATTTTTTATCACAAATAACTCATCAATCTACAATATACAACATACATATTTCATTCCCATTATGACATCATTTCATATTATTCATCATCAGTGGGCTACCGACCTCATATATAATTTCATTATACAGTGCTTAGCCTAATTAGGATTACTTTAATACAAATTATGTGCCATTTCAATTTATCCCATTTCCCATCATTTCATTCTATCTCACCTTATATTGATACATATTTTTATAGAGACATTAGACCCCACAAAATTAGCAATGTAAAATTGTTCTTTATTATTCGTTGTACCCAAATCATGTTTAAAATACAACACAAGAATTACAAAACAAATGTCAAAACAAATGTCATTAATACACCATTTCCAAGTTTGGTGTCTGGATATTTTACAAAACAAATGTCATTAATACACCATTTCCAAGAATTACAAAACAAATCATGGATATTTTATCACCTCTCCATCTTTTTAGTATCACATGATTTACAAAACAAATGTCATTAATACACCATTTCCAAGTTGTTATTGTTGGTATGTATGCCCAGAGAGTCAATCATATAATTCTTTTGATGGGATATTATATAAATGATTTGATTAATAATAATAAAGAAAATATTCATATTCATTATGATTCACTCAGTTTGGAGATAATGAGGAAACATAATGAATGTCTAAAGAATGATATTACTCAATGACATATGTCTTCATGTGCATGACTTGAAAAATGAGATCATATAGATGTTAAGAGTATATATATTCTTGTATGTCCCTAGTTGGATTTTATTGTGGAATATTGATAGACAACACTAACACATAAGACTAGAGTGTGTGATGGTTTATGACATAATCTCATCTATCATGATAGGTGATATCAAACCAAGCACATAGATACTTGTTTGGGAATAGTGTATCGGATAGACCCGCATTGAGAATGACACATGGAAACCATAATTGGTGGTCATAGTCATCTCTCATAGTGAAGGTGGTGATTGTTATTCTTAGACCTAAAATCACTACACTCATCACATGTCGTTCGGTGTGCATTGACATCATCTACCGTGATCTTGAATAAGGGTTATTGTAAAGGTGATGATTTGGTGCACTATGACACATAGGAATGACTGTGAGTGATGTAGATGGGATTTGTCCCTCCTACTAGAGTTTGATATCTTGTCCACATGATAAGAGAGACTAAGAAAAGCATGTGCATTCACATGTTAACCAATATATGATATTGAGATCACATATATCTCAGAAAATCTTCTCTAGATCAAGGAACATGGATTGAACATTGAGAGGATGATGATTCCATGCCTCGAGTTCATCCTTTATATCAGAGACAAAGGAATTATACAATCACTATAGAACCTAACACAAATTGTAGGTTGAAGTTGATCTCCAACTTTCCTTTTACTTGGGTAGTAATGATGTGGGAATAAGCGCTACTCTTTTCTTGTAATGTCATAAGTCAGTTATGGACATTCACTGCCAACATAACATGGAACCTATAGGGTCACACATGTAGGATACACCTAGAAGAGGAGTATAATCATGAATGATAATTGAATTGATTACTAAAGTGTTTCGCTATTCAATTTGAGCAATGAATTAACTAACTACACTCCCAGTCAATCGGTTCTAGTGTTGAAATGACCGGTTGAAGTGTTAGGTTGATTGAAAACTACATTGGCTTAGTTCTGCATAGATAGGGGTGCAAATGGACCAGTTCACCTAGTGAACTAATCGGTTGGAGATCGTGAGACGACAGGCTCGTGAGGGCGAGATGCTCGGTTCATGGTTCAATTGGATTGAATCAAGAATTAGTGTTTATGTCAAGTAGTGTATTAATTGGATTAGAATTGCCAATTCATTTGTGATTGGGAAACATGAAAAAATGACTGGTTCACTGGGTGAACCAATTGTCTTGCATGCCAACCGTTCAATTCACTCACAAATTGATCATTTTTCCTGTCACAAGTGGAGTAATTTCATAAAATTCTAATCCTTTCCTCTCCCACATAGACTGGGAACCCTAACTAACCCTTTTATAAATAGAGGGGTAATGGGGGATTCTCAGACAAAACTCAAATGCATCTGACAATTGTTGTCCTCTCTGGTTGTGGTAACCAATAAAGGGCCCAAGAAAGTTCTACATGCTAAAGGGAGGGATAGCAAGGGCGAACAATTATAGGAGAGAAAGTTGGTGTCTAGTACACCAATGAGAGGATAAACTCCTTCTTGTCTATTCTAGTAGAACAATAGGAGTTCTAAGAGGTCCGTGTAGACTACTATAGAGGCAAATAGGTTGTTGTCTTCCACTAGGAGGAAAATGTCAGTTTGTTGTCTGTGGTGATGTCCGGGAGTTGTTGTAGACATTGTCTGAGTGTAAGTAGAAGAAAGTTGCACAACTACAACGAGGATTAGTTGTTGCACTTGCTCTAGGACCAGGTAGACCTCATTAAACCATCCTTTCATTACATAGTTCTGAACGTGATCTTGATATTATGGGGAACATGGACACAATTTTTTCTTTCACTGCCTACTCTGTGCCTATATTTCCCTACAATGGTATTATAGCCAATCTTTATTATGTTTTGGGATTTAATCGATGTGATCAGATTTTGGCTTATCACTTATATTTATTGCATACAATATGAATATTTAAAATGATTGATGTGCATATCTGATTAAAGACCACATACAATCCCAAACTGGTATGTATATTTATATATATGTTTGTGTGTGTGTTTGTTAGTAATTTACATGCATCACCCTAAAATTGGTTTTGATGGTAGATGTGTAATACGGTTATTGCCAATAACTCAATACAATCCCAATATATATATATATATATATATATATATATATATATATATATATATATATATATATATATATATATATGGGTATATATTCGGTACCCGTGCGAGTAACTAAGATTCGCTACCTGTGCATCAGTTTTGTAATGGGAAGGTATGCATTTGTAATGAGACAATCCAAATTTGTAATGAGAAGACCGAAATTGTAATACAAAGACTCATTTTGTATTACAACGTTGTTACAGTAATAAATGTAAATTTATTACTGTAACAACACTATAATACAAAATGAGTTTTTGTATTACAATTTTGGTTGTCTCATTACAAATTTGGTTGTCTCATTACATATATGTGTCATCCCATTACAAAATTGATGCACGGGTAGCGAATCTTAGTTACCCGCACGGGTAGTGAAGATATATATATATATATATATATATATATATATATATATATATATATATATATATATATATATATATATATATATAAAATGTGTGTGTGTGTTTGTTTATAAATGTGTAATATGGTTATGGACAATAACTCAATATATGTGTGTGGTTGAATGGTTTATATTTTCCTACTATATCTTAGTTTGCATACCAAGCCTCTACCTTCTTCTTCCCAATGTAAAAGTGTTATTCTTTCTTATCTTTGCTCCCCTCAAATGTAACTTAAGGTTTCTCATTACCATGTAATAAGTTTAATAGCAATAGGATAGTTTCTTTTCTTGTAACAAAAAATATGACAAACAACATCAAGTGAGATGATCGCTTCATGTGATGACCCAACCGACTAGAGGACCGAGGAGGGCAGATCAAAGGAGGAGCGAACCAACCAGCTGGTGGACCCAACCAATAGTTTGGAGCTATCAAGACATCATTAGGACAGGAGGCCAGATGATCATTTCAAATGATCAATTCATTGGCCAAGAGGTGAGCCTACTGATTCAAGGGTTGAACCGATCAACCCAGATTGGCTCAAGCACAGATCTACACCAACAATAGGTTCATGCATGTGATGTAGACCTAGGTGGTAGTAATTCATTGTGGCTCCAAGGAATTACAATCGATATGGCTATAACCATCGCTAATGTTTTATATTGCATATTTAATTTGTGGGATATAACATGTATATGATACGTACTAGTATGTGGTAATTGGATATGTATATGTATGTATGTATGTATGTATGTATGTATGTATGTATGTATATATGTATGTATATATCTATCTATATATATATATATATATATATATATATATATATATATATACACATATATATATATAATCCTTCAATGAAACATATTAAGTCTAAGATGCTTCCGAGAAGCAACACACATGAAAAATGTGATCGACTAAGTGTACATAATTCCCTAGCGTGGTGCGATGTCCATCTCATTGAAGTGTGATGGTAGTAATATAGATCCGCTCAAGCCTGGTGCATTATTATCATGTTGTCTTTCGGGCCAGGCTTAAATGGGTGACCTTAATAGGATTAAGTACCTAGAAGCAACAAGATGATTATGATAAGAAGTTGTGCATACTATATATCCAACAATTACATAAGATGCAATTAGTAAACATTTCCTACCTTAATGATTGATTATGGACGTTGGCATTGGTCGGGTAATAATTGAATTATTTTGGGTCCTGGCTGATTAGAAGTTTGTGCACTACAATCTTACTAATTGACTATTGAAGGTTGTCAATTTGATCAAAATGATGAGAGTGATAGTAAATTAAAGACCTAATTCACATCGTCCACTTTTATGCAAATCAATTAAAATCAAAATTGAGTTTTTGACAAAATTACAAATTTCTTTTGTAGAATCAACTGGAAACACATAACAACAACTTTTATCTATGATTGGTCCTTGATAAGAACAAGTTAAATGATAATAAATTCAACAACTGATTCAAGATGCAATAATCATTCTCACATAGGAGCACAAGATCTATTTCTTGAAGACACCAGATCTAGATAAACCACTTCCCAATGCACCTAAGGCTGACACGGATGCTTACAAGAAGCATATTGAAGATGCCATTGATTTCAAGTGTCTAATGTTGTGCTTCCATGAACTATGAGTTGCAAAGATAGTATGAGAACATGGATGTCATTGAGATGGCCACACATCTTAAGAACATGTTCCAAGATTTAGCAAGACAAGGGAGATTTCTTATGTCTAAGGCATTGTTCAAATGTAACATGGAAGAAGGAGATCCAGTAGGTTCTCATCTGCTCAAGATAATTGGGTATGTGTGGTACATTTTTGCAGACACGTATGATCTTTTGATATTTGTAGGTTCCCCAAACTAGGTTCACTCACAACACTAAAATAGGCTCCCACAAGTGAACGAGGTCATGTTATAGCATAGATGAGAGGTAAGCAAAGGGGGTTGACGACAGGGATAGAGGGAGCACTAGAACTTAGTTGGTGTTGGATACATTCCTAAAGCAGAGATTAGGGTTGACGGGTTTAAAAGGGGTTTTGGTTTGATTACACTAAGCAAGCAGGAAAGTAAAGGCAATATGAAAACTAGATTACCCAAAAACTAGATTATCCTTGGCAAGTTAGGTATAAGAGACTAGATTAAGAAATCAACTAAACAAGATCAAGATGATCTATACTACTCTAGAAAGGCAATTAGCAACTAAGAATTAATCTAAACACTGGAGCAAGCAAGAATCTAGATTAACCCTAACTAGCAAGACTAAGCAATTGACTAGAATGAACAAAGGCAATTAATCTAAACTAGCATTAACAATAAACAAGACAAAGGTGGGTTTCAAGCAATGGATTGGATAGGTGGGCCATTTGGGAATATGATTTGATATTAGTTGGGGGTGTCAACATGGCATGAAAATCTCACAATTAAATCTATATTACCAAACCAAACAACAAGGAAAGTGCTATTAGAATGTACCCTATACTACTAGTTGGAGAGTTAGGGTTAGGTGTATTTCTAGTAGGACTTGTCATGTCTAGGTTTCTAGGGTAAGTGGTATTAGGGAAATTGATAGCCAAGGGTAGGAATGTGAGTAGAGATGAGGATTTTTCACCTCATGTTACTTGCCATCTAGCCTTTAGGAAGCTCTGGAAAATTGCACTAATCACACTTACACTAGCTACTTAGATCTCACACTCACTTGTAGAAGAAGTTAGATGTATGTAGGAACAAAGGGGGCAAGCTAGGGATCCACTAATTGGACCTAGGAGCCATTCCTAAGATTGCTACATACATTCCAATTCCTCCGAGAAGATATGTGTCATCAAGCATCACAAAGTAAGTATTTTATGTTTAAGAGAAAAACCCACATGCAAGATAATGGGAAATGAGATAGAAGCAAAGGAAATCATCATAGAATGAAATTATGTTCATTAAAAATTATTTTCCCCCAACATGGTACCAAAGTCAATTTTAATCGCAAATAGCCCACCACTAGGGGCTTAACTAGACATAATCAAACAAAATGCAAAAGAAATGAGAACAAGGGGATAGGACTCCATGGAGCTCAAAGTAGATCCTCCTTCTTCACCTCCTAGCTATTGTAGGGTGACCATCTTCCTCCAAGGTGGATGATGGTCTTGAAAATGGAGGAGGTTATGGTAGAAAACCTAGAAAACTAGATTTCTTTGGTGGAAATGAGGTGGAAATGGCGGGTGGAGAGCATAAATGCAAGGGGATTGCAATGAATGCTCAAGAGTGGATGGAAAGGAGTAATGGAAACTGGGGGAGTCTAACATTCATGTTGTGGCTGCCACCTATCTATACATAGGTGATGGCGAAGAACTAGGGTAGTAGGAACAAAGTAGGAAATCAGTGGTGAAATTGGGTACGGTTAGGTGGTCACCACGACTATGTTTAGGTTTCATGGTTGTGGTAGGGCTTGCATGGCACCGTCGTGGGATATGGAATGACCAAGGTGGGAATTGGAGTGGAAATGATAAGTATGTATGGCGGGCATGGTCATGGTGGGGTGCCACAGTCATGGTGGGTAGGGGGTACCATAGCCGTGTCAGGTACTAAGACCATGTTGGAGGAGGAGACCATGGGTGAGGCAACTTGGAGGTCATTGTGTCTTTAGTTCACCACAAGAGTGGGGATCACCATAGATGAGGTGGTCTTCAAGGTCCATGACTGTGGTGATGGCCATGACCGTGGTCATTCATGTGTAAAATGGACCAATTCCCTGTTGATTTTGGGAGGCATTATGTATAAATTACCAGGGGCGAGGTGATGACCATGACCATGGGAGAGATGGACTGTGCTGGCCATAGCCATTCTAGCGGCCACATCCATAGGTTTTTCAGTGACCATAGCCATTTTGAGTTGCATGGTCGTGGTCATTCATTTGTAAATTGAGTAAATTCCCGGTGACTTTTGGGGATCTTTGTGCATAAGTTACAACGACCGTGGTGAAGAACCACGACCATATTGGGGCTTTTTGGTGTTGTTCTTAACTTCATCTTCTTTGTCTAGCCTCCTTTTGATTTGAATTGCTCTTGTGCATCCAAGGAAAGTTTGTGGAAGAGATAGGTCCAAATTGGGGAGTAATACCCCATAGACGTCCTTCATCTCTCTCCCATGCATCAATGCATGCATATGTGCCCTGAAATATACAAAAAAGGAGGCATAAGTGCATTTATCATAAAAGATCATATTATAGGGAATAACTTGTAATCGAAATTGTTTGGATGTGATTATTATGCAAAAAGGCACAAGATGAAGCCCTAAAATTGGGCTGCATCACCACCTCAAACTTAAAACATACTTGTCCTAAAGTATGCTCCAACTTAATCTCTCTCTTTAATTTCTTTCAATTAAACAAGAATGCTAAAATCATTGTAACATACTATTATTGACTAAATGGACTTAGAAGTGACTAAGTGCATGAGTTCCACCTCACTCCTCTCAACTTTCACAAACCAATCATGAAAATAACACTAAGCATACAAACTTCAAATTTACAGCATCGAAGACACAATCTTTCCATATGTCCTTCATGTAATTCAAGGTAAACCGTTTCGTGTTGGTGTTAATCAATGATGACTGGGAGCGTTGTTTCACTTTCATTCATTCAATATTATGTCTCAAACCACACCAAATGACCCACATGGCTATAGAAATGGTAAAGTGAGCTAGATTTGATGTTTTCTAGCTCAAAGGGTATGAAAATGGAAGAAAGGATTGTGGTAAGAGATTGGAGTGTTTTTACACGCTCAACTTTTCTTTATTTAGATGATCTTAAACATGAGCATCTTTTTTATTTTCTTTGTTTTTTCTTTTCTTCTTTTCTTTTCTTTTGCCCTTAGTGTAGGTTGGGATATGGTGGATAGAGTGAAGCGGAGGGGTGTATATATTGCCACCCAAAACTTTTGGTGACGACCAAGGCTGAATATGTGCTCTAAGACATCCTTTCATTTGCAGGAGAGGTATGAAGATGGTGAGAGAAGAGTCAGGTCAAAGGGGGGTCATCAGTGTAGTCCTCAACATAAGATTTCCTCCATGAAAACTAATCCAACACTTCATCAAATGATATCACACCACATGATTGAAAAACATGAGATTCACATTTATTTCCACGATTCCATAGGCTCTAAGTGTTCATAGCTTGCTCCATTCACAATTCAACCAAGGCAATCACAAACTTGAGAGAGGAGATGCACATGTAAAAAGTCAACAATTACAACCATATAGTAATAAATTCTAAAAATGTTCCATGCATTCCAAGATCATTATTTTCAGTTCAACAATTGGAGATTAAGTTAAAACATGCTTTTAGGCAAGAATATCTAAATTTGGGCAAAATTGGCAAAAATGTGCCAATTTGCAATCAATCACATATAAACCTACATTTAGGGAATTTAAAGTATAAAAAAGAAAATCCTAATTAAAAACACACACAAATTTAAAAAAAACTACATAAGAATGCAATGAATGACATGGATGAGCAAAAAAAGCAAAAATTTTGAAAAAAAACACAAAAATGCATGAAACTAAACTACATGTATGCATGAATGACAATAAGAAGAAATTGACACTAACAAGAGTGAAAACAAGCAATTCAAAAAAAAATCTGGTGACATAGGTGCAAACAAAATGAGAGATCAAGATAGGGTGGTGTGTACTGCCCTACCACCCTAAACTTTTGAATCATGTTTTCCTCAACATGAAACTCAAGTTTAGGGATAGTAGGGTGAAATCACGGCTGGTGTTGTGAATTAAACGGTCTCCCTACAGTGGCTGGTCAAGTTGGTCCAACTAGTGATGTTGAGGAGTTCGACGTCCTGGATGGGCTGGAGGGAATTGGTATTAATGCCCCCAATATGCATCCTAAGGGGGAGGGCAGGTCTCCTAGTATTCTAAAATTCCACCCCAAAAGTCTTCACCCCATTTGGGGTTTCTCTATACCAGCACATGGTGGTAGTGGTACAAGTGGTTGACCTGTTGATGCATTTGTTGTTGGTCCTACCACATGTACTGATGTATGAGCTACATGTCTTGCTTTTTCTTTTGGATGCCTTCAAGCTATGCATGGATGCATATCATATGCATTCACTAAAGGAACCTTCATTGGGATGTTGCCTCATCCCTTATTCTCACCATTTGGGGATTTCTTCTTTGTTCTCCTCCCTCTTCTTGTTGTTGTTGTGCATTTGATTCTGCTATTTCTTCTTCTTGTGCAGCAATGGGGTTGAAGTTTTCTAGTGGGTCATCTTGCTCCCATTGATTCAGCTTGTCATGTAGTGATTCAGGGGGGCTCAAGGAATAGATAACTGGGAAGGCGTGATAGGGAAGCTTGAGAATTCGTTGTGGTGATACGGATTTTACATTATAGATTAGACTCTTATTCTTGATTGTGATCATTTGAGAGTGCAAGAGGTACTTTAGATCAACAAATTGAGCTTCTTTGGCCTCTTTCAGTCCTGTGACATCAAACCCTAGGGATATAGCAATTGAGGTCACAATCCCTCCCATAACAAACAGAGTCTTGCTTTTGAAGGGAAAAATTCTCATGTGATGTATCAAGAACAACCCTACGTTGATGTGTAGTTTCTTATTTAAACCATGTAGAACAAAGAGGTCCTTTTGTGAGATGCTTCCCTGATTGTCATACCTCCCTACAATCATATTGGCGATGACTTTTTGCACATATATGAAAAGTGGACTACTAATGTGCATGTTTTTTTATTTGCTGGCAGTGTATATCGGATCCCCTATCAACTTGTACCAGAAGGTACTCTATTCTAAGTCTGCCTCCCTCTCAATTAATCCATCACACATTTTTCTGTCTTCTTGAGGGTCCCTTGAAAAGATGTTGTTCAACTCAAAAGTAGTCAATGTGTGTATTTTGTTAGACATTGTGAACTTGATAGATTCCTCCCTTTTGACCTTGATCTTCTCTAATGTGGCAAAGAACTACTGAGTTAACTCCACATATGTAGTTTGTGTTGTGAAATGCAATTTCCACAAATCATTTCACTTCAATTTCCTTACCACCTCTACTTTGATTCATAGGTCTTCAATTACCTTTTAAAACCCATATCTAGTGGAGATAACTCTCCTGGACAAGCACTCAGGGTATATGCGTGTAATATGCATCTTTCTCTGTCCTCTTCCATATGTTGTTCCCTCAGGAGCTTTGCCAAACCCCTTAATCCTGTCTGCCTCCAAGTATGCCAAAGTTTCCTCTGGCTCAAAATCCATTTCCTCCTCAATAGTGTCATCATCTTCTTCTTCAACCCTGTAGGATCTTGACGCTGAGCTTGTGTCAATATGTAGCGGTACCTGTTGCTCGGGATATCGCCATGGTTGATCCTCCTCTTCTATCATCAACTACCATTGTACTTGCGGCTGCTGCTGCAGTCTCTCCCTCAATGAGAAGGTAGAGTGACATGCTGGCGTGGTCTATGGAGGCATCCTTGATGAAGATAGGGTTGCATCCCCCTAAACCTGCTATTGGTGGGTTGTGACCTCTGTATCAACCTCATCGATCATATCATCGATGTTATCCGCTAATGCTTCTTCCTCCTCCTCTTCCCTATATGTCTCATTTGTGATGTGGTGGCGTCGGATGACCGGGTGCGGGATGAACTCACGAACATCAAGTTGGGGAGCGATTTGGAGATGGGGTTTGATGGTGATGGGGTGTGGGAAGCCATGGAGGCTTGGGAAGAGGCACTCTTGGTGTGCACCTTTCCTCTAGTGATCACCTAAAGGATCTTTTGAGCCACCTTCTTTACTACCTTGATAATTCCCTTCATTTTTTCAGATATGGTGGTGGTGGTATGGCTGTGAATTTCAGATTTTTTTGGAAAGGGTGAAATGGAGGTTGATTGATGGGTGGAATAGGCTAGAATGGTTGCTTGGAAGATGGAGGATGGATTGGTTGGAGGTTTTAAGCAAAAATGGGTGGCTTTTGGTGAGTTTTTTTGTGGGTCAGTTGTAGGTGAGGTGGAGAACGAAAATGGAGAGGGAGGCTCGATTGGTGGAGGTTTTGGGGTGGAAATGGTAGAGGGAGAGGCGTTGGGGGTGTAGAAAGTGATTGGAGGTTGATTTCTTAGAGGATTTGGGCTGGAGAAGAAAGATCGGGAGTGTTGGGTGCATAGGACGTCACCACATTTGTTCTAGATTTGAGTAAATGAGTTTCCAAGTGAATAGGGTTGTGTTGTTTTGTGGGGTTTAAATGAAAAAAATGGTGCAGTGGGGTCCCGCCATGACCGTGGTGGGTCACCACGATTGTGGTGGGGGTTCGGTAGAACGGCCGTGGCGGGTTCCATAGTCATGGTGGGGGTGGAGATGGTTGTAAATTGACCCTCGCCACAATTGTGGTGGGCTCCACAGCCGTGGTGTGCTGCTCTTGCCTTGGTCGTGGTGGATCACCACATTGGTGGTCGTTCATGTACAAAATCTCCTTCATCCATATAACTCCTTTGAATTTTTACACTTAATTCACCACAGCTGTGGTGGTCACCACGACCATCTTTCCTTCATGTCACCACGACCGTGGAGGTGGCCACGTCTATGTTGTTCAGCATGTGCCACTGCCATTTTGATCTCCACGGCCGTGGCCATTCCTTCACAAATTTGGTGTTGTTGCTGTAATTTTCTTGAGATTTTGCACTTAAATCACCACGGTCGTCTTGAGGCACCACAGTTGTGGTGGTTCTTCATGTAGTACTTTGTCAATTCAAATTTGAAAATTTTGATATCTTTGCAAAATTTTGGATTCTTGGACACATTTCAACTCCAACAACCATGTCTTTCCCTCTCTATCTATCTCTACAACGTGTTACATGCATCTCGTAAAAACTCAAACACAAACTATCAAGCACAAGTGTGTGTGTGTATGACATGGAAAAGAAAACAAAAGTATCAAAAAAGTTAAAGTCGAATGAAAAAATTCCCAAACCAAGGTGGGTTGCCTCCCACTAGCGCTATATTTTATGCCTTCATCTGAGCTTATTAATTCTTGACTTCATTCATCCTAATGGGATTCCAAAATCATTTTTGAAGTAAATGTCTCTCTCATGTGCAATCAAGAACATCTCCTCATCAACCTGATGTCCCTCCACTAGCATCACAATATCAAAACATTGATTGGCTTTGTCTGGACCATTTTCCAAAATTGATTTCAGCCTTTGACCATTCATGGTAAATTCTTTAGCTCCTTATTTATCACAAATCAACACAACTCTGAATGGATACACCTTTTTTATTAAATAAGTCCCTTCCCATCTAGACTGGAGTTTTATGGGAAACAACTTCAACCTTGAGTTATTTAGCCATACCCATTTTCTGGGCTGAAAGTCTTTTTCTTGAACATCTTATCATGTAGAAACTTTGTTCTCTCTTTGTAGCACTTGGAAAATGTGTAAGATTCATGTCACATTTTATCTAATTCATTCAGTTGAAACTTCCCCTTCATTCTGGCATTCTTTCCATCAAAGTCCACGGCCTTCAAAGCCCATAATGCCTTATGTTGCATTTCAACAGGTAGATGGCAACTTTTCCCGTAAACAAGCTTGAATGGTGTAGTACCACTCGGGGATTTATATGCAGTCCTATACGCCCATAAATCCTTGTTGAGATGTAATGACCAATCCTTACGGTCCGGTCTCACTATCTTCTCTAGATTCTCTCGATTGGCCAACTCAACTTGACCACTCATTTGGGGGTGGTACGGAGCAGCCACACGATGATTCACTCTGTAAAGAGGCGAGATCACCTCTCTACTAAAATTTAAAGGAAATACAAACATCCACAACTTTTAACAGAAATTTTAGACTTTGAGGATGATTGCATAATATTCCAAATAAAAATGCATGATTCCAGATACATAATAAAATGTCAATAGCAGCGGAAAGAAAGAAATAACAAGCCTTCTAATGGCTTTATTGTTTATTACATCATTACTTTCTAAAAGAAAAGATAAGATAGAATAGAGGATCTAGCTATAGAAACCTAGCCATCCTTCTTCAAGCTAACGATCACAGCAAAGGATTCTTTCTTCAAGCCCTTCCTTCACCTTGCACAGCTCCAACACCTGGGTGGTTGGGAAGACACCCAACAAGAGGGAAAACAAGGAAAAGTATGTGTTACACTAAGAATCTATCAAAGGAAAAGAAAGTTGTAACAAGTAAATTTAGGCTAGATATTTGGTGTAAGAAGATATCAAAAAGTATGAGGTTTTCATAAGAGAACTTGCCTTTAACAAAAAGAAATAAAGGGTTTAGCATGTTAATTAATATGTCTATCTAACTAAGTAGGGTTGAGGCACCTACCAGACCTCTAACCTTAGGTGAGGGAAGAATTTAAAACATTTCCAAATCACCTACAATTTTTAATGGGGAGAATAATAAAAATTCCCCTAGGGCGATTTTATACATGCCCTCTATGGGTGGTTGTACATAAGTACCACTACTTAAAGATTAAATAGAACATTTAATTTCATGCTAACAAAAGATTTATGGCAAGGATAGTAAAAGCATATATAACATGGCAGTGGGGTATGAATACCCAAACAAGAGAATACTACATCTACATTTGAGGCAAATAAGCAATTTAGGTATTAAGGATTCAATGGTTTAGATCAAGTTAAACCTCATAGAGAAATTTAGGTATTGGATTAAGTATTTCCCAAGTGATAGGTAGATGCACAATCAAACTCATACTAAACACATACCTTGGCCACTGGTGTCCTAAGTTTCCCTTTTTCAACTCTTCACACGAACTATAAACCCAAACTTCCAATTACATCATTATATATATATATATATATATATTAGAATTACATGTATTCATTAAAAAGATTGAAAACCCTAACTTACTAACTGTTTGCACAAACTCTCGATGCAGACTTCAAAAACCTCATAATCATCCTAGTTAGGTTTTCCTTATCAAAATAACATATAATATTGTATGTTTTAGAAATATGGATTCTTAGGGTTAATTTTTATGATTTTTAAGTTAATTAAATCGATTTTAAAAACACCTTTTCGAAAAACTCAAAACGAAATCTCAAAAACATTTTTATTAAATAGATCTCGTTTTCCTGATTTCAAAACACTATTTATTTTTAATTTTTGACCACAGGATTAATTAATAAAAAATATTTTATCTCGACCAATCACAGCCTGCCACGTAGGCAAGGCTGGATGGTCGAGCGGTAGCGGGCGCTCGGCAGCGGTGACCCGCGCCTCGCAGCCGCTCACTACCGGCCGTGCGGTGAGGGCAGGCGGGCGATCAGAAAGGAACAAAAGACTGTAACGCCCTTGCGCGGAAAACAGGTAAAGCAAGAGGGCAAGGGGCAAAATCGGAAAACGACTGTGTCGTCTTCTCCAGCTAGCCCGACAGCTGAAGCAAGCAGCTTCACGCGGAGAATTTGGGAATTTTTCCCTAGAGCACCAAACGCGACACTAAGATATGCGTTGGAAAGCTAAACAAGAGGCGAACTCATCCATACCTTGGATTTGAGACGAGGCCAACAGCAACGAGCGCGAGAGGCGCCGCAAGAGCAGGGTCAACCGGCGGCTTAAAGGTGGTCCAAATGTCCACGAAGCTTGAAATCAAAGGTATAGGCGAGTAGCTAAGGTCATGACGGTTCTTGGGACCTAGATATATATAGGAAACATGCCCTAGGCTAGGGTTTAGCTAGGGGCAAGGTGAGGAGGTCGGCGGCCACATTAGATGTTTCACGAATACGCGTTAAAGCTCACAAAATTCAGGATAATCCTGTGCGAAATCTCGCAAGGAGTCCAACAAAACAAAAATCAAGGAAAATCGTTGAGTGAATCTCAAGATATCGCGATTTTAAGAAAACGAAAAATCGAATCTGTTGCCTAATCCGATTCAAGGTAGAAGACGACCGTGTGTCGTTGGATCGGTGGACGCGGGTCCACTAATGAACCTGGACCGTCCGATCTCGCGTTAGATCAGGGAAATATCCCTCAGCAAAAGTCGATTAAAATTATTAGATTTTAGATGTTTTTCTCTTTCTTCTTTTGGAGGCTCAAACGTTGCCGAAAAATTATGAAAATTTATATTCTGACTTATTTTGACGCGTAGAATCCAAATATGGAGTTAGTTTTTCATTTTGAGAAAGTTTATTAGGTGAAATAATTAATATGTCATTTTCTCTTTCCTCCCTCAAAAGAGGTGATAACATTATTTAAAATTAATGTAACTTCACCCATAAGTCTCCTTAAAGGTGTGGAACAAGATTTTGCAATTATCTTCCCAAGTTGAAATTATCTTTATATTTATTAAATTAATTAGAACATTCTACACATTTTCTCTCTCTCCTATTTTCTCATTATTCCAAATTAGTTGTAAATTTGCATAGAGGCTTATTTTTATGTTTAGAATACGAATTTGAAGTAATTTTACTGATTTGAGAACATTAAGTATTTTATTTCTTTTTATTGGCATATTTCCTATATTCTATTGATAATGTTATTAATATTTTCATTTTAAATAATACTTGACCCTTAAGTTACTCTTTGTTCAAGGAAACGAATTAAACTATCAAATTATCATGATGGTTTCAGATTATCATATTTATTGCAAAAATCTTTGTAATTATCTTCTTAACTCATAAATTCTCATATTTCCTTTACTTATTATATTTATCTTCTTTCTTTTATAAAATTCGGATTTTCTTCTTATTTCTTATATTCTAGGAAACACTAGAAGATTCTAGGACGAATTATTTTACTCTTTTTATTACTTTATGTGAATTTGCATTTTAAACCCATTATCTAATTCTAACTGAGGCATTTGTGCATGCAATCTTGAAATAAGAATATATGGGAAACATTTATCCAATAACCATCTTAATTTCCTTTAAATCAAGACCAAGGACAAAAGGAACGAAAATGAAGGACAAAACTTATAGAAAAAGAGTACAAAGAGGTACATAGGAGATTTCAGTATGTTACAGCACTCCACCCCTTAAAAAGGATTTTGTCCCCGAAATCTCATACAAAGAGGGAAGGGTGAGTACGCAACATCTCATCTCTCAACTCCCAAGTGGTTTCTTCTAATCCATGATATCTCCACAAAACCTTCACTAACTCTATCTCCTTATTCTTCAGCTGCTTTACTCGGGAGTCAAGGATCTTCACAAGTAGTTCTTCATAAGTCAGATTCTCATTAATCTCCACAGGTTCGATGGTGAGCACATGAGACGGATCCTTAACGTACTTCCTCAACACAGAAACATGGAACACATTGTGAATCTTGTCATAAGCAGGAGGCAAAGCTAGACGATAAGCACAATCCCCCACTTTATCTAAGATCTCAAATGGTCCAACATAGCGAGGACTCAACTTGCCTTTTACTTTATATCTTGCAATAGAGCGTATAGGCTTGATCTTTAGAAAAGCATAGTCTCCCACTAAGAAGCTTACATCAGACCTCTTCTTATCAGCATACATCTTCTGTCTGTCTTGAGCAGCTTTCATCCATTTCTTTATCAACTGTATCTTCTCAAGTATCATCTGCATGTCATCAGTCTTCACTAGGGAACATTCACCAACATCATCCCAGTGCAAAGGTGAACGACAAGGTCTACCATAGAGAGCTTCAAAAGGTGGCATACCAATACTGGCTTGGTAGCTATTATTGTAAGAAAACTCTGCTAATGGTAGATACCGATCCCAAGCACCACCCCAATCCATCACACAAGCACGTAGCAAGTCCTCCAGAATCTGAACTGTTCTCTCAGACTGACCATCAGTTTGCGGGTGGTAAGCAGTGCTGAAATGCAGATCAGTACCCATCTCTTCCTGAATCTGACCCCATAAACGAGAAGTGAATTTCGGGTCTCGATCAGAAACTATCACAGCAGGGACACCATGCAGACGAACTATCCACTCCACATACAACTGAGCCATCTCAGCAACTTTATACGTGGTTTTGAAAGGCAAGAAATGAGCAGATTTTGTAAGTCGATCAATCACCACCCAGACAACATCATAACCACTCTTAGACTTGGGGAAACCAGTAACAAAGTCCATTGTGATCTTCTCCCACTTCTGGAATCTCAAGAGGAAGAATAAGACCACCAGGTCATTGATGTTTAATCTTGACTTGCTGACATGTCAAGCACTTTGCTACAAACAGAGCTATATCAGTCTTCATGTTCTTCCACCAGAAGCTTCGCTGTAAGTCCTTGTACATCTTTGTTGTGCCAGGGTGAATAGTGTACTTGGAACCATGAGCTTCACTCAGAACCTTCTGTCTCAGATCACCAACATCAGGTATCCACAACCTTTGTCTGAAGCAGATAGCACCATCCACTCCGACAGAGAAGTCAGATTGCGGTTTCTCAGATAAAGCTTTCAACTCTTCAAGCTTGGAACTCTCCAACTGTGCAGACACGACTTCTGAGATCCAGGTTGGTGTAACGGTCAAACTGGCCATATGAACACACAACTTATCTTCTTCCTCTGAATCAACAAGCTGAGGTCTCCAACTGGCCACAAGTTCAAGGTTTTCCCACAGAGAACATCTCAGAGCAGCACAAACAGCATCCTTCTTGCAACTTAAAGCATCATCTACGACATTTGCTTTACCAGGATGATAGGTGATGGTGAAATTGTAATCTTGAAGATATTCCATCCACCTACGCTGTCGCAAGTTCAGATCCTTCTGAGTCAACAGATATCTCAAACTCTTGTGATCAGAAAAGACTTCAAACTTTTCTCCATAGAGGTAGTGTCACCAGATCTTCAAAGCATGAACTATGGCAGCCATCTCTAAATCATGCGTAGGCCAATTAGCTTCATTAGGTTTCAACTGTCGAGAAGCATAGGCGATCACCTTTCCATCTTGCATCAGTACACACCCTAAGCCTTGTCGGGATGCATCAGTGTAGATGACATAGGGTATGCCCTCAACAGGCAAAGCAAGCACAGGAGCAGAAGTCAGACTCATCTTCAACTTTTGAAAACTGTCTTCACATTCAGGGGTCCATGTGAACTTGACCTCCTTCCGAGTCAGCTTGGTCAAAGGTAAAGCCAACTCAGAAAACCCTTTGATAAACTTCCGATAGTAACCAGCTAGACCAAGGAAACTACGGATTTCTGACGGGTTTCTCGGAGCATTCCACTTTGTCACAGCTTCTACCTTTGCAGGATCAACAGCTATATGGCCGGCAGAAATCACGTGACCAAGAAACATCACTTCCTTTATCCAGAACTCACATTTTGAGAATTTTGCATACAATTGATTTTCTCGCAATGTGTTGAGTACAATCCGCAGGTGCTCGCGATGTTGTTCCAACGTCTTGGAATAAACCAAAACGTCATCAATAAACACCACTACAAACTTGTCGAGGTATGGGCGGAATACTCGGTTCATCAGGTTCATGAACGCAGCAGGGGCATTCGTCAAACCAAAAGGCATGACCATAAATTCATAATGCCCATAGCGAGTTCTGAACGCTGTCTTCGGAACATCATCATCCTTTACACACATCTGGTAGTAGCCACTTTGTAGATCCATCTTGGAGAACACGGTGGCTGACTTCAGCTGATCGAATAGATCGTCGATGCGCGGCAATGGATAACGATTCTTCACGGTCACCTGGTTGAGCATGCGGTAATCCATACACATCCGCAAGGATCCATCTTTCTTCTTCACGAACAAGACAGGGGCTCCCCAAGGGGAAACACTGGGGCAAATGAAACCCATGTCAAGAAGCTCTTCAAGCTGCTTCTTCAACTCTGCCAGCTCAGCAAGAGCCAAGCGGTAAGGTGGCTTCGATATCGGTGAAGTTCCAGGTATGAGCTCGATGGAGAATTCCACCTCGCGATTTGGTGGCAACCCGGGTAACTCCTCAGGAAAGACATCTGGGAAGTCCTTCACCACATCAACATGATCTAGGGCAGGAGGTGTAGCATCGAGAACAATGGAGGCTAGGAAGGCTCTACACCCTTGTGAGACAAGCTTTTTAGCTTTGATGGCAGAGATGACAAACTGTCGCTCTCCTCGCTTCTTGCCCTTGACACACACTCTTCCTTCATCAGGATGAAACAGACTAACCTTGGATTCCTCACAGAATAGAACAGCTTTATACTTCTTTAACCAATCCATACCCAGGATGATGTCAAAGACGGTCATATCAAGCAAGACGAACATTGTAGGAAATGTTATTCCGGATACACAAAGGTTCAAGGTAGGAGTTTGGAGGTACGAGGAGCAGATTTTACCACTAGGAGTTTTTACATCTAACACATGATTCATAACCTCAGATTCGATTTCAAGCATAGAGGCAAACTGTCTAGATATGAAGGTATTGGAGGAACCGGAATCAAACAGAGCTTTTAAAGGATGCAAATTGAGGTGTAGTGTACCTTCAATCACTTCATTGCCTTCACCATCTTCTTCAGCATTGAGAGCAAACACTCTCCCATTCCGCCTCTCAGCTAGCAGACGTCTCGGGTTCTGGTTGTTGTTGTTATTGTTGTTGTTGTTCCACGGTGGAGGGTTCTGTCTCGGCTATTGCGGTTGCTGAGCATTATTCTGCCCTTGCTGGAAACGAGGGCAGTTGGGTCGGATGTGCCCAACCTGGCCACACTCATGGCAGGTTGGTGGAGGATGGTTGCCAACACGAGCAGGTGCATTGTTGGCGGGGCATCTCCCAGGAGGATGGTGGCGATTGCATCTGTTGCAGCGATCACGACCACGGTTCTCATGCTGGTTCGGATTCTTCCTTTTGTTGTTGTTGAAGCCACTGAAAGACTAAAATCCCGGATAAGACTCGATGGCGAGAGCCTTGTCCACCATCTGTTGAAATGTGAGTGGTAGCTGTGGAACGAGGCTTCGACCAACATGGTAGTTCAGGCCCTCCAAGAACAAGGTTGCTCTCCTATCAGCTCCAAGGTCGGTGGCGTAACGTTCTAACAACAGAAACTTCTTAACATAGTCACCCATGCTCATGCTTCCTTGCTTGAGACTATAAAACTAAGCCTCCTTCTTCCTCAGGAACGCAGGACAGATGTACTTCTCTCTGAACAGCTTCAGGAACTGAGTCCACTCCATGGAGGAGGTGTCTCGAGTGCGGGCAACTCCATTCCACCAAACACGCGCCGGTCCATCTAGCACGTACGTCGCAAACCAAACCTTCTGGTGAGGAGGGCAAGCCATACCCTCAAAGGTCCGATCCAGGGCCAACACCCAGTCATCAGCTTTGTCCACCATGTTAGGCTCACTCTCACCCTTGAAGTAGGGTGGCTGCATCTTGATGAAGTCAGTGAGGGTGAACTCCCTCGGCTTGGCGGCAACATCAGCAATGGTGTTGAGTTATCCCATCATGGTGGAGGACAACAGCTGTCGCAGCATCGCCAGGTCCTACTCAGGTGTGAAGGCAGGAACACCAGAGGTTGGTTGGGTAACAGCAAGAGTCGCAGGAGTGTCGAGGTTGTCAGCGTTGGACTCCTGGTTTGAGTTGTCAAACAGGTCACCTCTCCTGAAATTAGGGTTATCATATTAAATTTTCAGGAGTAAAAAAATCATAGATGAGAGGGAAAAGAAATAGAGATAAGAAAAGGATAACTAGAATGCTATTTCCTAAAAGCATACTACTTCGGGCAGTTCGTATCGGCGCAGGCCAGGCCGGATCATATGGGCATGGGAGTCCCCGTATGCGAAGCTAGTGGGTCGGAGGAAAATCTTGCCAGCCCCCATGCCCTGATCCTTTCTAGACACCCTTGCCTCAACTGCATGCCCTAATAGTCGCCTAAAGGCTCTGATACCATGCTGTAAAGAGGCGAGATCACCTCTCTACTAAAATTTAAAGGAAATACAAACATCCACAACTTTTAACAGAAATTTTAGACTTTGAGGATGATTGCATAATATTCCAAATAAATAAGCATGATTCCAGATACATAATAAAATGTCAATAGCAGCGGAAAGAAAGAAATAACAAGCCTTCTAATGGCTTTATTGTTTATTACATCATTACTTTCTAAAAGAAAAGATAAGATAGAATAGAGGATCTAGCTATAGCAACCTAGCCATCCTTCTTCAAGCTAACGATCACAGAAAAGGATTCTTTCTTCAAGCCCTTCCTTCACCTTACACAGCTCCAACACTTGGGTGGTTGGGAAGACACCCAGCAAGAGGGAAAACAAGGAAAAGTATGTGTTACACTAACAATCTATCAAAGGAAAAGAAAGTTGTAACAAGTAAATTTAGGCTAGATATTTGGTGTAAGAAGATATCAAAAAGTATGAGGTTTTCATAAGAGAACTTGCCTTTAACAAAAAGAAATAAAGGGTTTAGCATGTTAATTAATATGTCTATCTAACTAAGTAGGGTTGAGGCACCTACCGGACCACTAACCTTAGGTGAGGGAAGAATTTAAAACATTTCCAAATCACCTACAATTTTTAATGGGGAGAATAATAAACATTCCCCTAGGGCGATTTTATACATGCCCTCTATGGGTGGTTGTACATAAGTACCACTACTTAAAGATTAAATAGAACATTTAATTTCATGCTAACAAAAGATTTATGGCAAGGATAGTAAAAGCATATATAACATGGCAGTGGGGTATGAATACCCAAACAAGAAAATACTACATCTACATTTGAGGCAAATAAGCAATTTAGATATTAAGGATTCAATGGTTTAGATCAAGTTAAACCTCATAGAGAAATTTAGGTATTGGATTAAGTATTTCCCAACTGATAGGTAGATGCACAATCAAACTCATACTAAACACATACCTTGGCCACAGGTGTCCTAAGTTTCCCTTTTTCAACTCTTCACACGAACTATAAACCCAAACTTCCTATTACATCATTATATATATATATATATATATATATATATATATATATATATATATATATATATATATATATATATATATATATATATATATATATTAGAATTACATGTATTCATTAAAAAGATTGAAAACCCTAATTTACTAACTTTTTTCACAAACTCTCGATTCAGACTTCAAAAACCTCATAATCATCCTAGTTAGGTTTTCCTGATCAAAATAACATATAATATTGTATGTTTTAGAAATATGGATTCTTAGGGTTAATTTTTATGATTTTTAAGTTAATTAAATCGATTTTAAAAACACCTTTTTGAAAAACTCAAAACCAAATCTCAAAAACATTTTTATTAAATAGATCTCGTTTTCTTGATTTCAAAACACTATTTATTTTTAATTTTTGACCACAGGATTAATTAATAAAAAATATTTTATCTCGACCAATCACAGCCTGCCACGTAGGCAAGGCTGGATGGCCGAGCGGTAGCGGGCGCTCAGCAGCGGTGACCCGCGCCTCGCAGCCGCTCGCTACCGGCCGTGCGGTCAGGGCAGGCGGGCGATTAGAAAGGAACAAAAGACCGTAACGCCCTTGCGCGGAAAACAGGTAAAGCAAGCGGGCAAGGGGCAAAATCGGAAAACGACCGTGTCGTCTTCTCCAGCTAGCCCGACGGCTGAAGCAAGCAGCTTCACGTGGAGAATTTGGGCGATTTCGCCCTAGAGCACCAAACGCGACACTAAGATATGCGTTGGAAAGCTAAACAAGAGGCGAAGTCATCCATACCTTGGATTTGAGACGAGGCCAACAGCAACGAGCGCGAGAGGCGCCGCAAGAGCAGGGTCAACCGACGGCTTAAAGGTGATCCAAACGTCCACGAAGCTTGAAATCAAAGGTATAGGCGAGTTGCTAAGGTCATGACGGTTCTTGGGACCTAGATATATATAGGCAACATGCCCTAGGATAGGGTTTAGCTAGGGGCAAGGTGAGGAGGTCGGCGGCCACATTAGGCGTTTCACGAATACACGTTAAAGCTCACAAAATTCGGGATAATCTTGTGCGAAATCTCGCAAGGAGTCCAACAAAACAAAAATAAGGAAAATCATTGAGTGAATCTCAAGATATCGTGATTTTAAGAAAACGAAAAATCGAGTCTGTTGCCTAATCTGATTCAAGGTAGAAGACGACCGTGCATCGTTGGATCGGTGGACGCGGGTCCACTAATGAACCTGGACCGTCCGATCTCGCGTTAGATCAGGGAAATATCCCTCAGCAAAAGTCGATTAAAATTATTAGATTTTATATGTTTTTCTCTTTCTTCTTTTGGAGGCTCAAACGTTGCCCAAAAATTATGAAAATTTATATTCTGACTTATTTCGACGCGTAGAATCCAAATATGGAGTTAGTTTTTCATTTTGAGAAAGTTTATTAGGTGAAATAATTAATATGTCATTTTCTCTTTCCTCCCTCAAAAGAGGTGATAACATTATTTAAAATTAATGTAACTTCACCCATAAGTGTCCTTAAAGGTGTGGAACACGATTTTGCAATTATCTTCCCAAGTTGAAATTATCTTTATATTTATTAAATTAATTAGAACATTCTACACATTTTCTCTCTCTCCTATTTTCTCATTATTCCAAATTAGTTGCAAATTTGCATAGAGGCTTATTTTTATGTTTAGAATACGAATTTGAAGTAATTTTACTGATTTGAGAACATTAAGTATTTTATTTCTTTTTATTGGCATATTTCCTATATTCTATTGATAATGTTATTAATATTTTCATTTTAAATAATACTTGACCCTTAAGTTACTCTTTGTTCAAGGAAACGAATTAAACTATCAAATTATCATGATGGTTTCAGATTATCATATTTATTGCAAAAATCTTTGTAACTATCTTCTTTACTCATAAATTCTCATATTTCCTTTACTTATTATATTTATCTTCTTTCTTTTATAAAATTCGGATTTTCTTCTTATTTCTTATATTCTAGGAAACACTATAAGATTCTAGGACGAATTATTTTACTCTTTTTATTACTTTATGTGAATTTGCATTTTAAACCCATTATCTAATTCTAACTGAGGCATTTGTGCATGCAATCTTGAAATAAGAATATATGGGAAACATTTATCCAATAACCATCTTAATTTCCATTAAATCAAGACCAAGGACAAAAGGAACGAAAATGAAGGACAAAACTTATAGAAAAGAGTACAAAGAGGTACATAGGAGATTTCAGTATGTTACACACTCTATGTTTCTTAAGAAAGCCTTCAAAAGCGTGATGGATGAAGTGACTTCCACCATCACTAACCATTTCTCTTGGAATACCAAACCAGCTAAAGATATTTGATTTCATGAAATCACACACCACTTTGTGATCATTTGTTCTAGTTGAAACATCCTCAATCCACTTTGACACGTAATCAATGACAACCAAGATGTAGACATATCCAAAAGAGGGAGGAAAAGGACCCATAAAGTCTATCCCCCAAACATCAAATACCTCCACCACAAGAATGGGTGATAGAGGCATCATGTCCCTATTAGGGATAGTGCCTACATTTTGGCACTTCAAACAACACTTGCAAAATTCCTGAGAGTCTTTAAACAAGGAGGGCCATTAGAATCCACTTTGGACAACCTTGACAACTGTGTGTTTTCCACCAAAATGATATCCACATACTCCCAAATGGCGCATAGATAGAATTTCTTGCTGCTCCATCTCCAGAACACATCTCCAAATAAGTTTATTGGGGCAATATTTGAAATGATGAGGATCATCCCAAACATAATATTTGATCATAGCAAACAATATTTTGCTTTCCTATCTTGTCCATGTGTTTGATATCCTTCCACTAGCTAAGAAGTTAGCTATGTGTTTACACAATGGCCTTTTAGTGGATGAGAGTAGGAAGAGCTGCTCATGTGACATTGTTTCTTTAATTCTACTTGTATCAACAAAGGTTGCTTCAATTGGGGAGAGATGTTCGATGGCTGAATTTTCCACTCCCTTCTTGTCCACAATCTCAATATCAAACTTTTGAAGCAACAAAATCCACTAGATCAACCTTGGCTTTTAGTCTTTCTTTGCCATGAGATACTTCAATGCAGCATGGTCCGTGTATGTCACTACCTTGTTTTGCGAAAGATACGATCAAAGCTTGTCAAGAGAAAAGATAACCGTAGGCAACTCTTTTTCTGTAGTCATGTACTTTCTTTGTGATTCGTCTAGAGTCTTGCTAGCATAATAGATGGCATGCAAAAGACGGCCAACTCTTTGGCCCAGCACAACCCCCACTACCATGTCAGATGCATCAGTCATGATCTCAAATGGTGAAGAGATATGGGAGCTGCATTATAGGAGTAGAAATGAGCTTTTACTTCAAGTGGTTGAAAGCTTCAACACACTTTTCATCAAAGTGAAATTCAACATCTTTTTCCAACAAATGACATAGAGGTCTTGAGATTTTTCTCAAATCCTTGATGAAGCTACGATAGAAACCTACATATCCCAAGAAATACCAAACATGTCTTATGATAGAAGGAACGGTAAGAGTACAAATGAGGCCCACCTTGGCCATATCAAGCTCAATATCGTCTTTAGAAACCTGGTGACCCAAAACTATGACTTCGGGCACAATGAAGTGGCTCTTTTCCCAAGATAGCAGAAGGTGAATCTTAACACATCTCTAAACAATGATATCAAGTGGAGAAAATAATCATAAAAGGTTTTACCAAACACTGAGAAATCATCCACGAACACTTCATGTGACAAATCAAGCATGTCAGTGAAGATTGAGGTCACACATCTCTAAAAAGTGGAAGGGGCATTACACAACCCAAATGGCATTCTCCGATAAGCAAAAGTACCATTAGGGAAAGTGAATGTCATCTTTTCTTGGTCTGAAGGATGCACAACAATCTGGAAGTACCCAGAGTATCCATCAAGAAAGTAATAGAAACTATGCCCTACCAACCTCTCTAGAATCTGATCAAGAAATGGAAAAATATAGTGGTCCTTCTTAGTCTTCTCATTGAGCTTTTGATAGTCTCCACACATTCTCCATTTGGACTATTATCTAACAGGCATCATCTCACCATCAACATTATCTGCCACTGTGATCCCACCCTTCTTTGGTACAACTTGGATGGGACTCACCCATGTGTTATCAAAAATTGGATAAATGATCCCAAGATCTAACAATTTCATGACCTCTTGGGTTACAACTTCCTTCAGTTTTAGGTTCAACTGCCTTTGCATTTGGTGGGTTGGCCTTCCATAATCCTCTAAATAAATCCTATGCACACAAATTGAGGGGTAAAAACACCTCAAACCAGTAATGGACCATCTAATGGCTGAATGTTCTTCTTTAGGACTTTCGTTAATGCCTATTCTTAGTGTGGAGAGAGAATTGAGGAAATGATCACTGGGAGAGTGTCATTGGAGCCTATAAAAGCATACTTCAATCCTTTGGGAGTGACTTAAGTTCAAGAGTTGGAGGTTCTTTAAGAGCACTCTTCAATGGCTCCGAAATTGATGGGAGGTCCTCGCTTGCAGCCACCAAGGCAAGCTCATTCACTTCATCCTCTTCATCATCATCATCAGGGAACTCAACAATGGGCTCTAAACCTCTACCTTGAGTGGCATTTTGAATCATCACAGGTAGGCACTCATCCACAATCTCATCAAGCATTCAATGAGATAACAATCTTCTTCTGTGGCACCTATCACCTCGCTTGTAGTTGAAGACTTGAAGATGTTCAATCGGATCTTCATGTGCATGAATCTCAAATACATGGTGATGGTTGTCACAAGGATCATTGTGTCAGCTATAGACCAGAATGACCTCCCCAAGATGATTGGTACTCTACTTGTGTATTTTTACATATCTAGTACAATGAAGTTAGAGGGGAAGAATGCAGAAGTCCTATCATCAAGTCTAACTTGCACATCAGCAACATTCCCTCTATGTGATTTCACCGATCATTCATCCAACTACAATGTATTATGAGCTGGACCTAATCGTCCCATTTGGATCTCGGTAAACACATCACACAGCATTAAGTCCATGCTAGAACCTAAGTCTAGAAGGGCTTGGTCTATGCGGTATCTCTAATGTAACATGAAATGATGGGAGCATAGGGATTTTTCCTCTTTATCGACATGGTGTGCTATAGAATTGAGATCACTTGCTTGGTGAGCTTGACCTTCTTGGGCATTCTCCCCATTGTTTTCCTTTTAAAATACATAGATCTTTCAAAAAAATGGCATAGGAAGGGATTTCCTTGACCACATGAAGCAAGGGAATATTTATCTTCACCTGTTTGAAGGTTTCCATGATATCTTCAATATGTTTCTTCTTTCTTTTCTCAATAGAAGTCTCCTCAAGATCATTAGAAAATGGGGGGAGTTGGGATCTGAATCGGATCATATCAATAAAATCATCAACTAGAATCATAGGAATCACAATATCACTGCTCAATATCACAATATCACTGCTCGGTGTCACGACATCAACTCTAGTTCTTGCCAAAGTATCATCAATTTGGATCTCAGTATCAACCTATTTGATCACAATATCACCTCTATCTTCATTGGATGCCCTCTCAACAATAGTACCATAGGGTTGCTCCAAGGTCCGACAACTCCTCAATATTGTTACCTCCTACACATACTCATGGGTGGTGGAAGAAGAGGCTTGTGGAGGGGGTTGTGGTTTTTGAGGTGGTGGTGGTCTTTGGTGGGGTGAGTTGGGATTTTGAAGGATGAACTATGGTTGTGGTTTTTGTTGTGGTTGGGGGTGATATTGCGGAGGGGGTTGTTGGTATGAGTGAGGTGGAGGTGGGGCATATTGATGGTTGAGAGGAACTTGAGGAGGTGGTGGAGCATATGGGTTTGGTGGTGCTTGATATGAAGGTGGAGCATATGAACTTTAAGCATTTCCTATGAAAGTGCCATAATTGTTTGGATTTGGCATTGGTTGAGATGGGAGTCTCCCTTCCTCCCTTCTAGCAAGTGAAAGAGATATTTGGTCCTATCTTTGCTCAAGATAGTTATTAGATTGCCCATGATAGGATACATCTTTCTTTACCTCATTTAAACTTCTCAATCTCCCAAGCACTTCATCTTCAAATTTTGAGCTATATCTTGGCCTTGGCTACCCTTGTCCTTGACCATCCTCATTTTTTTATTTCTATGTAAAGTTGGGATGGTTTCTCCACTCGGGAGTGTAAGTGTTGGGAGATAGGATCTTGGTTGTTTTGGTTGATAAAAGAGGGCAAAGCATGAACTTCCTCTTCTTCTTCTTCAACTTCCATGGCGGATTGACTAGAAGAACCACCATCTTGGCTCTTCATCATATTCATCATGTCTACCAACATCTTCATCATGTCAGGGTTGGCAGTGGTCCTGTCTGGAGCTACGGGAGGAGGTGGATGGATGTAGTTTCGGCCACACTGTTCCCCTTTAGTGGAAACTTGATGGTGATAATTTTTAGCAAGGTGCTCAAATAATAGCCATGACTCCTCTGGTGGTCTTGCCATAAAGGTGCCTCTACATGACAACTCAACATTGTTCTAGATTAACTCTTCTATTCCAGTGTAGAAAGCTTGGACCAGCTGCCTTAAGGGTACCTCGTGATGAGTGAAGTCATGTAGGATCTTTTGGAACCTTTCTCACACCTCATGTAAAGGTTGATTTTCCTTTTGGGAGAAGTCGGAGATACGCCTTTGCATTTGACTCAGCTTGGCAATAGGAAAGAACTTTTTGAAAAACTCATTTTCTATCGCATTCCACATCACTAGCTATGGCTTTGAAATGTACCATTCTTTGGCCTTTTTTAGAGTGAAAGGGAAGAGTATCATCCGGATGGAATCATTACTAGCAGCGGGTGTGCGGAAGGTGGAGCAAGTCTCAAGGAAGGCGTCGATATGATCATAGGGGTTTTCATTCTCCATCCCATAGTAGGTAGGGAGGAGTCCAATAAGTGCAGATAGAATGGAGAATTGTTGACCTAGTAATTGGTGAAAAAGGGTGGAAATGGGGAAATTGTAGTTCCCCGGGGTGAAATACTCGTGGAGGGGGTGGTTGGGCTGCGGTTGAGCATTCCATGAAGTATTTCATCTTCATGGTCACCCATTTCGGTTTCTCGGTGTTGTTTGTGGTGAGTTTGGCGTCTCCTTCTACCTATCTCGGGGTTGTATAACACCAAGTCAGTACAAGTAGAACACGTATGATGCATGCACAGTTATCACCTGCATAATACACAAACAAACAACCAAAAACCAAGTTATAATGACATTATGCAAAAGTGAACAAAGAATAAAGAATAGAAATTATAAGGGCAATAGAAAAGGCTAAGCTACACTAACTAGTTAGGCCGAGTGCCTCTATCCCCCGCAATAGTGCCAGAAAGCTTGGTGTGCTTTTGCACGCATGTATGGTCTTTCAATATTTATAGGTTCCCCAAACTAGGTTCACTCACAACACAAAAATATGCTCCTGTAAGAGAATGGGGTCATGTTATAGCATAGATGAGAGGAAAGCATAGGGGGTCAAATGATAGGGATAGAGGGGGCACTAGATCTTAGTTGGTGTTGGCTACGTTCCTAAAGTGGATATTAGGGTTGAAGGGTTTAAAAAGGGTTTTGGTTTGATTACACTAAGCAAGCAGGAAATTAAAGACAATATGAAAACTAGATTACCCAAAAACTATATTATCCTAGGCAAGTTAGGTCTAAGAGACTAGATTAAGCAATAAACTAAATAAGAGAAAGATGATCTACACTACTCTAGCAAGGCAGTTGGCAACTAAGAATTAATCTAAACACTAGATCAAGCAAGAATCTAGGTTAACCCTAACTAGCAAGACTAAGCGAGTGACTAGAATGAATAAAGGCAATTAATCTAAACTAGCATTAACAAGAACGAAGACTAAGGTGGGTTTCAAGTAATGGATTGGATAGGTTGGCCGTTTGGGAATGTGATTTGATATTAGTTGGGGGGTTTCAACATGGCATGAAAATCTCACAATTAAATCTAGATTACCAAACCAAACAACAAGGAAAGTGCTATTAGAATGTACCTTATACTACTAGTTGGAGAACTAGTGTTAGGTGTATTTCTAGTAGGACTTGTCAAGTCTAGGTATCTAGGGCAAGTGGTATTAGGGAAATCGAGAGCCAAGGGTAGGAATGGGAGTAGACATGAGGAATTTTCACCTCATGTTACTTGCCATGTAGCCTTTAGGAAGCTCTAGGCAATGGCACTAATCACACTTACACTAGCTACTTAGATCTCACACTCACTTGTAGAAGAAGGGAGATATATGTAGGAACAAAAGGGGCTAGTTAGGGATCCACTAATTGGACCTAGGAGCCATTCCTAAGATTGCTACATACATTCCAATTCCTCCTAGAAGATAAGTGTCATCAAGCATCACAAAGCAAGAAATTTATGTTTAAGAGCAAAAACCACATGCAAGATAATGGGAAATGAGATAGAAGAAAATGCAATTATCATAGAATGAAATTATGTTCATTACAAATTATTTTCCCCCAACATGGTATCAAAGTCACATTTTAACCCTAAACAACCCACCACTAGGGGCTTAGCTAGACATAATCAAAGAAAAGGCAAAAGAAATGAGAAGAAGGGGATAGGACTCCATGGATCTCAAAGTAGATCCTCCTTCTTCACCTCCAAGCTGTTGTAGGGCAACCTCCTTCCTCCAAGGTGGATGATGGGCACGGAAATGGAGGGGGTTACTATGGTGGAAGTGAGGTGGAAATGATAGGTCAAGAGCATAAATGTTTGGAGATTTCAATGAATGCTTAAGAGTGGATGGAGAGGAGTAATGGCAGCTCGGGGAGTCTAACCTTCGTGTTGTGGCTACCACCTATCTATATATAGGTGGTGGGGAACCACTAGGGTAAGTAGGGGCAAAGTAGGAAAATTAGTGGTGAAAATGGGTAGGTTTAGGTGGCCACCACATCTGTGTTGAGGTGCCACGGCCGTAGTAGGGGTTAAATGGCACGGTTGTGGGATATGGTACGGCCGAGGTGGGAAGTGGAGTGGAAATGATTAGTATGTATGGTGGCCATGACAGTGGGGGGGTGCCATGATCGTGGTGGGTAGGGGGTACCATAGTTGTGTGGGGTATCACGGCCGTGTTGGCGGAGGAGGCCATTGGTGAGGTAGCTTGGAGATCATTTTGTCTTCAGTTTGTTAGGGATGTGGTGAGCACCATGGGTGAGGTGTTCTTCAAGGGCCATAGTCGTGGTGATTCACATGTAAAATGGACCAATTCCCTATTGATTTTGGGGGGCTTTGTGCACAAATTTCCACGAGCGAGGTGATGACCACAAGAGAGGTGGAGTGGGCTAGCCACAACTATTCTTGGGGCCATGTCTGTGGGGTCTTCAGTGACCATGGCCATTTTGAGCTCCTTGGCCATGGTCATTTGTATGTAAATTGAGCACATTCCCTGTGACTTTTGAGGATCTCTGTGCATAAGTTTCCACAACTTTGGTGAAGTACAACGACCATTTTGGGGCTTTTTGGTGCTGATCTTTACTTCATCTTCTTGATCTAGCCTCCTTTTGCTTTGAATTGCTCATGTGCATCCAAGGAAAGCTCAGGGAAGAGATAGGTCGACTCTTGGGGTGTAAGACCCCATAGATGTCCTTCATCTCTCTCCCATGCATTAATGCATTCATAAGTGACCTGAAATACAAAAACAAAAGGAGGCATAAGTGCATTTATCATAAAAGATCATATTGTAGGGAATAACTTATAATATAAACTATTTAGATGTGATTATCATGCAAAAAGGTACAAGTGAAGCCCTAAAATAGGGTTGCATCAATGTGGCAAAGCTATCTAGACTGGGATTCCCCTTGGGTCAAGAGTCGGCCACTGATGTGCTTTTGTAGTCTCTACTAGAGTAATACAATCATATTTTCATGAACTACAACATGAATGACTTTGACAAGCCATTGACATAGTTACTAGGAATGTTAAGAAAAACTAAGGCACAAATGAAAATGACAAGCCCATGTTGTGATGATGATCAACAAGAAAAAGGGAAAGTCTAAAGTAAAGGCAAAAATAAGAAGAGTTCAAAAGCTAGCAAGAAGCCCAATTCTTCAACACTCAAAGAAAAGGACAGTGTAAAGAAGGGAGAAAAGTGTGACTAGCCTAGACACTGGAAAGGAATTGCCTTCTCTTCCTAGAGGAATTAAAGAAGAAGTAGGAACGGGTAGAGACCTCTACTTTAGGTATAAACATTATAAGATAAATTTGATTGCTTCTTCGTCTTGGTATGTGATACTAGATGTAGATTCAACATACATTGATGAGTATGATCTGATTAGAAGTAAAAGCCTTTCGGGAGAGTGTAAGAATGGACTATGCTGAGCAAGAGTTTCTACAACTTCAGTCCACATGTAGAATTTGTCTTATCCCATTGGACATGTAATAGAGTTATTTGAACTACTATTTCAATTATGTCAATAATAGAAACATTTTATTTTATGCATCTTGTATGACAAGGATGATAATGAATAAAGAGTTGTTAGTGGTTCTGTTTTCAAAGATATGATATTTATTTGAATGGATCTAAAGATGAATGTTCATACCTGAACGATTATAATTGATAACTCAAACAATATCTATATCATTCTCATCTAGAGAATATATATGAGACATGAACTACTAGAATCCATATTTATGTTTATCTAGACTCTTTTGGCTATTGAAACAATAAGACATATGCAAGTCTTATTTATGAGAAACATGACACACCACCTCTCACTAAGTGTAGTGGGAGAGAAAGCATTTTATTACTTCTTATACATATTTATGTAAGAAGATCTTTTAGAATAAATGCTAGAGATAGTTATTTCTACTTCATAATATATACTGATGATCTCAGTTCATATAGGGTTTGTATTTGGTGAAATACAAACATGAATCTCTTGAAGTGTTCAAGGAGATTATTTATGAAGTATAACTTTGATATGATCAAATGCTAAAATACTTTACATCAATGGTTTGAGGACCTTCTTGAAAGATAGTGATAGTGTATCACAAGTCGATTCCACCTAAAACATAATGATGTATAAGAAATAAGGAATTACATCCTGATGGATCATTAAGTGATTATCATTTAATCTATCTAATCTCCTCATGGATATATATTTTACATTAAAATAATGTACCATCTACAATGGTTTAAAGACATCATATTAGATATGATATGAGAGTGTCCTGATATGTCTTAAGGATTAAAACTTATACAAAGAAATTAGTTTCTTGAAAATTTTATCCACAAACCATGATTGTTGAATACTACTTTTAATCCTAATCCAACAACAAAATGTTTGTTTCTAGGATAACTGAGTTCTAAAAGAATCAGTTGGAATAAAAGTAGAACTAAAAAGGTTTGAGATTGACAAGGAGGTATAATGGGAACAATTGGAAATCACAAATTGTTGTGGAATATCAAGTTCCTTATGTAACACGGAACCTCATAGTTCTAGTAGAACACATTTGAGATTGAAAAATTGTGAATCTGATAACTCAGATAGTTTGTTCATAAGATGATGAGCCAAAAAGTCGACTAGAAGCTATTAAAGACCAAAATCTTAGAAGTGGCTTAAAGTAATAATGGATTCCCAAGTATGACCTTTATAGTACCACCTAAAGGTGTAAAAACCAAAGGAAGTAGTTGGGTTTTCAAGTTGAAGATTTAGGACATATTGGATGGGAAGGTTTTCAAATCCGTTAAATTGTTGAACAAGATGAAATCACTTTTTTGACTTTCATGCTTGTTGTTACATCTAGTATAGACTATGAGATTTGTCATATGAAGCTTAAAACCACATTACTTAAAATGAATAATTGAGAAAATGTGTATGTGACACAACCTAAATGTTTTGTAACTACATGAATGCAAATAAAGTCTATAAGCTACTCAGTTATCAGAAGGTTGAAACAAGCATCTCAGACATGAAATTTTTTTTTTGACAAGATAGTCAAAGAGTTTGACTTGAGGCAAGATAAAGATGAGATATATGATTACAAAATATTTAGTGGGAGAATATATGAATATTCCACATATTGATGGGGAATAACATATCAATACTATAAACATTGAGACCTATCATGGAAAACATCTTCAGTAGTGAATGATTAAGTGAAACATCCTATGTGATAGGGATTGAGATCTATATAGTCTTTGAAAGTTTCATGACCTGAAATGAGCACATATATAGGCATAGTGCTGAAAGTGTTCAGTATGAAGGATTCAATGAGAGAGAATCTAACTAGATTCAGGGGTTCTGATTCTTATGAAGAATGGAAAAATATGAGGGAGATGCCATATACACCAACAATTGGATCTATCATGTATGCTATATAATTTCCTCATCACATAGTCTTGTATGTATTGGACATCACATGATGATACTAGTTTCCAATGAGGGTCATTGGACTGTCATTAAAAGACATCCATTAGTACTTGAGAAGCACGAAGGATGTGTTTCAAGATTACGACAACAAGAAAGATTTCAGTGTAAAGGGTTGCAGTGATGCAAGCACCCAAAATGACAAAAAGTGACTGCAATATAAAATGTGTTTAATTAAGAAAAGAGTTGTAAGTTCGAAGGGTTCCAAACTACATATCATTAATTCAATTCTACAATAGAATCTATGTATCTTGGGGTTATGAACACAAGAGTGGGTACTATATGGATCTAGAAGTTCATATGGATGAACTTAAATATGTTCCAACAACGGATGGCACATTAGAAATGTCGTGACAGCAATGGAGCTACTGGTTATGCAAGGAATATCATATAGCATATTTCGGCAGTTCCATCTCATACCAAATATCATACAACAAAGAGATAAGAAGCATGCAACATACCGAATAAAGGCAAAATGTTGCTAATCCGTTGGATTAGCATTTGTGTATCAGAAACATGATGGACATATTTAGATAACTAACAATAAGATTCATGGGTGATTGGCTCTAAGTGCAAATGGGAGTTTGTTAGTATGTATTCCCAGAGAGCCAATCATATGATGATGATTATGGGACATTATATATATGATTTCATTAATAATAATAAATCCAAGCTTCTGATTCATTCAATTTTACTCAGTTATAAGATAATGAGGAAACATAATTAATTTCTAAATAATGACATTACTCAATGATGTATGTCTTCAAATCCGTGACTTCAATAATGAGATCATATGGATGTTAAGAGTATATGAATTTTTGTTATGTCCCTAGTTAGATGTTACTCTGGAAGGTTGATAGACAACAATAACACAAAAGACTAGAGTGTGTGTTGGTTGATGAAAGAATCTCATCAGTAATCATATGTGATAGCAAACTATGTCACAAATATTTGTTGAAGAATAATGTATTGGACAGACCCAACATACATGGAAACTGAAATTGGTGGTCATAGTCATCTCTCATAGTGATGGTGGTGATTTTAGTTCTTACATCTGAAATGACTAAACTCATCACATGTCGTTCGGTATGATTTGACATCATTCATCGTGATCCTAAATAAGGGTTACCATAAAGGTGATCATTGGGTGCACTATGACACATGAGGATGTGTGTGAGTGACGTATATGGGATGTGTCCCTCCTAGTAGAGTTTTATATCATGTCCACTTGATAAGTGAGATTGAGAAAAGCTTGAGCATGCACATGTGAATCAATATATGATATTGAGGTCACATATATCTCATACAGTGAGCTCTAGATGAAGGAATATAGATTGAATATTGAGAGGATGGCGATTCCATGCCTCGAGTTCATTCTGAATATCAGATACAAAGGAATTACACAATCACTGTAACACCTAACACAAATTGTAGGTTGGAGTTTTTCTCCAACTTTCCATTCACTTGGGTAGAAATGATGTGTGACTAGGCACCTGTTACGACCCCATCTGAGCTTAATTGGTAAACTAGGGTTTACCTAGACAATTGCAAAGATTAATTAGAATAATCATTCTTGAAATCTAATTAATGATGATAACACAATTAGGATGTTTTAACTATGATAAGAAGTCTAAATATTCTTTTGTCTTGAGAATTAGGGTTTGAGAAACATAAACCCTAATCGGCCCAAAATAGGGTTTTAATGATGCATGAATACAGAATTTGATAAGTAGAATGTCTCACTAAATGATTTTTAGTATTTTATGTGTAACTCTGATTTACTTCAATTTTGGATATGATTTAGATATATAAAATGTGAACAACATTGGAAAATATCAGAATTTTTGAAGAATGATCTGACCTGTTTATCGGCCGAGTTTCAAACTCGACCGATCACATTTCCAGAATTTTACAGCAGTGTGGTAATTGACTTTTATCTTTTTATTGGTATATCCAATTGATCTCAAATTTTAACTGTGCCTGAAAAACACAGTTTTAGACACTCTGTTAAATTGGAATAATTTTTGGATGACTTTTGAATCCCTACAGTAAGGGTGTCGGTCGAGTTGGTGCAGGACAAACTCGGCCGAATATTCTGCAGACTGCAATATAGCAGTGCACTGTTCTATTTGTAATTATTTATTGGTAACTCCAAATTATCAAAAATTGTAACTGAAGCTTTATAGATCAATTATAAACAACGTGCCAAATTCCCATAATTGTTGGAGAATGTTTGATCTCTGAAATAAACGAATTACAGTAACTTTTGTATAACTGCATATTCAGCCTATATAATTAAAGTTAAGTGTTGGGTCAATATGCAATTGACCCAAGCAGCTCAATTGACTTATATGAACGACCACACACACAAGAAGCTCTCATTCTTCGTCATTCATTCCAGAGAAACGAGCTCCTAGACAGAGAGGGAGAATTAGGGCTTGAGTGGAGAAAGTGGGGGAATTGCTGAATTAGGGTTTTGCGATTCCAGGAAGGGTGAAATCAAGTAAGTACGGATTCCTTGAATAGACGTTTATGGTGAATCTTCTCTCTCATGTCAAGATTCCGTCCTTTCTCTGATTTGATCCAAGATGATGTCGAAATTCCCTCTTTTCTCACCCTTTCTTCATAATTCCTCATTTTCAAGGTTTCTGAGTTGAATGGAAGAAGAATTGGGAGATTTGCTAGGGATTTGATAGGAATTCGAGATTCCCTGAGTTGAGCTGCAGTTGTGAGGTGTTTTCACACCTTAGGGTGAGTGGGTTCTTCCTTCAAACATTCTAATGCACGAATTTGATTATAGCATCTAAATCCCTAATTGCTTAGTATGTGATTCTAAAACCTAAAATGTCCGTTTGTTTTAAGATTGTTGCAAATTGATATGATACAGATTCCTTCTTTGTTTGAATGACTTTTTGATGGTAGATTCATATCAGATACGTATACAATACTTCCTAGTGAGAATGCTTTTCAGATTTATATCAAATGATGTAATTAGGGTTTAACCTAATTGAGACATCACTAGTGTTTCAACCTTATTGAAAAAGGACTAGTAATCCTATAATTGGTTAGGATGTATCTCATGGGTTATCTTAATGGAATTTTATTCTTGATAAATGATATCTCGGTAAATGATATGGAAAATCTAAATTTAGTTAAGTTTCCATGATTTCATATCTATATTGATTATATAAGATTTGTTGGAAACAGTCTTTATTTAGTGAATGCTTATATCTTATGAGATCATGATAAGAGCCATGTGACAAGTGAATGATGCAAATGAAACCCTAAGAGTAGGGTGTTGGCATGGGATGAATGAATATGGCAAATGAAACGCTAAGGATGGGGTGTTCAATGAATCATGTTATGGTGACATGAAAGGTCTCGATATGAGATGTAGTGATACTTAACTGTTGAATTGTATATTTCTAGTGTATTTAACTTTATATGCTTGTTCTCTCTGAGTTGATATCTACATACTGCAGGGCTTCTTATATTTCAATATATATCTCGTAAATTGCAGGTGATGACATATGACATACCCTAGAAAGGGATGTTACTGAGATATGATATATGTTGAATACATGAGTTTTGACGTTGCTATGTGATATTTCTGTTAAATTGTTTATCCGTTAATCAGTTAATAGACCTAAGTGCCCTAACACCGTAGAACCCCTAAAGGAAGGTCTGTTACTTAGGGGTGAAACTCGTGTCCGACATCAACCGGTTGAGTAATTCTGGTGGCACGAGGAGAGAAAGAAAGGCAGTGTCTAACAACAATCGTGTGTGTGTCACGATGGCACTGGGAAAAAGAAAAAGAAAACTTGGTTATCTAACATCATTCGTGCGTGTGTCATGAAGGTAACCCTGTGACCCTCCGCCGGTGTACTTCGGTTAAAGGAGGAGTCGGGAGCACACGTGGTTGTGCATTGAGGCCGTAGAGCCTATGTTCTGGCCGGAGAGCCAGGGGTCCTGTAGCAGAGCAGGGCTGGCGTCAGACTTAGCATTTCCCGGGTGTGTCGCTAAGTCTTGTACGGTGGGACCGTAGCATGAACTTGCTGTGGATCTTCATATGCAGAGTACACTGCATATGTTTAGGGCATAATCTAAAATATGATCATATAGGTTCATAGAGTTCTTTATAAATGAAAGAGTTAAGGAAGACTAGAAGCATAGTCTTCTTGTAGTTATTCTTTGGATGCAATATTTACATTCTTTGTTATTTCAATTATATTGTTTTAGAACTGCTCAGTGTAGTATTAACTGTTGTTAAATTTCATATCGTTTATTCAAATTATATCTGTAATCACATTAGTGCATTAGTCTGTTTCCATGAAGTACTCATTCACTGAGCGAGTAGGCTCACCCCTCTACTCAAACATTTTAGGGTTAATCGCGTGGACTTGAAGATGATCAGAGCGTCAGAGTAGATCTGCCACATGAGTCAAGTATGAGATTAGTTGAGTCAGTCGGTCCTTGTCACTCTAGGCCCTCAGTAAGAGTTGTAGAGAGAGAGTTGTAATTACAATGTGCAATATTGTTCCTCTTTGATATGTATGATAATTAGCAAGTTTCATGTGCATAATGTGTGAGAGACATCGTGAATGCTTATACATGTATCTTTTCTATTAAAGTCGGATTAGTAGAAGAAATGTTCAGATTCCTTGTTAAGATGTTATGTGGTTCAATGCGATGAAACAAGAGTTTAAAAGAAAAGAAAAAGTTGAGGGTGTTCTTTGTGTTAAATATAAATCCTATCTTACGCCCTAATCTCATGATTTGAGGAAATTGTGAGATCGGGGTGTAACAACTTGGTATCAGAGCTTAGGGTGAGTTGTCAAGGACCATTAAGTTAGTAAGTTAGAGTCCTATGTGTGGCAGATAGGAGATGTTTGATGTTAGCTTTGGGGATTTGAGTATTTGGATATCCTGGCCCGATATCTGAGTACTTGGATCAACCAGTACAAGCTACTCTGTCTATTCTCTCACGTATACCCTGGCCAGGTATACAGTGGAAGAATGGGCTAGAGATGAACCCTAGAAATGTTAGGGTTGGAAAACGAGAAAAGAAACAAGAATTAAGAGCATAAATATAAAAGGAGATAGAATTTACATTTCATAATGTTGTTTTTGTTGGAAATGTATAAAAATGCTCTTATATGTTTGAATTGAAATATTCAATACCTTGAAATATGGGTCTTTAATATCTGTTGTATACTATGCAATTGTAGCATTTATTGATTTCATTCTTTGTAACAAGTAGACTAGAATTGACCTTTGAATGAGCTTTTGTTTCTATGGTTTTGCCCACTGATTCGAGTGAAATTGACATCAGCAGGTCTGTTTAGGTTTTCAGTCTGTGCGCGGTTCGGCCGAGTTCGTGTTTTGGTCGGCCGAGTTCCTTGTTTAGGATTTCAAACAACGTTTTGGTCGGCCGAGTTTGGTCTTGAATCGGCCGAGTTTCTTTGTAAGTAAACAAGTAGTGTTTCGATCGGCCGAGTTCCCCAGAGGATCGGCCGAGTTTCCTGCTGATCGGCCGAGGTTGGTCGGCCGAGATTCAGAATCCGGAAGGCGATCGGCCGAGTTCCAGAGTGATCGGCCGAGTTTCTGAGCTGTGAGTGGCAGTTCAGGAAGAATGTAATTCTTGTAGTTCTTGGCTTCAGGACTTCAGGTTTGGCCTGGTCCGGCTGGCATGATGCGTTATTAGGATCTAATGAATCCTATCAATAGCATAATAAGAATAGAATTGGGATAATTAGACCCACATCAGAGTAAGAATGTACGTACAGTAAGATGTTGAAACAAATGGGCAAGATCAGAACAACTAAGAATTAGTTGAAACTGATATCTGAGGTTCAATTTTTGGGATCTCATATGTGAAATTCTTAATTGGGAATAATAGAACATGATAAGAAGCTCATAATCAGTTTATTAATTAATATTACATGAACTATACATATGAAATATAGAAAAGATATGTGAAATGTATGTATGGTTCAAGATAGCAAGAATCAATTATGAAGAATGAATCATAGAATAGAGTATAATGCTTTTATGAACTCTAAAGAAAAGGCTAAGTAGAAGAATAGAGTTGAGCTTTCAATAGGTCCATAGAAATAAAGAGTCTTCAAAAGAGTAAAAGTGAAGAGAATCGTATGAACATGTAATTCATAAGACTAGAACAACAAACTAGTTCCTAAGCAAGGAACATAGGTGTAGTTTAACGAATGAATAAATCATACAAAGGTAGACTGTATTCAGGAAGGAAAAACTTGATTGAAGGAGAAACTATGTTTGACCCATGCATGATCACCTTGATTTAAAAATGAAGAATATGTAATGTATTCGACATGAGGAAAAACTAATAGAAGGACTATTAATTTAGAACGTTAACTTCGCAATAGTATAAAGATAAAGGAGGAAATATGTGCAACATGGTATACATGACCATACATATGAATAAGCAACATGGTCATAAGAGAAAAATTTAGAATTAAAGATGACTGGTTAAAGAGTAGTATATGGTGAGAGGACTATGGAACATAAGAAAGGGTTTGAAATATGATGGAGAAATTATAAAATAAAGAGGTTGTGAGATTCAGGCAAGTGCTAATTAATCAAATATCTCTGTTGATAACTAAGTAAATCTACATACAAGAATGTATTAAGGGAATGCTTGAATACAAGAATTCCAAGTCTTAAAATCATCTTCTCTTTCATATATTCCTTAATGAGAGCAAGGTGGGAATGAGATGATAAGAAAATGAATCATATATGGTGCATAACTACCTTGGTAGGGTCATCTAGTGAATGTAATAGTGACATACAATATGATGAAGTGCGATAAGAAATAAGTTCTTGCGTGATAGCAAGAATGATGAATAATTTATTCCTATCCTAAATCCTTCAATGTTAATAATGTTTATTTTATATAATCATATGAAAAGGATAGGTAGCAAAAAGTAAAGAAGTAATGAATGAGCAGAGAGATATGGGAAAACACTAGCTTTGTGTAGTATGTGAATTTGTTTTTACATGTATGAGTTGTTGAAGGCATATTAAGGTATGAAAGTTGGTTCTACATATGATTTCAGTGTATGTGTGCAAGCTATATGTTAAACTAAAGGTGTATGATAGTTGTAGTAATTCATACCTGATATGCATCTTACTATTGTGTATTTGTGACATGGTGATACGGTTTGGATGATGTCAGAATACATGGAGGGATATCCTGAATAAGGTAGTTATACCTATTCACTCATATTAATAGAAAGGGTTGATAATCAGATTGTTTGAACAAGTAACCCTAATGAGGTGTAGCTTGTTATACCTAGCTCTAATATAACTGAGTGATGGTAATTTAATATGATTAATGCTTGAATGACTGATACAATCGTGGATTACCTTATTACTGTTGTTGAAACCCTAAAATGATATAATGCGATGGTTACACTTTGAATTGTGTGTGGGCCCATAACCCACAAGTCCCAGGATCGAAACAGGATAGTATGGAATGAGGTGGTAATGCTTCACCTCATGCATCCATGACCCAATGGGGATGCCAAGCGTAGTATTGTGCAATTGATTGTTGAATCTAGTCTTTTAATTCAAGAATGTTTTGCTATTTGAATAGCACTTGATTAAAGTTTAAAACAACATGGTGAACTTGCTTTTATCACTTAAAGGTGATACAGAACAATAGAAATCTCTGAACAACGTAAGTTGAGATAGTTGTATCAGAGTATCAGAGTTGCGCAGTGAAAGCGTGGTGGTTTATCTTTGCATTCTATGTTTGACTGTGACATAAAGAATTTGCTTGATATCATTGAGAACTATTTGAAATATGTTGTGATTTAGTAAAGAATTAAAAGATCTAATGTTGAAAACTAAATTCAGGTATGAAATACAAGAATATAATGACATGGAAGGTTTTAGAAGCTTAGAATAACCTTGAATGTATCTTTCTTGTAGGTTCATGTTTCGAGGATGAAACATTCTAAGGGGGGGAGAGTTGTTACGACCCCATCTGAGCTTAATTGGTAAACTAGGGTTTACCTAGACAATTGCAAAGATTAATTAGAATAATCATTCTTGAAATCTAATTAATGACGATAACACAATTAGGATGTTTTAACTATGATAAGAAGTCTAAATATTCTTTTGTCTTGAGAATTAGGGTTTGAGAAACATAAACCCTAATCGGCCCAAAATAGGGTTTTAATGATGCATGAATACAGAATTTGATAAGTAGAATGTCTCACTAAATGATTTTTAGTATTTTATGTGTAAATCTGATTTACTTCAATATTGGATATGATTTAGATATATAAAATGTGAACAACATTGGAAAATATCAGAATTTTTGAAGAATGCTCTGACCTATTTATCGGCCGAGTTTCAAACTCGACCGATCACATTTCCAGAATTTTAAAGCAGTGTGGTAATTTAATTTTATCTTTTTATTGGTATATCCAATTGATCTCAAATTTTAACTGTGCCTGAAAAACACAGTTTAGACACTCTGTTAAATTGGCATAATTTTTGGATGACTTTTGAATCCCTACAGTAAGGGTGTCGGTCGAGTTGGTGCAGGACAAACTCGGCCGAATATTCTGCAGACTGCAATATAGCAGTGTACTGTTCTATTTTTAATTATTTATTGGTAACTCCAAATGATCTCAAATTTTAACTGAAGCTTTATAGATCAATTATAAACAACGTGCTAAATTTCCATAATTGTTGGAGAATGTTTGATCTCTGAAATAAACGAATTACAGTAACTTTTGTATAACTGAATATTCAGCCTATATAATTAAAGTTAAGTGTTTGGTCAATATGCAATTGACCCAAGCAGCTCAATTGACTTATATGAACGACCACACACACAAGCAGCTCTCATTCTTCGTCATTCATTCCAGAGAAACGAGCTCCTAGAGAGAGAGGGAGAATTAGGGCTTGAGTGGAGAAAGTGGGGGAATTGCTGAATTAGGGTTTTGCGATTCCAGGAAGGGTGAAATCAAGTAAGTACGGATTCCTTGAATAGACTTTTATGGTGAATCTTCTCTCTCATGTCAAGATTCCGTCCTTGCTCTGATTTGATCCAAGATGATGTCGAAATTCCCTCTTTTCTCACCCTTTCTTCATAATTCCTCATTTTCAAGGTTTCTGAGTTGAATGGAAGAAGAATTGGGAGATTTGCTAGGGATTTGATAGGAATTCGAGATTCCCTGAGTTGAGCTGCAGTTGTGAGGTGTTTTCACACCTTAGGGTGAGTGGGTTCTTCCTTCAAACATTCTAATGCACGAATTTGATTATAGCATCTAAATCCCTAATTGCTTAGTATGTGATTCTAAAACCTAAAATGTCCGTTTGATTTAAGATTGTTGCAAATTGATATGATACAGATTCCTTCTTTGTTTGAATGACTTTTTGATGGTAGATTCATATTAGATACGTATACAATACTTCCTAGTGAGAATTCTTTTCAGATTTATATCAAATGATGTAATTAGGGTTTAACCTAATTGAGACATCACTAGTGTTTCAACCTTATTGAAAAAGGACTAGTAATCCTATAATTGGTTAGGATGTATCTCATGGGTTATCTTAATGGAATTTTATTCTTGATAAATGATATCTCGGTAAATGATATGGAAAATCTAAATTTAGTTAAGTTTCCATGATTTCATATCTATATTGATTATATAAGATTTGTTGGAAACAGTCTTTATTTAGTGAATGCTTATATCTTATGAGATCATGATAAGAGCCATGTGACAAGTGAATGATGAAAATGAAACCCTAAGAGTAGGGTGTTGGCAAGGGATGAATGAATATGGCAAATGAAACCCTAAGGATGGGGTGTTCAATGAATCATGTTATGGTGACATGAAAGGTCTCGATATGAGATGTAGTGATACTTAACTGTTGAATTGTATGTTTCTAGTGCATTTAACTTTATATGCTTGTTCTCTCTGAGTTGATATCTACATACTGCAGGGCTTCTTATATTTCAATATATATCTCATAAATTGCAGGTGATGAGATATGACATACCCTAGAAAGGGATGTTACTGAGATATGATATATGTTGAATACATGAGTTTTGACGTTGCTATGTGATATTTCTGTTAAATTGTTTATCCGTTAATCAGTTAATAGACCTAAGTATCCTAACACCGTAGAACCCCTAAAGGAAGGTCTGTTACTTAGGGGTTAAACTCGTGTCCAACATCAACCGGTTGAGTAATTCTGGTGGCACGAGGAGAGAAAGAAAGGCAGTGTCTAACAACAATCGTGTGTGTGTCACGATGGCACTGGGAAAAAGAAAAAGAAAACTTGGTTATCTAACATCATTCGTGCGTGTGTCACGAAGGTAACCCTGTGACCCTCCGCCGGTGTACTTCGGTTAAAGGAGGAGTCGGGAGCACACGTGGTTGTGCATTAAGGACGTAGAGCCTATGTTCTGGCCGGAGAGCCAGGGGTCCTGTAGCAGAGCAGGGCTGGCGTCAGACTTAGCATTTCCCGGGTGTGTCGCTAGGTCTTGTACGGTGGGACCGTAGCATGAACTTGCTGTGGATCGTCATATGCAGAGTACACTGCATATGTTTAGGGCATAATCTAAAATATGATCATATAGGTTCACAGAGTTCTTTATAAATGAAAGAGTTAAGGAAGACTAGAAGCATAGTCTTCTTGTAGTTATTCTTTGGATGCAATATTTACATTCTTTGTTATTTCAATTATATTGTTTTAGAACTGCTCAGTGTAGTATTAACTGTTGTTAAATTTCATATCGTTTATTCAAATTATATCTGTAATCACATTAGTGCATTAGTCTGTTTCCATAAAGTACTCATTCACTGAGCGAGTAGGCTCACCCCTCTACTCAAACATTTTAGGGTTAATCGCGTGGACTTGAAGATGATCAGAGCATCAGAGTAGATCTGCCACAGGAGTCAAGTATGAGATTAGTTGAGTCAGTCGGTCCTTGTCACTCTAGGTCCTCAGTAAGAGTTGAAGAGAGAGAGTTGTAATTACAATGTGTAATATTGTTCCTCTTTGATATGTATGCTAATTAGCAAGTTTCATGTGCATAATGTGTGAGAGACATCGTGAATGCTTATACATGTATCTTTTCTATTAAAGTCGGATTAGTAGAAGAAATGTTCAGATTCCTTGTTAAGATGTTATGTGGTTCAATGCGATGAAACAAGAGTTTAAAAGAAAAGAAAAAGTTGAGGGTGTTCTTTGTGTTAAATATAAATCCTATCTTATGCCCTAATCTCATGATTTGAGGAAATTGTGAGATCGGGGTGTAACAACACCACTCTTTCCTTGTGATGTCATAAGTCAATTATGGGAATTCACTTCCTATGTAACATGGAACCTATAGGATCACACACATCATAGTGCAGGAATTTAATCATGAATGATTATTGAATTGATTACTTAAGTGTTTACGTATTCAATTTGAGTAATGAATTCACTGACTAGACTCCCAACCGATCGGTTCAAGTGTTGAAATGATTGATTGAAGTGTTAGGTTGAATGAAAATTGCATTGGCTGAGTTCAACATCAACAGGGGCGAGAATCGACCAATTCACCTAGTGAATCGATTGGTTGGATGTCTTGAGATGACTATCTCACGAGGTCAAGATGCCTGGTTTATGGTTCAATTCAATTAAATCAAGGATTATTGCTGACCTCATGTCATGCATTAATTGGATTGTATTTTCCACTTTTTTTGTGATTGGGAAACATGACATAAAACTGGTTCACTCGGTGAACTGATCAACTCACATGCCAACTGATTGATTTGCTTACAAGCTGACCATTTTGCCTGTCGCAGGTTGCAAAATTTTGTGAAATTTTAGTCCCTTCCACTCCCACTCAGACTGGGAACCCTACCTAAGCATCTCAGACAAAACTCAATTTCCTCTGACAACTGTTGTCCTCTCTAGTTGTGGTGACCAATAGAGATCCCAAGCAAGTCCTGCCCACTAAAGGGAGGGATAGCAAGGGAGACCAATTGTGGGAAAGCAAGTTGGTGACTAGTACACTAATGGAAGGGACAACTCCTTCATGTCTATTCTAGTAGAATGACATGAGTTCTAGGTGGTCTGTGTGGACTACTATAGAGGCGAGGAGGTTGTTTTCTACCGCTAGGAGGACAACGCCTACTTATTGTCTGTGGTGAAGGCCACAATCTATTCCAAACGTTGTCCAAGTGAAACTAGAAGAAAGCTACACAACTACAAGAAGGATTAGTTTTTGGACTTGCTCTAGGACCAAGTGTGACCTCATTAAACCATCCTTCCCATTACATAGTCGTTGACGTGATGTTGCTGTTACGGGGAATATGGAAAAAAAATGTATTTTCGTTGCCTACTCTGTGCCCATATTTCTATACAGTCATTCGCATCATTTTTTTTCTTATTCTCAATAAATTCGATTATGTGTGTCACAGATCAAGGTTATAATTCATTCTTTATTACCACATCCATCTATCCTTCTTCAAAGGAAGATCAATTTGGCATACTATCATTATCAATTCCCAACTTTTCTTATAGTTTTAGATTTATGGTCAGATTCAAATTTGTTAGAGATTAGTTTCATCATAATCTAGCTTTATTCCTATTTTTAATATGAAATTTCAAGATTGTTTTAGGTTCTATATTTAGTAATATAATATTTACCTTTCTCCATCTTTATTCTTTGTATTTCTATATTACATCTTATTACACTCTAAAAATCTTTTTAGCTACATGCTTGGTCAAGGTAGCCAGAGGAGCTATGTTGGTAGCTCCATACGACCTTATCCTTACACCCAAATACTTGACCACAGTAGATGAGTATTGTGTTCAGTCAATATGTATATCATTCAAGTAATGTTTGAAATCCATACTATCATTTAGTTGTAGATCCTATTCTCCCTATAGACTTATCTAACCTAAGATCTAATACCACATTCTAAGGATCCCCTTTTCTTAGCATAAATTACAACCATTAGAGAGAATGCCACATCAAAGTAACAACATGTTCAGTTATCATAAATGTCATTCATCTCCATTAAAACTGAAACCTAATCATTTTACCCACATGTAGTTAAACTTACATCAACTTATTTGTAAATGAAAGAATAAAACTAGATATACAAACCATCCCTTAATTTGAAACTAAATGGACATTCTCTACTAAATTTTATGTTTACATGTTCATTTTCAAAACCCTCCACTGGATGTGATTATACTTCAAAAAAAGTGAGACAACCTATAGTGACTGGACATTTTTACTCAGCCATGTGACATTCATCAACATCTGGTTAAGTATAATAAATGCAAATAAACTTGCAGTCATTGGTAAGTCTAATTGATAATCCTATCGTTTAATACATGATGTTTATAGCAATATTTATCTAAACATAGAGAAACCCATCTAGTAAAGTCATAACTTCTTAACCACAATTTAGATCATATGTATTAACTGATCAACAAATATGTTTTGTTCTAGCACTACATTCCTATTACAAGTGTAATAAAGTAAGAATTATCATTTATAATCTACCAATAGTAACACATATGTGTGACACCACATTTGCCAGACCATGAACATATCTTGCAGTCTTGAAGCTAACATTCACATAAGACATGTCTACAAGATGGAACCATTCGAATGATGACTGAGGTAAAATTCTTACAAGAATATATATCATATCCATCTATGACTAGATCTCAAAAATTATGATCACATTCCATGCTATGTAGATAAGAATAATAGAAAAAATTATCATTAATAGAAGAACAAGTTATTTAACAAATAAGAAAGCTATTTAAGTGCAATAGTAATACCAACAAATAGTAGAAGGAATATAACACATTTTCATATTATATCCTACATGGCTTGTCATTTTTAATGATTTTACATGAAACTACTTGCCTCGTACTTTACCAAGTAGAATTACCCATACATGATTATCATATCAATGATTCACCATCACTATCTTAGGGTTTAGTGATAACACTATGATAGTTTTCATAGACCCTGGTCCACCACAAGGTTGCCTAAAGAGTCCATGGTAGGGCATTGAACCATCAAGTCTTCATCTTGGGTACCTAAAATAGGAATAAATATAACAAAATATCACATATAATTTTTTTTCTTTTTTTACAGTTTACATATCAATAGAGTCTATTCCTTATGGACATAGATATAACTATTGAGAATTGAGAACTAGAGTCACACCACATGAGCCACATGTATAAGATGATGGTCTAGCATCAAGGTCTCTATCTGCACATTGAAAATCCCTCTAATAATCCTCATATTATACAAGGAGTTATGTTTCATTTCCCCAATATGGACCTCAATGGAAACACATGGTATTTAGGGTATATAATTAGATGTATTCATCATTTCACTGTATGTGTATTATCACACAACTATAATGTCATAAATCAAATGAAGGTTAACAAGAAAGAATCGTTAATTATTTGAACAAACAACACAAAAATCTACAATTTACAACCTACATGTTTGTTTCTAATTATCACATCATTTAATATGTTTCATCATCAGTGGTATATTAGCCTCATATATCATATCATTCTCAAGATATTCCCCAAATAAAGGTTTCTCAAATGTAAATTATATGATATTTCCATCTATCACATTTCCCATCATTTCATTCCCTTCTCATTTTTTCAATATATGCAATAATTATGGCATTACATCCCACAAAAAAATCAATGTATAAACATCTTTAATCATTCATAATACTAATATCATGTTTCTATAATCCAAAACAAGAATTAACCCACTTATATTCTCCCAAAATTGGAATATTTTCAAGTATAAAAGCATTCATAACACATAACTAATATTTTATACTAAATTATTATCATTTCCTCTCAACAATCATGATTTACTCCCTTATATTAAACAATTTATACTCCATCATCTATATTTATTAATCTATCATTCTTCAATACTATCTCCTTCCTCATCATATTACAGTTCGAGTTAGGTTCTTAGATCCATATAATTATTTATTCATCTCCCTTCATCTTTGATTCATTAGTTGTAGCATGTTTCATTTGTCACTCAACATATTTTTATGAATTAATCGTACTACATTCACTTAATGCACAATGCTTCTCTCTCATTGAAATCTGTTATAATCCAAATTTTTGTGAAATACTTTGAATTTAGGTAAGACCAAATATATTTAAATAAAAAGATTAGAAACATTCTTATTATCAAAGTACTAATATTTCATCTATTACTTATCATCATCTTTATAATTTCTCTTACCTATTTTCTTTCTTGCATTTATATACATGTACCATGTCAATTGGCTTCCGTTGGAATTTTGGCTTAAACAATTCTCCCATTCTGCTCAACAATACTCAGTTTAGGAAGCAGAACATATTATGGTTATATCTTCTTACACCTTAATCTCCAGTTATATTCTCAATTCATTATTATGTGACTTGTAGACAAGAGTTGCATTCATGTGGAGTTTACCCATTATTCCTTAAATCATACTATAATAATCCATTATACTTAGATCATATAAAAAATACTCATGCCTTCAATTCAATTAATGATATGAGCATCTCTTCCATTTACATGACTAGTAGGGTTGTATCTCTCATTCACATCCCAATATTAAACTTTAGGGATTTCCAGAATTTGACTTAGTTCAACACATCTTTATAGATCATCATAATCATGTTATTGACAACTGACCTTGGAAGTATGTATTAAGATATTTTCAAGCTATATTCAAGGCTTAAAAACCCTATTCTTCATTTATATTGAATGCATCCATTAGTTACTAGAATACATCATATATTTGATTTACTTCTTCCGATCCATCATTATCAACAAAAAGTAGCTATATCTCCATTTAAAACATTTAAGTTGGATCTCAAACACAATACACATTGAAAATTCACTATGAATTTATTATTAACAACCAAATAATTATATTGCACCATTTTTATTCAATTCGATCTATATTCTATGTATGTTTACCCATATCCCCAACATTATACATATTTATGCTAGTCCAAGAAATTTAAGTATAAAATATTGCACTTCATTTACCATTATCTTCAATAAGATTCAATTTATAGGTGATACATCAAAAAATATAGTTCATTATGAATGGATCTAAATCTTAGTAATCAATTCCCCATTTCCTCAATCCATTACCCAACCCCATAAACAACACAAACAATGATTTCACTGACCTTTAGTCAGATAGAATTAAGCTTTTGACATGTTTAAATATCTAAATTATAACATAATCACTCACCTCAGGTGATAAGCACCTCAATTTCATAGCCCAAGGACTCTAATTCTATAAATCCATTCACGTCCTTACAATTGACTTTATTTCTTTCTCCTTCCAACTCAATAACCATAAAAATTGAGAATTAGAGTGAAAGAATGAGAAAAGAGGTTCATTTGATAATTTTTTATTCAAGACATATGAAGTACGGGTTTAAGCCATAGGAAAGAAGATCCACCATGAAGTTATATATAGGTTTGACAAATATTCATGATTTTACAAGCATTTGGAAGCTTAAACTCCAAATCAACATTTCTAACACTTTTCTTCTTCAAAATGCTATCCTCCCATCTCTCTAGAATTTCACATATCTTGGATGATTGATGGATAGATAGGGCTACTAGATTGTATGTTAGTGATATAAATAAGATGCTTCGAACATTTATGAACAAGTCCAAAATTCATTTTTAATCATTTTTACTTATTCACAATGGTTCATTAGTTTAGATGTTATTGATAAGAAACTTGACCGATGTAGCACTCTAAGGTCACTTTAATTTCATTGGAAAATTATTGAATTTAATATCCTTTTTAAATATGGGTTTCTAATATATAGTAAAATTTTCGTTTATTGCATTTACCTCTAAACAAATTAAAAATTAAATACTGCATTTCTATTATGCAATTTTTATAGCATGGTTGGATGTATTTGTCCTAGGGAAACTTGACCAAACAATAGGTTTAACAAACATTCAAAAATTCTTTTAAAGGAACATATATTTTAATTATCCAATGAAAAATAGAATTAAAGCAATATTAATTATAAATTAAATACTATAAATCATTTATTGTAACACTATACTTATTACATTTTTTCCTCATACTATCAAGATATTAGAACTCAATAGAGTAAGATTTTCACTTTCCAAACCCTAATTATTGGAAACCTAATCATATTTATAATGTCTCATGAAGTGTAAATATCATAATTGAACCAATAACATTTATCAAACATAATTAAGGATCAATCTAGTAAAGTGCATTTAATCAAAGAAACCTTTTGAAGATGGATAAAATGAAATCAACTCATTTCAAATTCTCCACTCTTTAAACATTTTCATTTCAAATTTCAAAAAAATGGTATGGATGGAGATCATAATATCTAATCATGCATCTCTCTTGACATCTTTGTAGTATGATTTTCATGTTACATTTCTTCCATGTTAGTCATTTTCTTTGTTTTTAAATCCTTTTCTTGAATTTTTGGTTATATTGGTATCATATAGATATTTTTTCACATATCATCACCACAATTCAATTTTTTTGGTATCACGTACTTTTCTTCACAAGTATCACTAATATTTCTAGGCTCCATTTGCTTTTTTTCATAATCTTAATAAATTTGGTTATGTATCTCATGGATCAAAGTTACAACTCATTTTTCAGTGTCATCCACATCTGTGTATTTTTCTTTAAAGGAAGATCATTTCAGTGTGACACTATTACCAATTGTCACTTTTCTATTAGTTTTAGATTTATGGTGAGGTTCAAACCAAAAAGGAATCATTTTCATCACCTTTTAACTTCATTCATCCTTTTACACAAAAATTCGAACTTGTCTTAGGTTCCATATTTAATTATTATAATCCATTATATTTCTCTATGTTTTTGTTTTTTACTTCCATATTACACTTATTATGCTTCATAGCTTCATATGTATCCTTGTTCTGGGCAGCGAGAAGAAGTATGATTTGTATATCCATTCTATCTTATTCCTATTCTCAAATACCTAACTAGAGTAGCTACATAATGAGTTCAGTTAGTACGCAAATCATTTGGTTATATTCAAAATCCATATTATCATTTAACTCTACATACTATTGGTAACGACCTCAATTTTCAGCAACCCCCAATTAAGGAAGGTCTCAAAGTTGAGATCATTACCTACAATTTTTTTTTCCAAGGATATAGATTTAAACAAATAATAATCAATAGTAAATAATTTTATTAATTCACAAATATTGTTTAGAAAATGCTTAAATAAACTTTTACCATGAGAAAAGTACATTGGAGAACTATCTGAGAAGAGATATCTATCTAATCCTCCTTATATTATCTTTAATGCCTTCTTATAGTTTCACATGTCCATCCTTATCTTCATGTCTTTTTCATGAACATTAGGTACCTAAAACACTGAAAAACAAAACGTGGTCAGTATGTTGTCATACGGGTATGTGGGGTTCATCTAAAAGAGTGTAAGTAATATAACAATATATAATCCAACATTTACTCACAAATAAGAATTGTATTTTCTTCGCATATTTCATTTCATATGTGATACTCATAGTGACATTATAGTTTGCAGGAAATAAGTAAACATCCAACAGTTTATTTGCAAACCATTTGTGAAATCCTTAGAGACAAGTGGTAAATGATATTGGGAGTAGTCATAGGCGTAGCCACGTACCTTATTGGTGAGCCATGCAGATCATGCAACATATATACTTCAAGTAACAAACAATCCAATCAACATTCCAAGCAATGCATCATATAATCTTTTTATTTTCAGTGCCTTTTCTCCTATGATTCATGGATCCTATCTTTGACCTGTTTATTCGGATATGACTCCCCCCCTCTTCTCTTCCATTCTCATCCGTCAACCTTTGCCCGACACACAACCACACAACAATGCTCTCAGCGCCGAGCCTCCCCGCAACCGAGGGTATCTACCTTGCCGCAATCCTGTTGGTATGGTTGCTACCTTCGACCCTTGTAGCCCTGACCCTTACTACTCCTTCCTCGCGCATCTCATGTCCGAACCTGCCACCGGTGCCACAACTACGTTCGACATTATGGGTGGTCCTGCATACATCGTGGTGCTGAGTCAGGACCTGCGCCATGAGCGGACGTGCACCTCATGTCTCCTTCACCTTTCCTCTGTCGATTCTGCCTACCACCTGGTCTATCTCCCCAGCTGCTGGTGGCCTGAATTCCTAGTCTGTGAGGAAAGAAGCACCCGCTACTATAGTCCGCCATCCCCTCTCCACCTTCAACTCCCACCCTCACACAACCACCGTAAACGTCAATGAGTCACCCGTTCTCCTCTGTCGATGCTAAAGGGTCATAGGACGAAGCTGATATGGCTAGGAGCGGTCCAGATTGATAATGGAACAATGTTTTCTAGCGAGATGAAAGTTGTAGGTGTAAACCTCCACTGTGCACACTAGATAGGGAAGGAGGCAAGAGGAGCATCTTCCATCGAGGCTACCCTAGTTTTGTCAGTCGTTGCTCGATGTCGACTTCAAGGCTGAGCTTAGGATAAGGAAATAAGAACAAGAGAGGATGAAGAAGGAGTGTTCTAGTTGGAAAGGAGTCCACCTGCTAGCTGTAGAGCTTCCCTTGGCCATGCAAGCCAGGGACTCTGCAAACCAGGAGGGTAGGGTAATGCGACCCCCATACATGCCCTAGGAAAAACCATAGGTTTAGGAAGAAGGAATATGATGAAGAAGAAGAAAGAAGAAGAAGGGAGTGAGAGAGTTCCACAAGAAGAAAGGAGACCCAAGTGTATATATATATACATATATATATATATATATATATATATATATATATATACATACATACATACATGCTAACCTCTTTAAGCCTCTCACTGTTATATACTCTCCGAGGATGGTTCTCACAAAAACTTTTTGATTCTCCTTTCTTTTCCATATTCTATTAACATATAATTAACTTTTTTTATTATTATGGGAAGGGCCACCATGATGCCCACAAGGAACCACTCAAACAATTCCTATATTTCTCTTTTTATATTTCATTAATATGTTTCCAAAATCAAATATCAATATTACTTGATTGCCAACATTACTTGATTATCACACTAAATGCCATAAAGGAATGCATATTAGTACCTAGCACTTTATTGGCTTATTTTATCATAAATTGTATTTATTTGTCTCTCTCATTGGTATATTCTTTAAGCCAATTATCCTCCTTTCATGGCAACTAATTGAAACATTTCCCAATTATATTTAGTAATTTTTATTGATTGGGATGTCTTTTATATATAGAACTTAGTCCTTTAGTTATCCCATTAAAATAATACCATTATCACATGGTATATCCTTTTTCTTCTATATTCTAGAATTATTTTCCTTTTCTATTATTATTTTCAAGCATACCAATGTTAAATTGAGATAATGATGCCTCAAACATTATGTTGCCACTCTTGGTTAAATAATTATTCAAAACACCATGCATTTTATTTTCCTTTGGAAACTTGACAATTATTTCATTTATCATATCAAAAAGTATTTCTTAATTATTCAAGTAAGAATTTCTTTCATTTCATGCCACAAGGATTTATTTTCAAGGCAACTAATTATTTGGCCTAACTTGGGCCATGGGTTACACCCATGCCAGATTATTACAAGTTAGGAATCACTTGTCAATATATGGCTTACATTTATATGATTCAATTTTACCAAAATTGAGGATATAACATTCACCCCTCCTTAAAAGGAATTTTGTCCCCAAAATTTACACCTACTATAGTTAAGGTGAATGATAACCCATCTTAATATCACAACTTAGGGTTAGAAACCCTACTTAGATTTCATTAACATTAAATGCAAATTTCTCACATTGCTACTATGATTGGTACATGAATTTAATTCAGGATATATCCACATTCTTAGTATTTTCATGATACCATCTTTGGATGATTATAATTTCATTTATGATTTCAATTTCGCTTTTTGATACCTTTTTACCTAGGTTTGTAACCTAGTATTCATTTATCTTCTCTTAAGGGTGAGGTAACACTTCAAACTGTAGTAAATGTCATTAATTGCAACTTAAGGTGTTCATTCCCATATGTCAATTTTAAGCATAACATGTGTATACCCAATCTCTCTCCCTCATAATTTGGTGAAATAAGTACTTGACTGTAGACCAAATACAAATTTCATCTCCTTCCAAGAACAGAGGTGGTGTTCAAACATCATCTTAAATTTCATTCTTAGGTTGAATTGTTCTCATCATGACTCTAAACGATCCATACTATTTTATTCTTTCACTTTCTCATATTTCATAAAGTCATAACTACTCAATCCTTACCTATCCAAGCCTCTGTGATGTTCCCGTAGTGGACATGAATACTACCTCTCACATATGGTAGATCGTCATTGGTCCCCATGGCTCTACCCCAAAGGTAGACCAATACATAGAACCATATAGTCGGATGATCCTACTATAAAGGTAGATCCCTCATTGACTCTTAATAACCCCATGGTCCTACACCTGGGTAGACCAATGCCTAGGTTATTGTTTCCTCACATATTCACAAAGCTACAGAGGAGGACTAGGATCTGATCTAGATAGGCACACATTCTTGAGTTTGTAACAACTCCTTTCATTATTACATGACTTCTTTTTATCTTTTACACTTACATCTCAGGTGTTACGAGCCTTATCCACTTCCTTGAGGTCTCTCGGGGTATAGGTACTTTTGGAGTGATCTCATTCTTTTGCATCTAGAGAGTCCCCTCACATTCACCATTGGCCACATGAACATCATGAAGGTGGCTAATCTCTTGAGACATGGGCCTTGGAAAAAAGTAGATGTTACCTCCTGACCAGATGGTCGTGCATTCAGGGTTCAATCAACTCCTAATCCCATCGGTCCATGTACCTCTAATACTCCCAACTTGATCTTAGGATTGACTTTAGACTCTATCCTTCCCAAGCTTCATTCATAGCACGTTATTTTGTATGTAATTCCTTAAACTGGATTCCTCCATCTCTTATAATGCTCATTATTCACTTTATATCCCCTCATTGGACTTATGGCAACAATTCACGGCAACATTTCTTTTCCAGACTCAGTCTCAAACAATCATCCACTTATATGGTGACTTTTCCTCATGTTCGTTAGAGATGGCATACTTGGGTTGAAAGAATTATACTCAATATTTGTGCTTTCATATTTTATATCCTTAATTCTCCAACCTTTAGGTAACAGTTAATGTTACTCCAACATTTAAGCTAATTTAGTCAACTTACCTTTCTAGGGAAGGTCCTAACCTAGGGTGCCTTCTTTGCTTATAGGAGGAGGCTAGGCTCTCTAGCCATAATCAAACCCTTCAGGTCTAGGGTTCTTTCCTCCTCCGTAGGTCCTTTTCCCACTCTTGGGTTGACTCACCCTAGGTTGGCACATAGCCCTAGAGGTTTCATATTTTCCTCTCTTTTTCATGCGTTGGTTTTATTAAAACTTCTCAACCTATTTTTACTCAACCTCTAGAACACCCTCTCTTAGGGTCTTGTCCATACAGTGGACGTTAGGCCACCTCTCAAGGTGCCATGTTGGTATTCCCAATCTGGGGCCTAACCTCGTATGACCTTTCCAATCTGGGGCCTTGTCTGACCTCATATGACCTTCCCAATATGGGGCCAGGTCTGATCTCATATGTCTTCCCCTATTCAGGCGAATGACCTTTGAAGTCTCCCCCTATTCAGACGGGTGACCTTATCTAGTATACTTCTAGAGGTTGTATGAGGGGTACGAGAAAGTTATATTCATATTTTCATTTGCACATATAATCATTGGTTACTTATATATCTCAAAACTCTTTTTTTATTGTCATGATCCACATGCACATAGGCGTGGAAGACTAAGTTACCTAACTCTTTTTTTTTGTAACCATTCTATGTTTAACAAACATTTTATATGATAACTTCTCATCCCTTATTTACCAAATTTTTGTGGGGTACCCACTCAGTGGGGTGTCTCTATCCATCCATTCCTCTAGAGATATAGTTAGGGCAATGAGCAAGTTATATTCATATTTTATTTTCCATGCATGATCCATGGTTATTTATATTTCTCATATGGATTCAAATCTTTTCCACGCACATCATGTATATACATGGAAACCTATGTCATATAGACCTATTATCAATTTTCTTAATTCTCATTATTTGTACCCTAATTGGCTTCACGTGGGTAGGGTTTCCATTTTACCCACTCCACTCCCCATTCACCGGGATTAGGGTTTTTAGTTAGGGTTAGAGACTAAACCCTACATCTTGGAGTTTCTATGTCCCTTGACCCACTAGGGTTTCCTAAACCAACCCCAGTCCCATCTAGGGTTACCCTCATTAGGAAAAAACCCAGAAACATATTTTCTTTATTAATATTTCCGCATTACATGTACATTTTTTTTAATCACATGTACATTATTATTTTCCACATTACATGTACTTTCATTGGCGGAGGGTGCCTTAATCCTACTTCTTCTCTGAAATCCTAACTTCAGATGAGGGGAGAAGTCCCTTTTTAGGATTTATTAAGAAAGAGGATGAGAAGTGGATGAATCAAGATGAGAAAAACCCTAAAGGCATTTTACTTCAGGCAAAATTTTCTGACTTTGGCCAGGCAGGATGCATGAGTCCGGGAGTCCTCGTAAGAAAATTAGCGGTGTGGAGGAAAATATTTCCAACCCTCGGTCGTGGTCCCTTCTAGACACCATCGTCTTTAGAAAATTCCCTCATAGTTCTACTGATTACTTGAAATTATAAACTATTAAAAATTATTTCAAAAATATGGGGCTGTGATACCAAATGTAACGACCTCAATTTTTGGCAACCCCCAATTAAGGAAGGCCTCAATGTTGAGATAATTACCTACAATTTTTTTCCAAGGATCCATATTTAAACACATAATAATCAATAGCAAATAATTTCATTAATTCACAAATTTTGTTTACAAAATGCTTACATGAACTTTTGCCATGAGAAAAGTACATTAGAGAACTATTTGAGAAGAGATATCTATCTAATCCTCCTTACATTATCTTTAATACATTCATATAGTTTCACATATCCATCCTTATCTTCATGTCTTTTTCATGAACATTAGATACCTAAAACACCGACAAACAAAACGAATCAGTATGTTGTCATACTGGTACGTGGGATTCATACAAAAGAGTGTAAGTAATATAACAATATATAATCCAACAATTACTCACAAATAATAACTTAATTTTCTTCACATATTTCATTTCATGTGTGATACTCACCATGACATTATAGTTTATAGGATATAAATAAACATCCAACAGTTTATTTGCTAACCATTAGTAAAATCCTCAGAGACATCCAGCAAATGATATTGCGGGTAGTCATAGACGTAGTCATGTAACTTATTGGTGAGCCATGTAGATCATGCAACATATATACCTCAAGTAACAATCAACCCAATCAACATTCCAAGAAATGCATCATATAATATTTTTATTTTTAGTGCCCTTTTCTCCTATGATTCACGGATCCTATCTTCGACCCAGTTATCTGTATCCGGCTCCCCCCTCTTCTCCTCTATTCTCGTGTGGAAACTTTTTCCATATGCACAGTCGCACTGCAACACTCTCAGCACCGAGCCTCCCCACAACCGAGGGTATCTGCCTTGTCTCCATGCTTCTCGTACGGCTGCTATCTTCGACCCTTCTAGCCCTGACCCTTACTCCTCCTTCCTCGTGCATCTCCTGTGCGTACCTTCCACCAGTGTCGCAGCTACGTCCGACACTGCGGGCGGCCCTGCGTACGTTGTGGTGCTAAATCAGGATCATTGCCGTGAGCGGTCCTTCACCTCATGTCTCCTTCACCTTGCCTCTGTCGATTCTACCTACCACCTGGTCTCTCTCCCCAGCTTCTAGTGGCCTGAATTCCTAGTCTGTGAGGAAAGCATCACCCATTGCTACAAGACACCATCCCCTCTCCTCCTTGAACTCCCACCCTCACACAACCTCTGTGAATGCCAACGAGTCACTTGTTCTTCTCTATCACTGCTGAAGGGTCGTAGGACAAAGCCCAGATGGCTAGGTAAGGTCCAGATTGGTACTGGAACTAGGTTTTCTAGCGAGATGAAAGATGTAGGTCTAAACCTCCATTGTGCACACTAGATAGGGAAGGAGGCAGGAGGGGCATCTTCCATCAAGGCTACCCTGGTTCTGCCTATTGTGGCTCGATGCCGACTTCAAGGCCGAGCTTAGGATAAGGAAATAAGAATAAGAGAGGAAGAAGAAGGAGTGTGCTAGTTGGAAAGGAGTCTGCCTGCTAGTTGTAGAGATTCCCTTGGCCAAGCAAGCCAGGGACTCTACAACCCATAGGATTAGGAAGAAGGAATATGATGAAGAAGAAGAAAGAAGAAGAAGGGAGAGAGCGAGAGAGTTCCACGATAAGAAAGGAGACCCAAGTGTATATATATATATATATATACACACATATATATACATATATATATATATACTAACCTCCTAAAGCCTCTCACCATGCTTTCCTCTCCAAGGATGGTTCTCGTAAAAACTTTCCGATTCTCCTTTCTTTTCCATATTCTATTAACATATAATTAACTTGTTGATTATTATGGGTAGGGCTACCATGATGCCCACGAGGAATGACTCAAACAATTCCTATCGTTCTCTTTTTATCTTTCATTAATATGTTTCCTAAATCAAATATCCATATTATTTGATTGCCAACATTACTTAATTATCACACTAAATTTCATAAAGGAATGCATATTAGTACCTAGAATTTTATTGTCTTATTTTATCATAAATTCTATTCGTTTGCCTCTCTCTTTGGTATATTCTTTAAGCCAATTATCTTCCTTTCATGGAAACTAATTGAAACATTTCCCAAGTATATTTAGTAATTTATATTGATTGGGATATATTTTATTATATAACTTACTCCTTTAGTTATCCCATTAAAATAATATCATTATCACATGGTATATCCTTTTTCTTCTAGATTCTAGAATTATTTTCTTTTTCTATTATTACTTTCAAGCATACCATTGTTAGATCAAGATAATGATGCCTCAAACATTATGCTGCCACTTTAGCTAAATAATTATTCAAAACACCATGCATTTTATTTTCCTTTAGAAACTTGACAATTATTTCATTTATCATATCAAAAAGTCTTTCTTATTTGTTCATGTAAGAATTTCTTTCATTTTATGCCAAAATGATTTATTTTCAAGGAAACTAATTATTTGGCCTAACATGGGCCATGGGTTGCACCCATGCCACATTATTACAATTTGGGAATCACTTGTCAATTTATAACTTATATTTATATATTTCATTTTTACCAAAATTGAGGATATAACATTATTGTCCATGTAGACTAACTTAAACCTTTTAAACCATGTTGTAGTGACCACACTTTTGATTAGAAAAAATACCAACTATAATAGATGAGACCTAAACCCAAACCTATATAAAGAAACAAACCTGATATTGTTGACAAACACAATCAAAAAATAGACAAGAAACACATGTAATTTTTTCCTTTCGTAAAACCTCATAAACCAATTTCCACATCAAGGGACGCAAATTACAAGAAACATGTTATGTTACACAAATCTCATTGAAATCCATTCAATCCAAAATCAGATCTTGTTACTCATATATAATTCAATTTATATCAAATTACATGCACATAAAAGAAGCAAATTCAATATAAAACCCATCCATGAATCTGAGATGAAAGAGACATTCTAGACCAAATTATTATGCTTACATCATCTTTTTCATTACATCTTTGTTGGATGTCATTATACATAAAAGTATATGAAACAACATCATAGACTCATATAGAACCCAGTGAGTAGAAATTTCCCACTCATCCAAGTAACATGTGTCAACATCAAGCTATCTTAAAAAAAAGGAACTTATACACATTGATAAGTCCAACTTATAACCCTAGAATTTTACACATGTAGTTTATGATAATATTTTAATTAAACATAGAGAAATCCAATCTGTGAATTTCTAAATTCTTAACCATATTTTGGGACCATATCTATTAACAGATTAACAAATGCTTTTAATTCAAGAAGTATATTCCTACTACAAAAGTTACAAATTCCACATCTAGAAATTTTCAATCTAGCAATATAACACATCTTGATGACAACAAACTTGCCAGACTAGGAACATATCATGTAGCCTATATTCCACATAAAATGTGTCTACAAAGTAGAACTATTTAAATAACAAAAAAAGTTAAATCCTAACAAGAGAATACATCATACACATCTTATTGCTAAAATTCCATACTACATTGATAATAATAAGAAAATAAATTATCTTTATTATAATAATAATTTAATTCTTCAAATGAAAAATATATTTAAATATAATGTGTTTACCAACTAGAAGTAGAGGCAATATAACAAACATTCATATTGCACCTTACATGGCTTCTCATCTTTTATTCAGTTCCCTTAAACTACTTGGTTCATACCTCACCAAGTAGAATTCACCATTCCAGATTCTCATTCAGTAATCTCTATCATTACCATAGGGTATATCTATGCACCATAAGACAGCTAGAACATACCTGGTCAATGTAGGGTTGCCAAAAGATTCTTATGTAAGACATTCAACCTCTCTACCTTTATCTTATCATCTTGGGTACACAAGGTAGAAACAAACACAAAAAAATCTCATATTATGAAATTTCTCATGCCTCATATCTTACATTTCACTGGACTCTATTCCTTATGGACATTGACTTTCACAATAGAGGCATTAGTGCCATAATAATGTCATGGTACTAACTTTTAAATATTGGTGGTATAATCTTCAAGGTCTATATTCACACTTGAGATATATGTTTCATAATCATATGATTACTACTAAGAGATCCATATCATTTCCCAAGTATGGACCGTGTGGAAACCATAGTGCTCGATGTGCCAAACTAGATGTATTCATCATTTCACTTTTTACTTAAACCACTTTCTCATCATAGAGAGAAATAAATTCGTCATTTATCATGTATGTGTATTCTCACATGACTAGAATGGTATGAATTATATTTGGGTTTTCAAGAAACACAATTCGTAAAGACTATAACAAGCAACACAACAATGTATAATTTTACAATATACACGTTTCTTTCCTAGTCTTTCACAATTTCATATAACATTCATAATCAATGGTCTACCATACTATATAATCACATTCTCAACTAATTAACCTAATCAGAGTTTCTCAAATATGAATTATTTTTCATCTCAATCTATAAAATTTCCCATCATTTTGCTCCTTATCAATTTTTTTAGTACATACATGTAAAGTGACATTAGAGCACACAACAAGATCTATGCATAAGCATGTTTTGTTATTCATTGTACCCAAATTATGTTTATAAATTTCACCACATATATTGGTTTATAAATAGACTAATCTAATCTAAAGATATAGAATTCATAGCATACAATTATTATTTTTATACTATGTTCTTTGCATTATTGGTCAGCAACCATGATTTACTCTCTTTTAATTATGTCAATCTATATTCAATCATATATCATTCATTCTTCATTATTATAAATTTACTCATCATATAGGATTTAGGTTCTTAGAACAAGCTAATTATTTTCTTAATTTCCCCTTCATTTTGATTCACTTGTCTTAACTTCTTTCACTTCTTACACACTATAACTACTACAATCCATCATACTAAATTCACTTAATGCATTATACTTCTCTCTCATTAAAATCCTTAATCATATAATATTTTAATGTATTTCCATCAATTTTTGTCAAATAAATATATTTTAAATAGAAAGATCATCAACTTCCTTATGCTCATTATATTAATATATCATCTAGTACATATCATCAAATTTCCTTTCACCCTTGTTTATTTCCTTTCTAGCATTTGGTTACATTTACAGTGGCATTTTGGTAATAAAAAAGAATACTCTCATTCATTATAAGACTACCTAAATTAGGAAATAAAACATATTAGCTTTACTTATTTACACCCTTAATCTTTGGTCATATTTTCAATTGTTATTATTAGACTTGTAGAAAAGATTTGCATTAATGTGGGGTTTATCCATTACTATGATAACTTGGACTTTTATCTCTTCTCATACATGTGCTATGTACTTCATCCCTACACAACTTTATCACGATTGACTTTAATTTCATGGTTGAATATTCTTCGATTAATAATGAATATCAATGTTTGCTTGATATATTAGTAAGGGGGGTGAAACCCTAAATGAATGGATAGTTGGAGGTTTGCAAATGGACATCTTGATTCAGTGTTATTCTTGATGTATGATGTTTTAGTAAACGGTGTGGAAACCCTAGTTCAGTTCATTACAAGGTTTAAAGAGGGTGATGGCGTGAGGTGTAAACTACAAGTTTTTGGGGGGAGAGAGGGAGATTGCAATGTGGAGGGAGATCGGGAAGGATAAGGACTATGTACATGTCGAATTGAGGAGTTGGAGGGAGGCGCACGGGAGTTGGCGCAAAACAATTTAGATGAGATAGAAATGTGAAATGGGGGGTATCATTTAATGTGCATATAACACTTTGTGACACTCAATTTAACTTAAAATATAGTTTTCAACTACATAGAACTTTATTATCTCTCATCCCCTTTTGATACCATGTATGGATCTTTTCTTACCCTTAACTTGAGTTGCTTGTGTATAGAATATTCTGAAATTTCCAATACACTAAATTTACTCAATTCCAAGTGAGTGAGATATGCCGTCTTGAAATCTCCTTGTTTTAACCATAATTGGAGATCTTTTAAAACCAATTTGATCCATCTTGGGCCCAAATTGCAAGTGGTTTGTTACTCCCTATTCCCTTTCCTTAGCAGCTGACACTTTCATTATCCACCAATGAGGAGCATCTTGTTCTAGATGTTGGATCGTATTGCCACTGATTGAACCCCAGATGATGGTCACACTTTTTCCTTCTTTGTTCATACCATGGCCAGGGGCCACGGTGCCGAACCCTACCAACTCCACCTTATCTCACCCCTTCACCTCCAATCAATACCTCAGGTTTCTTTGTTTTACCTCCCACTTTATTTTCCCTTCCTTTACTTTCTCTCCCTATCCCTAGCTCGCCCATCCTTTCTTCTCTTCCACCAACTCTTTTGTTAGAACAACCATGGGGGAGTTTGGCGCTTCTCTATTCGAGCCCCCTAAAACCTCTCCTAGGACCGGATCTAGGTTCAAGAAGCCTCGAGGGACATGACCAATGAGATTGATAAAACTACCATAGACAGAAGAGCCCTCTCCTAGAGATCTACAAAGTTGCACAAGCATCATCATGCTTATGCATTGTGTGTGCTAACCAGGCAGGAAGCCACTGGGAGTGGTATGCCTAACGAACTGGGTAGGTCATGGAGTCAACCAGCCATCCCAAGGTTTGATTCCAATCCATCCAAGCCCATCACCTGATAGGGACCATGGATCCATAGAGGACCATAATGGTCCCATATCCAACCCCTCCCCTATTTATGAAAATGGTAATTTTCCTCTCATCTCTCAACAGAAACTAATTTTAATAGCTAGAACATGACAAAATGACCTCTAACGGATCATTTATCCTAAAAGAGTCATATAATATATCATTTGGACCATAAACTACACCTTTACGAACAACTGTCTCACAACCTATTTCTTCTCAGGGTTCCTCTAATTTGCTAAAATATATATTCTTATGATCTTTTGATATAGAAATGTCTTCTCTAATGCCGACCTATGACTTCTCTTGATTGGAATGACTTAGATTAGTGACTTTTCCATCTAAGATGTGTTTAATCTTTTGGATCATATGGATGTACTCTAAATGACTTAATCATCCTAAAAGTAAACCCCTTGTTTGTACATGCATGATGATGCCCAAGTAAGATGGAACATTTGTCCTATTAATCTATCATATGACCATCTTAGTTTGAAAAGATAAATTTGATACTATTTTGTGAAATGTCAGACTAAGATCTCTTACCTTTTTTCTATAAGAAACTCCTAATGACATAAAGACCTACCTTTGGACACTAGCATGCCCTAAGATGTGATGTTAAGTACTTATGGTATTGGATCATTAGTCCCAATGGGAAAAGTGGATCCTTAACATTCAAGTCCCTATAATCACCTCCAAATCGGTCCCTAAAGTGTATTATGACAAAAACTAATTTCAAGAGACTCATATGTTCTTTGTTTACATATGTCCTACATATGACACCTATCATGATTTAAATCTACATGTTAATCAGTGGAGCACTAACTTGCAATAATGATGATCTAATAGTACTCATGTTATCGTAAGACTTCAATTCAATGGATTTATCATACTTTAATCCATTAATTGTAGCTTGTTAACTTAATTCATCTTAATGATCTAATGACTTTGAAATGGAAATATTGCATGAAACTAATCTACTATGACTAATTGTGATCTTGCATGGTAATTTAACTCTATTTTTTCCTCAATTATCAAATCATACTTTATACCTCTCTGGTATTTCTCATAATGTGGATGGTTCTCCTAGAGCTATGGCTTAATGTTTATACTTGTTCAATGTTGAATTGCTAGATGCATGTTTGGAACTTTGAAAACTATGTTTGATGTAACTGAAACCTATCTAAGGTAATACCTATTTTACTCATATGATTTTTAGACAAGACTCTACTAATCTAAGACCCTTTGAATTGGGCCATCTTTGGAAATTTTACTTTCTCATTACTCATAAGATACATTTAATCTATCAACCCTACTATAATATTGTCATGTTTGTATGTATGCTTGTATGAATGCTTGGATACATTGTTACTTGATTGATCCATTGTTCCTATAAATACTACATTGATGTTTGATTGTATTATGTTGACTGATAATCGTCGTTCTGCACTATCAATCACTAAGATGGTTAATCCTAGAGTTTAAACCTTTTTTTTTACTTCCAGTTTTAAAGGTAGTATAAAAGGGTCGATCCCACAGGACAACTTTAGAGATTGTTTCTTTAATCCCAATAATTTTTGAAGAATTATTTTGTTATTTTTTTTTTGTATTTTTAGAACAGAAAGTAAAAGTCGGGTTTGGGTGTTGGTGATTATACTAAGAATTGCGAAAGCACTAACAAGAATAAAGAAAAAGCACAAGGGAAAATTAAACTAATGTTAGCACAAAAATAACTATATGAATTGAAAAGACTAAGAATTAAAGAAAGCAAAGGCAAGCAAGATAGTCGGTGATTGAAATCAAGAGAAGGGAATCGAGGCTCATAGGGGGTTTCACCACCTTAGCCTAGGTGATAACAACTAAATCTTAACCGACGATTCGATGAAGGCTTGCGAATTTTAAACTCACAAAAGAGAAACTCCACATGAGCCCATTGGTCTTGGTGCTCATGCTTCCTAGTTTATCATCCTAAGAGACGAAAATCCACGGTCATATCAAAACGTCTATGTAATCGATTTTATTGTTCTAAATCCGGATTTCCATGGTCATATCCATCCGGATTAACATACGATCTGAAGATCAATCAAGTAAAATTGATTACCATCTAATCGTTCGAGATTAAGTTGCTAAAACCATGGCTAAGGGGTTATTCCCCTTGCCCCGATAAGGAACTACTCACACATGGAGGAATAGGAGACGGAGGAAAAAAGTTCAAAATCCATAGTCTAGCCCAAAAATCAGGAGATGAGTCCTTATGCTAGAGTCAATGAAATGGCTTAGTCCTTTGTTCCTTGCTCCAGAAAAGCACGGAGAAAAGTAGATCAAGAGAAGGACGAGAAGAGGAGACAAGAACAAGATTGGAAGAACGTACTTTAAATAAAACTATTTTATTGCATAATAAGAGAACGATTACACGATTACTTGCTGCAGAATTCCAAAAAATACAAGAAGACCCCGGTCCCCCAAAGAGGAGGAAGTGCCCCTCCTTTTATAGTAGAAGGAGGGGGGGAGAAAGTACATTAGGTTTAGGTCATTGGGTGCTGACGGCTGGGAATTTCTGCAGTCTGCGCGCCGCCAACCGACCGGTTGGGCAGCCAGCCGATCAGTTGGAAGGTTCTGGAATATCCCACAGTCAGCCACACGATCGGCTGCTTACCCTAGTTAGGGTGGCGGCGTAAGGGCATTAGCCGAGCGGCTGTGGCTAGAGTTGGGCGATCCCAGTCGTCGCTTGGTGAGATCAACGGTCGATGCTTTTGGAGCAAAACGAGCGTTTCATGCAGTCAAACGATCGGTTGAGTTACCAATCGATCGGCTCATGTCCTGAAACTGCAATAAAATGCACATGAATGTAAATTTTGTGATAGAATGAGAAAATATCAATTTGTACAACTTTCATGAGATAAATGGAGGAATTCTAAGTGACAAGTTTAATAATTAGCAGAAAAAGATGTGCTCAAAAGCACGCATCAAAATACCGCAGACTGAAAGTTGTGCTTGTCCTCAAGCAATTGAAAAATCAAAAAGATTCCAAGAAATTTGGAATATCAAGTTCATCCTTCCTTGATTAGCAATCTTTCTATCCTTTTTATGGCCAAGCGACCCATCTCCTAGAACCACAAATTGCAAGCACCATGTTTCTCAAGAAAACATTTTTCATAACTTAAAATTTTTAGACTTATACTTTGTAAAGACAGCCTCGATCTAACTTACGATTTGACATTCATCATTTTCATTTTTTTTCCTTTCTTGTTTGCACGGGATAAAGAATTTGAGGCGTGATGGAAGAAATCCCTCCTCTATTCGACATGGGATATTATTTCATGGACTTGTGATTACATTGACCACAATTTTTTTTTTGTGTTCCCTTTTTGGCATCTTTTGATGGTACGCCCCATTGTGGGGTATGGAAGAAGGGCATGCCATCCCGGACTTAGGGTTTGGCGTGCGATTTATTTTTCCCGTGCAACAAAAACTTTTTTTTTAATAAATGTCAGTGCATAAGACAGAAAAGACATGTAGCTACATTATATAAGAGAAAAAAAAATTAAGTTAATCTAATGCTAAAATTAAGAAAATCTGCATTTGATTCTATTTGATCCTCTAAGGCTTGCCATCGTTTCCAAAAATTGCTATCATGATCATAGGGAACTTGTTATTGCAAAGTTTATTGAAATAAAATGATAATGCAATTGATTTTTGAAGATGAATAACAACATTTGGCCGGCTAGATAAAGGCCTTATGTTTGAAAGAAAACAAAGCAAAACAAATAAAAATGCAAAAAGTAAATTTTTTGAAAAGGGAAGATAAAAAGGGTGGATCACGTACCTCCCACCCCCACCCCGGACTTAGAAATTTGCTCGGCCCGAGCAAACTCTAAGAGCGAGATGGAGGGAATATTTAATGCGGTGGAGGGTGCTGCTGGTAGGAGGAGTAGTAATTTGCCCAATAAGAAGAATCAGGGCCTGGATAACTCTGGTATACTCCATACTCGTCATAAGATGGTCGACTAGGGGCATACTGACCACAATCCACATGCCAAGACTCCTACGAATGCTGCATCAGGTACATGTGATTGAGCTGGTGGCCCTGTCTCTGCTGCTCCTGCTGTATCTCATCCAGCTGAGTCTGGATCTCGTAGAAGCCATAAGGACCGGAATCATCATCTGGTCGCCGCCTGGTGCGTCGTCTGGAAGGTGGCGGTGGTGGTCCAGTGACGTCGTCATGTGGCTCTAGAGAGAGGCTCCTCCTGTGAGGCTGAGGCTCGGGGAAGGTGTCTGGATCTGGATGCTCCAGGCAGAATCTCTGGATGTGGCTTGGTAAATCGGTCAAATCGTAAACATAGTTTGCTGCTGCAAACCGCGAATGCAACGGGAGCTGGACAACCACCTGAGTGTCCTTGAACAAAAGGTAATAAACGCCTTCGGTGCCCAAACGGATAAACCGACTGTTTTTCAAGTAGTGGGTGTTGATGAGGTGATTTTTGAGCTCAAGTGGAGGGAAGGCGATGTGGGTGTAGCCTAAAAATATGGCGAGTTGGGTTACATAATGGCCAATGCGGAAAGAAGAGGAAGTGGCTCGGCTAGCTTGGGTACCAAAATGCTCAATGATAGCATTGCCCCAGTTGAAAGGTTCTTCATAAATAAGACACCAAAGAGCATAGAGTTCTACCTGCGTAATTGCACCTTGAGTACCCTCCCGACTGAAAATGGTGCATGCCAAAATACGGTGAAGATAACGGAACACCGGGTTGTGAATCTGCGAGGCCTTGGGCCCACTAGGAAGATGGGGAAGAAGCCCGGTGATCTCTGCCCAGAACTTGTCTCTGTCGTAACTGTTCGGGTAGGAGTCGTGAGACCGCGCCATACACTGATCCAGCCAATAGTCCTCCGTGCCGTCGAGGATGAACGAAGTGAGTTGCCTGGCAGAGGACTCCCGATTCTCCCCAAAAATCTGGTATTTGCAGCTCGAGTTTCCAAAAGAATTGTGTAACCGGCGGAAAGTGATCATGAACTCGAGGGTGAGATCACAGTAGATCGAGGTGACGTGGTAGGGAAAAACCAGCATGTGGTTCTTGCGGAGGATGTCGTCGACGGCGTCGCGGATGCCCAAAGCATCAAGGGTGGTGCCGCACGCCCAACGAGGAAGAGAGACCCCAATCGCGAACATCTCCTCATAACGCTGGCGGTGGTCAGCGCTGGTGAACTGGTCATAGCTACCCGGAATAGGTGCTATCCGGGGTGAACGAGGAGTGGTGGTGTCTGGATCATTTGCTGTCTTCTGAGTGCCCTCCATCTCACGGAGAAGCTCATCTGCCTCGTCAATATCTCGAAGCATCTCCTCGGCTAGCTCGGGAGATGACTCGCCCGTAGGGGAGGGTGTGCGGAATCGGATTCCGGGCTGCAAAACGGACCGGCGAGGAGCTTCGGTAGAAGAGGATGCAGGGGCCTTGCCCTTGCCCTTGCGGAAACGACTGAACATCACTACTGGTGGGGCCAAACGGTCGTTTGAACTGCCAAACGCTCGTCTGGGATGCTGAGCCGATTGGCTCGCAGTCTGAGACGGGCGGCTGAACAACAGGTGCAACCTGCCAATCGGTCGTTCGGCAGAGGGAAGAAATCCAGGAGCTGCAAACTGGGCTCGAGGAACAACGACATCAGTCGGCGAGACGAACGACGTTTGATCCAGTCGGACGGCTGCAAGGCGTGATGGTACGGCTCGCTGAGGGAGGCCGGTCGGTCGGAATGTCAGGCGGGCGGCTGGCTGAACAAGGCCGGTCGGTCTCTGAGGCGGCGGTGGAGATCCAGACGGCCGGCTGACCGGTGCCGTCGGTCGGTCGGAAAACCAAGCGGGCGGCTGGCTGAACAAGGCCGGCCGATCGCTGAGGCGGCGGTGGAGATCCAGACGGCCGGCGGACCGGTGACGTCGGTCGGTCGGAAAACCAAGCGGGCGGCTCGGTGAGCGAGGACGGGCGGTTGGCGCAAGTGAGGAGCAGAAGAAACCAATGCTCGATTCGAGAGAATGGGAGTGGCGCGGCTAGGGTTTGCGAGAGGGAAGAAAAACCCGTGCGTCAGTTGCTTAAATAGAACAGACGACCATTTACCTGATCGGTCGGATTGCCGAACCGATCGACTGGAGTGCCAGGGCCGCAAAAAGGACAGAGACTAAGCTAGAACGAGCCAAGCGTCTGGGACCATCGAAACGATCGACTTGTGTTCAAAACGGTCGTCTGGATCTATTAGCCGATCAGCTCGTCTGAAAGAAACCAAAGAAAACAAAACGAGACAGAAGGAATAAAAACAAGGAAGCAAACAAGAAGGGAAGATAGTGTTTGGCTGCCTCCAAACTAGCGCCTTATTTTACGTCGTGGCTCGACCAACTGGATTAATTGGAATCCGGGGAAGGTGAAGGGTCAGTGAGGTTCAGATCTTGCAAAAGGGGGGAACTTAGTTGAGTCATAAGTGAGAACATCTTCAGTAGTGATATATCTTTTGAGACGATGCCCATTGACTTTAAATTCACCCAGAATTTTATCCCAAAGGAGAAAAGCACCATGTGGATAAGCACACTTGACAATGTAAGGGCCGTACCATCGCGAATTAAGTTTCCTAGGAAAAAGTCGTAATCTAGAATTAAAAACTAGGACTTGATCCCCTTCTCTAATGTCTTTGCGCTTGATGTGACAATCATGCCACATTTTAGTTCGGTCCTTGTAGATTCTTGCGTTTTCATAGGCACTCATCCTAAGTTCATCAAGTTCATTCATTTGGAGAAAACGTTTCTCTCCAGCCATGGAAAGGTCAAAATTCAAACTTTTTATGGCCCAGCTTGCTTTGTGCTCTAGTTCTATTGGTAAGTGACATGACTTACCGTAGATCAGTCTGAAAGGGGTGGTGCCAATGGGTGTTTTGTAGGCAGTGCGATATGCCCACAGGGCGTCATTGATTTTTAACGCCCAATCTTTCCTAGTTCGTCCAACAGTCTTTTCTAAAATGGATTTGATTTGTCTGTTGGATACTTCTACCTGCCCACTGGTCTGAGGGTGGTACGGAGTGGCAACCTTATGATAAACCCCATATTTTTTCAAAAGAGCCTCAAAACTTTTCTCCAAAAAATGGGATCCCCTGTCAGAAATGACGGTGCGAGGTACCCCAAATCTAGGAAAAATGACATCTTTAAAAAGTTTCTTAACAGGTTTAGAGTCACAAGTTTTAGTAGGTATTTCTTCAACCCACTTTGACACATAATCGACCGCGACTAAAATGTAAGTAAACCCATAAGAAGAAGGAAATGGGCCCATATAGTCGATCCCCCAAACATCAAAAATCTCTAATTCTTGCCAAGAGGTGAGAGGCATTTGGTCACGTTTGGAAATATTACCCGTCCTTTGACATTGGTCACATGAAAGAACATAATCATATGAGTCTTTGAAGATGGTGGGCCAAACAAATCCGCATTGTAAGACTTTCCTAGCCGTCTTTTGGGAACTCATGTGACCACCATATGGGCCAGAGTGACATTGTTCCAAAATGGCAATGCTTTCTTCATGGGACACACAACGACGATATAGACCATCGGCGCAAAGTCGAAACAAATAGGGTTCATCCCAATAATAGTTTTTAACATCATGTAAAAATTTAGCTTTAGAATGTCCCGTATACTCGGGATGAAATACACCTGCAGCTAAATAGTTTACAAAATCAGCAAACCAAGGAAATTGGGAGTCAAGTTTGAGCAATTGGTCATCGGGTAAGGATTCATTTATTGGAGTTTCATCAAAGGGGCTATAGCTAAGTCTACTCAGGTGGTCAGCCACAACATTATCAGATCCCTTTTTGTCTAGGATCTCAAGATCGAATTCCTGCAACAACAAAATCCATCTTATGAGTCTAGGCTTGGCATCCTTTTTGGTCATGAGGTAACGAATAGCTGCATGATCAGTGTAAACAACAACTTTCGAACCAACAAGATATGAGCGAAATTTATCGAATGCATAAACAATGGCTAGCATTTCTTTTTCGGTTACTGTGTAATTTCACTGAGCCTCATCTAAGGTCTTGGATGCATAATAAATGACATGGTGTTTTTTGTCAATTCTTTGTCCTAAAATGGCACCTACAACAAAGTCACTAGCATCACACATGACTTCAAAGGGTAAGGCCCAGTCAGGAGCACGAATGATGGGCGTGGTGGTGAGAGCCTTTTTCAAACATAAGAAGCTCTCCATGCATGCCGTATCAAAATGGAAGGGCACCTCCTTTTGAAGAAGATTAGTGAGAGGTTTTGTAATTTTGGAAAAATCACGGATGAATCGCCGATAAAAACCGGCATGTCCTAAGAAGGCTCGGATGTCTTTGACTGAGGTGGGAGGGGGAAGCTTGGTGATGACCTCAATCTTGGCTTGGTCAACTTCAATGCCTTGGTTGCTCACCTTATGGCCCAGAACAATACCCTCTTTGACCATGAAGTGATATTTTTCCCAATTAAGGACTAAATGTGACTCGATGCATCTGTCAAGAACAAGGGAGAGGTTCCCAAGGCAAGAAGTGAAACTATCTCTATAGACAGAGAAATCGTCCATGAACACCTCCATGACAGTCTCAGTTAATCCTGAAAAAATGGCCGACATACATCTTTGAAAGGTGGCTGGTGCATTGCACAAGCCAAAGGGCATTCATCTAAAAGCATATGTTCCAAAAGGGCATATGAAGGTGGTTTTCTCTTGGTCTTCTGGATGAATGGGGATTTGGTAAAAACCCGAGTAGCCATCTAAATAACAAAAGTATTGTTGATGAGCTAAACGTTCAAGAACTTGGTCAAGGAAGGGAAGAGGGAAGTGGTCTTTCCTAGTTTCTTTGTTGAGTTTCCTGTAGTCAATGCACATCCTCCACCCTGTGACTGTACGGGTGGGGATAAGCTCATTCTTCTCATTCCTAACGACTGTGGTCCCACCCTTTTTTGGGACGACCTGGACCGGGCTGACCCAAGGAGAGTCAGAGATGGGGTAGATGATTCTTGCAGTCAAAAGTTTAATCACTTCAAGATGGACGACTTCCTTCATGTTTGGGTTGAGTTTCCTTTGTGGGTCTCGGGAAGGTTTACTGTTTTCAATCATTGGGATTTTGTGAATGCAAATGGATTGATCTACCCCAACCAAGTCCGTCATTTTGTACCCTAAGGCTGTTCTCCTTTTCCTAAGTTCTCCCATAAGCATGGTTTCCTATTCAATGGTAAGATCAGAATTGATAATAACAGGGCATAACTGTTGTTTATCCAAAAACATATTTCAGACCTATGGGAAGAGTCTTCATTTCTGGGGCCTTAGGTGGTTCAGGTTGTTCTTCTATGGTGGAGATCATCTTAAGGTCTTCAATCTCGGCACTTGGGATTTCCTCAAAGTTGTCCAAGTGAATCTTAAGTTGATTTGATGGTTCATTGTCAAAATCACATTCGGCGGGGATGGTGAGAGCAGTGCATAGGGGGTCATCAACTAATTCCCATTCTTGCCTTAATTGGTTTAATTCATCAATGCAATCAAGGAGGTAGACTTCTTCCTCAAGGCTAGGTCCCTTCATACTCTCAAACACCCTAAACTCTAGGTTTTTCTTCCCTAGTCTTAACACAATGGTACCAGCCTCAACATCAATTAAGGCACGAGCAGTGGCTAAGAAGGGACGTCCGAAAATGAGGGGGTAGCGTAAATCTTCCTTGATATCCATGATCACAAAATCACAAGGGACATAAGCATCATTCCCAACTTTAACCGGAATGTCTTCTATGATCCCCATGGGCTTGGTTGTGGATGAGTCTGCCAGTTGGATGGTCATGGTTGTGGGTAACATATCATTGAATCCCAACCTTTTGCAAAGACTATATGGCATGATGGATATACTAGCTCCTAAATCTGCTAGGCCTTTCCTACAAGCATTGTCACCTAAGTAACATCCTATTCCAAAAGAACCTGGATCCTTCTGTTTTTTAGGCATCTTACTTAGGATAATGTTAGAGGTAGTTCTAGCAAGTTTAACAGTCTCGTATTCTTTTGTAACATACTTCCTAGTCAAGAGGGATTTCATATACTTGGACCAGGCAGGCATGTCTGCCAAAGCATCAAGGAAGGGAATGTCGACATGTATTTTTTTCATAGCTTCTCTAAACTTCATGAAGCGGGCATCAAGTCTTGTTTGTTTGAGGCGGTCTTGATAGGGAGGTCTGGGTTTGTAAACTGGTTCTTCATCTTCCACTTGAGGGGTTTCAGGGATGGATGGTTTAGGTGTGACTTCGGGTTCGACAACTACCATGTCCTCATCCTCGAATTCTAGAGGTGGGTCTGAAGATTTTTTTGAAGGGGAAGGGGTGTGCACTTTTCCCGAACGGGTAGAGACTACCTTGAGTTGTTCAGGATGTTTGGGGTTGTTTTCAGGTTGTCCTGCAAAGGTCTCGGCAGGAGGTTTTTGTTGGGCAAACAAACGGGCTAACTGTGCATCAGTTGCCTTTTGATGGGATTGAATGGCCACGAGGGTTTGTTCTATGCTTGCCCAGTTGAGATGACTAGGGGTAGGAGGAGGGACAGTGTTTTGGGGGGGTTGAGGTGGGTTGGTATTTTGGGATGGAAGGTTTAGGTTTTGGAATTGCTGGTAGGGTTGTCGATTTTGGTGATTTCCAAAGTTTCTTTGATTGTTGTATGGGAATCCAGGTGGTGGTCGGTTGTGACTTTGAGGGTAGGGAGGCCTTTGTTGAAGTTGGGTAGAGTTCTCGGCGCCTGAAGGGTTCCCATACTGAAAACCAGGGTGATTTCTAGGTTGGTTGGGATTGTAGTAACCTTGGCCTGGTATTGTATGGATCAAATTAAGGTCTTCTGGTTGTTGACCTACTTCAGGTTGCGTGGGCATGTTGTAGAGGTATTAACAGTGGAGGGTCGTATGGTCGTATCCTTGACAAATACCACAAAGGGAATCCATGGCTTTTAGTTGTTGGGGTGTCTCCCTAAGGGTGACTAAGGATGACTCTAACCGATCTTGTTTTAAGGCAATTAACTTTAGGCTTTCCGCTATGCTTTGGATATCATTATTAACTTCTGCCTTGGCTACCTTAAGAATTCCTCCAATCCCTCTTCTAGCCCTTGTTTCGGAAGCCCGTTTAACTACCTCCCATGCGCTAGTTAAACTTTGATGCATGAAATTTCCTCCAGATGAGGAGTCAAGAAAAAATTTGGTATCATCATCAACACCACGATAGAAAATCTCTATGAGTTGGGCTTGAGAGATATCATGGTGGGGACACTTCCTAAGTAAATCCTTGAATCTTTTCCAGGCTTCACCTAAAGTCTCTCCTGGGTCCATAGAAAAGTGAGTTATTTGACCCCTAAGTTCATATGTGAGAGACGGGGGGTAGAATTTTTCAAGGAACTTGCTTTGTAAAACTTCCCAAGTTGTGACATGTTCTTCACTCTCCATGGTGTTGTACCAGCTACTAGCTTGGCCGGAGAGGGAATATTTGAACAACCTAAGGCGGATGGCATCTTCAGAGACACCTGGGAGTTTGTTCAAGGAACAAAGGTCAATGAACCTTTGAAGGTGATCTTGGCAACTTTCCCCATTGTTGCCCGAGAAAGGGTTGGCTTGCATCATGGTGATCCATTGTGTTCGGATTTCAAATTGTGGAGCAATAATATCGGGGGGTATGACCGGATGTTGTGCATAGGCCGTTTTAGGAACAGAAAAGTCTTTTAATTGTTTTTGTCTTTCGGCTTCCCTCCTATCGGCTTCTATGGTTTCTTGTTCAGCCCTAAAGGCTGCTTGCAAAGCGGCTTCTCTTTCCGCTTGTTCGGCTTGGATGAGCTCTCTTTGAGCTGCGAGAGCTTGGTCGATTCTACGGGCGACCTCGTCTTCATTCATTGTTGCTAGATTTTGACGGTTTCGACGATGAAAGGTCCTTTCTATTTCCGGATCGAACGGTTGAAAATCGTCGTTTGGGCGTCGAATGCACAAATAAAGAAGTTAATTCGCGTGCAGAAAAAACGTACTGCCGGAATGGAAACTCGGCAGAAAGAGGAGTACACTTCCGGAATGTTACTCGGAAGGCATGAAAAAAAAAATTTCAAAAATTTTTGGGGGTTCGAAAAAAACAATCCGTTGTCCCCGGCAACGGCGCCAAATTGATAATCGTCATTCTGCACTATCAATCACTAAGATGGTTAATCCTAGAGTTTAAACCTTTTTTTTTACTTCCGATTTTAAAGGTAGTATAAAAGGGTCGATCCCACAGGACAACTTTAGAGATTGTTTCTTTAATCCCAATAATTTTTGAAGAATTATTTTGTTATTTTTTTTTGTATTTTTAGAACAGAAAGTAAAAGTCGGGTTTGTGTGTTGGTGATTATACTAAGAATTGCGAAAGCACTAACAAGAATAAAGAAAAAGCACAAGGGAAAATTAAACTAATGTTAGCACAAAAAGAACTATATGAATTGAAAAGACTAAGAATTAAAGAAAGCAAAGGCAAGCAAGATAGTCAGTGATTGAAATCAAGAGAAGGGAATCGAGGCTCGTAGGGGGTTTCACCACCTTAGCCTAGGTGATAGCAACTAAATCTTAACCGACGATTCGATGAAGGCTTGCGAATTTTAAACTCACAAAAGAGAAACTCCACATGAGCCCATTGGTCTTGGTGCTCATGCTTCCTAGTTTATCATCCTAAGAGACGAAAATCCACGGTCATATCAAAATGTCTATGTAATCGATTTTATTATTCTAAATCCAGATTTCCATGGTCATATCCATCCGGATTAACATACGATCTGAAGATCAATCAAGTAAAATCGATTACCATCTAATCGTTCGAGATTAAGTTGCTAAAACCATGGCTAAGGGGTTATTCCCCTTGCCCCGATAAGGAACTACTCACACATGGAGGAATAGGAGACGGAGGAAAAAAGTTCAAAAGCCATAGTCTAGCCCAAAAATCAGGAGATGAGTCCTTATGCTAGAGTCAATGAAATGGCTTAGTCCTTTGTTCCTTGCTCCAGAAAAGCACGGAGAAAAGTAGATCAAGAGAAGGATGAGAAGAGGAGACAAGAACAAGATTGGAAGAACGTACTTGAAATAAAACTATTTTATTGCATAATAAGAGAACGATTACACGATTACTTGCTGCAGAATTCCAAAAAAATACAAGAAGACCCCGGTCCCCCAAAGAGGAGGAAGTGCCCCTCCTTTTATAGTAGAAGGAGGGGGGGAGAAAGTACATTAGGTTTAGGTCATTGGGTGCTGACGGCTGGGAATTTCTGCAGTCTGCGCGCCGCCAACCGACCGGTTGGGCAGCCAGCCGATCGGTTGGAAGGTTCTGGAATATCCCACAGTCAGCCACACGATCGGCTGCTTACCCTAGTTAGGGTGGCGGTGTAAGGGCATTAGCCAAGCGGCTGTGGCTGGAGACGGGAGATCCCAGTCGTCGCTTGGTGAGATCAACGGTCGATGCTTTTGGAGCGAAACGAGTGTTTCATGCAGTCAGACGATCGGTTTGATTCTTTGAAACGATCGGTTGAGTTACCAATCAATCGTCTCATGTCCTGAAACTTCAATAAAATGCACATGAATGTAAATTTTGTGATAGAATGAGAAAATATCAATGTGCACAACTTTCATGAGATAAATGGAGGAATTCTAAGTGACAAGTTTAATAATTAGCAGAAAAAGATGTGCTCAAAAGCACGCATCAAAATACCGCGGACTTAAAGTTGTGCTTGTCCTCAAGCAATTGAAAAATCAAAAAGATTCCAAGAAATTTGGAATAACAAGTTCATCCTTCCTTGATTAGCAATCTTTCTATCCTTTTCATGGCCAAGCGAACCATCTCCTAGAACCACAAATTGCAAGCACCTTGTTTCTCAAGAAAACATTTTTCATAACTTAAAATTTTTAGACTTATACTTTGTAAAGACAGCCTCGATCTAACTTACGATTCGACATTCATCATTTTCATTTTTTTTTCCTTTCTTGTTTGCACGGGATAAAGAATTTGAGGTGTGATGGAAGAAATCCCTCCTCTATTCGACTTGGGATATTATTTCATGGACTTGTGATTACATTGACCACAATTTTTTTTTGTGCCCTTTTTGGCATCTTTTGATGGTACGCCCCATTGTGGGGTATGGAAGAAGGGCATGCCACCCCGGACTTAGGGTTTGGCGTGCGATTTATTTTTCCCGTGCAACAAAAACTTTTTTTTTGAATAAATGTCGGTGCATAAGACAGAAAAGACATGTAGCTACATTATATAAGAGAAAAAACAATTAAGTTAATCTAATGCTAAAATTAAGAAAATCTGCATTTGATTCTATTTGATCCTCTAAGGCTTGCCATCGTTTCCAAAAATTGCTATCATTATCATAGGGAACTTGTTATTGCAAAGTTTATTGAAATAAAATGATAATGCAATTGATTTTTGAAGATGAATAACAACATTTGTCCGGCTAGATAAAGGCCTTATGTTTGAAAGAAAACAAAGCAAAACAAATAAAAATGCAAAAAGTAAATTTTTTGAAAAGGGAAGATAAAAAGGGTGGATCACGTACCACCCACCCCCACCCCGGACTTAGAAATTTGCTCGGCCCGAGCAAACTCTAAGAGCGAGATGGAGGGAAGATTTAATGCGGTGGAGGGTGCTGCTGGTGGGAGGAGTAGTAATTTGCCCAATAAGAAGAATCAGGGCCTGGATAACTTTGGTATACTCCATACTCATCATAAGATGGTCGACTAGGGGCATAGTGACCACAATCCACATGCCAAGACTCCTGCGAATGCTGCATCAGGTACATGTGATTCAGCTGGTGGCCCTGTCTCTGCTGCTCCTGCTGTATCTCATCCAGCTGAGTGTGGATCTCGTAGAAGCCATAAGGACCGGAATCATCATCTGGTTGCCGCCTGGTGCGTCGTCTGGAAGGTGGTGGTGGTGGTCCAGTGACGTCGTCATGTGGCTCTAGAGAGAGGCTCCTCCTGTGAGGCCGAGGCTCGGGGAAGGTGTCTGGATCTGGATGCTCCAGGAAGAATCTCTGGATGTGGCTTGGTAAATCGGTCAAATCGTAAACATAGTTTGCTGCTGCAAACCGCGAATGCAACGGGAGCTAGACAACCACCTGAGTGTCCTTGAACAAAAGGTAATAAACGCCTTCGGTGCCCAAACGGATAAACTGACTGTTTTTCAAGTAGTGGGTGTTGATGAGGTGATTTTTGAGCTCAAGTGGAGGGAAGGCGATGTGGGTGTAGCCTAAAAAGATGGCGAGTTGGGTTACATAATGGCCAATGCGGAAAGAAGAGGAAGTGGCTCGGCTAGCTTGGGTACCAAAATTCTCAATGATAGCATTGCCCCAGTTGAAAGGTTCTTCATGAATAAGACACCAAAGAGCATAGAGTTCTACCTGCGTAATTGCACCTTGAGTACCCTCCCGACTGAAAATGGTGCAAGCCAAAATACGGTGAAGAGAACGGAACACCGGGTTGTGAATCTGTGAGGCCTTAGGCCCACTAGGAAGACGGGGAAGAAGCCCGGTGATCTCTGCCCAGAACTTGTCTCTGTCGTAACTGTCCGGGTAGGAGTCGTGAGACCGCGCCATACACTGATCTAGCCAATAGTCCTCCGTGCCATCGAGGATGAACGAAGTGAGTTGCCTGGCAGAGGACTCCAGATTCTCCCCAAAAATCCAGTATTTGCAGCTCGAGTTTCCAAAAGAATTGTGTAACCGGCGGAAAGTGCTCATGAACTCGAGGGTGAGATCACAGTAGATCGAGGTGACGTGGTAGGGAAAAACCAGCATGTGGTTCTTGCGGAGGATGGCGTCGACGGCGTCGCGGATGCCCAAAGCATCAAGGGTGGTGCCGCACGCCCAACGAGGAAGAGAGACCCCAATCGCGAACATCTCCTCATAACGCTGGCGGTGGTCAGCGCTGGTGAACTGGTCATAGCTACCCGGAATAGGTGCTATCCGGGGTGAACGAGGAGTGGTGGTGTCTGGATCATTTGCTGTCTTCTGAGTGCCCTCCATCTCACGAAGAAGCTCATCTGCCTCGTCAATATCTCGAAGCATCTCCTCGGCTAGCTCGGGAGATGACTCGCCCGTAGGGGAGGGTGCGGAATCGGATTCCGGGCTGCGAAACGGACCGGCGAGGAGCTTCGGTAGAAGAGGATGCAGGGGCCTTGCCCTTGCCCTTGCCCTTGCCCTTGCGGAAACGACTGAACATCACTACTGGTGGGGCCAAACGGTCGTTTGAACTGCCAAACGCTCGGCTGGGATGCTGAGTCGATCGGCTCGCAGTCTGAGACGGGCGGCTGAACAATAGGTGCAACCTGCCAATCGGTCATTCGGCTGAGGGAAGAAATCCAGGAGCTGCAAACTGGGCTCGAGGAACAACGACGTCAGTCGGTGAGACGAACGGCGTTTGATCCAGTCGAACGGCTGCAAGGCGCGATGGTACGGCTCGCTGAGGGAGGCCGGTCGGTCGGAATGTCAGGCGGGCGGCTGGCTGAACAAGGCCGGTCGGTCTCTGAGGCGGCAGTGGAGATCCAGACGGCCGGCTGACCGGTGCCGTCGGTCGGTCGGAAAACCAAGCGGGAGGCTGGCTGAACAAGGCCGGTCGGTCGCTGAGGCGGCGGTGGAGATCCAGACGGCCGGCATACCGGTGAGGACGGTTGGTCGGAAAACCAAGCGGGCGGCTCGGTGAGAGAGGACAGGCGGCTGGCGCAAGCGAGGAGCGGAAGAAACCAATGCTCGATTCGAGAGAATGGGAGTGGCGCGGCTAGGGTTTGCGAGAGGGAAGAAAAACTCGTGCGTCAGTTGCTTAAATAGAACAGACGACCATTTACCCGATCGGTCGGATTGCCGAACCAATCGGCTGGAGTTCCAGGGCCGCAAAAAGGACAGAGACTAAGCTAGAACGAGCCAAGCGTCTGGGAACACCGAAACGATTGGCTTGTGCTCAAAACGGTCGTCTGGATCTATTAGCCGATCGGCTCGTCTGAAAGAAACCAAAGAAAACGAAACGAGACAGAAGGAATAAAAACAAGGAAGCAAACAAGAAGGGAAGATAGTGTTTGGCTGCCTCCAAACTAGCGCCTTATTTTACGTCGTGGCTCGACCAACTAGATTAATTGGAATCCGGGGAAGGTGAAGGGTCAGTGAGGTTCAGATCCTGCAAAGGGGGGAACTTAGTTGAGTCAGAAGTGAGAACATCTTCGGTAGTGATATATCTTTTGAGACGATGCCCATTGAATTTAAATTTGCCCAGAATTTTATCCCAAAGGAGAAAAGCACCATGTGGATAAGCACACTTGACAATGTAAGGGACGTACCATCGCGACTTGAGTTTCCCAGGAAAAATTCGTAATCTAGAATGAAAAACTAGGACTTGATCCCCTTCTAATGTCTTTGCGCTTGATGTGACCATCATGCCACATTTTAGTTCGGTCCTTGTAGATTCTTGCGTTTTCATAGGCACTCATCCTAAGTTCATCAACTTCATTCATTTGGAGAAAACGTTTCTCTCCAGCCATGGAAAGGTCAAAATTCAAACTTTTTATGGCCCAGCTTGCTTTGTGCTCTAGTTCTATTGGTAAGTGACATGACTTACCATAGATCAGTCTGAAAGGGGTGGTGCCAATGGGTGTTTTGTAGGCAGTGCGATATGCCCACAGGGCGTCATTGATTTTTAACGCCCAATCTTTCCTAGTTCGTCCAACATTCTTTTCTAAAATGGATTTGATTTGTCTGTTGGATACTTCTACCTGCCCACTGGTCTGAGGGTGGTACGGAGTGGCAACCTTATGATAAACCCCATATTTTTTCAAAAGAGCCTCAAAACTTTTCTCCAAAAAATGGGATCCCCCGTTAGAAATGACGGTGTGAGGTACCCCAAATCTAGGAAAAATGACATCTTTAAAAAGTTTCTTAACGGGTTTAGAGTCACAAGTTTTAGTAGGTATTGCTTCAACCCACTTTGACACATAATCGACCGTGACTAAAATGTAAGTAAACCCATAAGAAGAAGGAAATGGGCCCATATAGTCGATCCCCCAAACATCAAAAATCTCTAATTCTTGCCAAGAGGTGAGAGGCATTTGGTCACGTTTGGAAATATTACCCGTCCTTTGACATTGGTCACATGAAAGAACATAATCATATGAGTCTTTGAAGATGGTGGGCCAAAAGAATCCGCATTGTAAGACTTTCCTAGCCGTCTTTTGGGAACTCATGTGACCACCATAGGGGCCAGAGTGACATTGTTCCAAAATGGCAATGCTTTCTTCATGGGACACACAACGACGATATAGACCATCGGCGCAAAGTCGAAACAAATAGGGTTCATCCCAATAATAGTTTTTAACATCATGTAAAAATTTAGCTTTAGAATGTCCCGTATACTCGGGATGCAATACACCTGCAGCTAAATAGTTTACAAAATCAGGAAACCAAGGAAATTGGGAGTCAAGTTTGAGCAATTGGTCATCGAGTAAGGATTCATTTATTGGAGTTTCATCAAAGGGGCTATAGCTAAGTCTACTCAGGTGGTCAGCCACAACATTTTCAGATCCCTTTTTGTCTAGGATCTCAAGTTCGAATTCCTGCAACAACAAAATCCATCTTATGAGTCTAGGCTTGGCATCCTTTTTGGTCATGAGGTAACAAATAGCTGCATGATCAGTGTAAACAACAACTTTCGAACCAACAAGATATGAGCGAAATTTATCGAATGCATAAACAATGGCTAGCATTTCTTTTTCGGTTACTGTGTAATTTCGCTGAGCCTCATCTAAGGTCTTGGATGCATAATAAATGACATGGTGTTTTTTGTCAATTCTTTGTCCTAAAATGGCACCTACAACAAAGTCACTAGCATCACACATGACTTCAAAGGGTAAGGCCCAGTCAGGAGCACGAATGATGGGGGTGGTGGTGAGATCCTTTTTCAAACATAAGAAGCTCTCCATGCATGCCGTATCAAAATGGAAGGGCACCTCCTTTTGAAGAAGATTAGTGAGAGGTTTTGTAATTTTGGAAAAATCACGGATGAATCGCCGATAAAAACCGGCATGTCCTAAGAAGGCTCGGATGTCTTTGACTGAGGTGGGAGGGGGAAGCTTGGTGATGACCTCAATCTTGGCTTGGTCAACTTTTTTGCCTTGGTTGCTCACCTTATGGCCCAGAACAATACCCTCTTTGACCATGAAGTGACATTTTTCCCAATTAAGGACAAAATGTGACTCGATGCATCTGTCAAGAACAAGGGAGAGGTTCCCAAGGCAAGAAGTGAAACTATCTCCATAGACAGAGAAATCGTCCATGAACACCTCCATGACAGTCTCAGTTAATCCTGAAAAAATGGCCGACATACATCTTTGAAAGGTGGCTGGTGCATTGCACAAGCCAAAGGGCATTCGTCTAAAAGCGTATGTGCCAAAAGGGCATATGAAGGTGGTTTTCTCTTGGTTTTCTGGATGAATGGGGATTTGGTAAAAACCCGAGTAGCCATCTAAATAACAAAAGTATTGTTGATGAGCTAAACGTTCAAGAACTTGGTCAAGGAAGGGAAGAGGGAAGTGGTCTTTCCTAGTTTCTTTGTTGAGTTTCCTGTAGTCAATGCACATCCTCCACCCTGTGACTGTACGGGTGGGGATAAGCTCATTCTTCTCATTCCTAACGACTGTGGTCCCACCCTTTTTTGGGACGACCTAGACCGGGCTGACCCAAGGAGAGTTAGAGATGGGGTAGATATTCCTGCAGTCAAAAGTTTAATCACTTCAAGACGGACGACTTCCTTCATGTTTGGGTTGAGTTTCCTTTGTGGGTTTCGGGAAGGTTTACTGTTTTCAATCATTGGGATTTTGTGAATGCAAATGGATTGATCTACCCCAACCAAGTCCATCATTTTGTACCCTAAGGTTGTTCTCCTTTTCCTAAGTTCTCCCATAAGCATGGTTTCCTGTTCAATGGTAAGATCAGAATTGATAATAACAGGGCATAACTGTTGTTTATCCAAAAACACATATTTCAGACCTATGGGAAGAGTCTTCATTTATGGGGCCTTAGGTGGTTCAGGTTGTTCTTCTATGGTTGAGATCATCTTAAGGTCTTCAATCTCGGCACTTGGGATTTCCTCAAAGTTGTCCAAGTGAATCTTAAGTTGATTTGATGGTTCATTGTCAAAATCACATTCGGCGGGGATGGTGAGAGCAGTGCATAGGGGGTCATCAACTAATTCGCATTCTTGCCTTAATTGGTTTAATTCATCAATGCAATCAAGGAGGTAGACTTCTTCCTCAAGGCTAGGTCCCTTCATACTTTCAAACACCCTAAACTCTAGGTTTTGCTTCCCTAGTCTTAACACAATGGTACCAGCCTCAACATCAATTAAGGCACGAGCAGTGGCTAAGAAGGGACGTCCGAAAATGAGGGGGTAGCGTAAATCTTCCTTGATATCCATGATCACAAAATCACAAGGGACATAAGCATCATTCCCAACTTTAACCGGAATGTCTTCTATGATCCCCATGGGCTTGGTTGTGGATGAGTCTGCCAGTTGGATGGTCATGGCTGTGGGTAACATATCATTGAATCCCAACCTTTTGCAAAGACTATATGGCATGATGGATATACTAGCTCCTAAATCTGCTAGGCCTTTCCTACAAGCATTGTCACCTAAGTAATATCCTATTCCAAAAGAACCTGGATCCTTCTGTTTTTTAGGCATCTTACTTAGGATAATGTCAGAGGTAGTTCTAGCAAGTTTAACAGTCTCGTATTCTTTTGTAACATACTTCCTACTCAAGAGGGATTTCATATACTTGGACCAGGCGGGCATGTCTGCCAAAGCATCAAGGAAGGGAATGTCGACATGTATTTTTTTCATAGCTTCTCTAAACTTCATGAAGCGGGCATCAAGTCTTGTTTTTTTGAGGCAGTCTTGATAGCGAGGTCTGGGTTTGTAAACTGGTTCTTCATCTTCCACTTGAGGGGTTTCAGGGATGGATGGTTTAGGTGTGACTTCGGGTTCGACAACTACCATGTCCTCATCCTCGAATTCTAGAGGTGGGTCTGAAGATTTTTCTGAAGGGGAAGGGGTGTGCACTTTTCCCAAACGGGTAGAGACTACCTTGAGTTGTTCAGGATGTTTGGGGTTGTTTTCAGGTTGTCCTGCAAAGGTCCCGGCAGGAGGTTTTTGTTGGGCAAACAAACGGGCTAACTGTGCATCAGTTGCCTTTTGATGGGCTTGAATGGCCACGAGGGTTTGTTCTATGCTTGCCAAGTTGAGATGACTAGGGGTAGGAGGAGGGACAGTGTTTTGGGGGGGTTGAGGTGGGTTGGTATTTTGGGATGGAAGGTTTAGGTTTTGGAATTGCTGGTAGGGTTGTCGATTTTGGTGATTTCCAAAGTTTCTTTGATTGTTGTATGGGAATCCAGGTGGTGGTCGGTTGTGACTTTGAGGGTAGGGAGGCCTTTGTTGAAGTTGGGTAGAGTTCTCGGCGCCTGAAGGGTTCCCATATTGAAAACCAGGGTGATTTCTAGGTTGGTTGGGATTGTAGTAACCTTGGCCTGGTATTGTATGGATCGAATTAAGGTCTTCTGGTTGTTGACCTACTTCAGGTTGCGTGGGCATGTTGTAGAGGTATTGATAGTGGAGGGTCGTATGGTCGTATCCTTGGCAAATACCACAAAGGGAATCCATGGCTTTTAGTTGTTGGGGTGACTCCCTAAGGGTGACTAAGGATGACTCTAACCGATCTTGTTTTAAGGCAATTAACTTTAGGCTTTCCGCTATGCTTTGGATATCATTATTAACTTCTGCCTTGGCTACCTTAAGGATTCCTCCAATCCCTCTTCTAGCCCTTGTTTCGGAAGCCTGTTTAACTACCTCCCATGAGCTAGTTAAACTTTGATGCATGAAATTTCCTCCAGATGAGGAGTCAAGAAAAAATTTGGTATCATCATCAACACCACGATAGAAAATCTCTATGAGTTGGACTTGAGAGATGTCATGGTGGGGACACTTCCTAAGTAAATCCTTGAATCTTTTCCAGGCTTCCCCTAAAGTCTCTCCTGGGTCCATAGAAAAGTGAGTTATTTGACCCCTAAGTTCATATGTGAGAGACGGGGGGTAGAATTTTTCAAGGAACTTGCTTTGTAAAACTTCCCAAGTTGTGACATGTTCTTCACTCTCCATGGTGTTGTACCAGCTACTAGCTTGGCCGGAGAGGGAATATTTGAACAACCTAAGGCGGATGGCATCTGCAGAGACACCTGGGAGTTTGTTCAAGGAACAAAGGTCAATGAACCTTTGAAGGTGATCTTGGCAACTTTCCCCATTGTTGCCCGAGAAAGGGTTGGCTTGCATCATGGTGATCCATTGTATTCGGATTTCAAATTGTGGAGCAATAATATCGGGGGGTATGACCGGATGTTGTGCATAGGCCGTTTTAGGAACAGAAAAGTCTTGTAATTGTTTTTGTCTTTCGGCTTCCCTCCTATCAGCTTCTATGGTTTCTTGTTCAGCCCTAAAGGCTGCTCGCAAAGCGGCTTCTCTTTCCGCTTGTTCGGCTTGGATGAGCTCTCTTTGAGCTACGAGAGCTTGGTCGATTCTACGGGCGACCTCGTCTTCATTCATTGTTGCTAGATTTTGACGGTTTCGACGATGAAAGGTCCTTTCTATTTCCGGATCGAACGGTTGAAAATCATCGTTCGGGCGTCGCATGCACAAATAAAGCAGTTAATTCGTGTGCAGAAAAAATGTACTGCCAGAATGGAAACTCGGCAGAAAGAGGAGTACACTTCCGGAATGTTACTCGGAAGGCATGAAAAAAAGAAAAAAAAGTTTTTCAAAAATTTTTGGGGGTTCGAAAAAAACAATCTGTTGTCCCCGGCAACGGCGCCAAATTGATAATCGTTGTTCTGCACTATCAATCACTAAGATGGTTAATCCTAGAGTTTAAACCTTTTTTTTTACTTCCGGTTTTAAAGGTAGTATAAAAGGGTCGATCCCATAGGACAACTTTAGAGATTGTTTCTTTCATCCCAATAATTTTTGAAGAATTATTTTGTTTTTTTTTTTTGTATTTTTAGAACAGAAAGTAAAAGTCGGGTTTGGGTGTTGGTGATTATACTAAGAATTGCGAAAGCACTAACAAGAATAAAGAAAAAGCACAAGGGAAAATTAAACTAATGTTAGCACAAAAAGAACTATATGAATTGAAAAGACTAAGAATTAAAGAAAGCAAAGGCAAGCAAGATAGTCGGTGATTGAAATCAAGAGAAGGGAATCGAGGCTCGTAGGGGGTTTCACCACCTTAGCCTAGGTGATAGCAACTAAATCTTAACCGACGATTCGATGAAGGCTTGCGAATTTTAAACTCACAAAAGAGAAACTCCACATGAGCCCATTGGTCTTGGTGCTCATGCTTCCTAGTTTATCATCCTAAGAGACGAAAATCCACGGTCATATCAAAACGTCTATGTAATCGATTTTATTGTTCTAAATCCGGATTTCCATGGTCATATCCATCCAGATTAACATACGATCCGAAGATCAATCAAGTAAAATCGATTACCATCTAATCGTTCGAGATTAAGTTGCTAAAACCATGGCTAAGGGGTTATTCCCCTTACCCTGATAAGGAACTACTCACACATGGAGGAATAGGAGACGGAGGAAAAAAGTTCAAAAGCCATAGTCTAGCCCAAAAAATAAGGAGATGAGTCCTTATGCTAGAGTCAATGAAATGGCTTAGTCCTTTGTTCCTTGCTCCAAAAAAGCGCAGAGAAAAGTAGATCAAGACAAGGATGAGAAGAGGAGACAAGAACAAGATTGGAAGAACGTACTTGAAATAAAACTATTTTATTGCATAATAAGAGAACGATTACACGATTACTTGCTGCAGAATTCCAAAAAAATACAAGAAGACCCCGGTCCCCCAAAGAGGAGGAAGTGCCCCTCCTTTTATAGTAGAAGGAGGGGGGGGAGAAAGTACATTAGGTTTAGGTCATTGGGTGCTGACGGCTGGGAATTTCTGCAGTCTGCGCACCGCCAACCGACCGGTTGGGCAGCCAGCCGATCGGTTGGAAGGTTCTGGAATATCCAACAGTCAGCCACACGATCGGCTGCTTACCCTAGTTTGGGTGGCGGCGTAAGGGCATTAGTCGAGCGACTGTGGCTGGAGTCGGGCGATCCCAGTTGTCGCTTGGTGAGATCAACGGTCGATGCTTTTGGAGCGAAACGAGCGTTTCATGCAGTCAGACGATCGGTTTGATTCTTTGAAACGATCGGTTGAGTTACCAATCGATCGGCTCATGTTCTGAAACTGCAATAAAATGCACATGAATGTAAATTTTGTGATAGAATGAGAAAATATCAATTTGTACAACTTTCATGAGATAAATGGAGGAATTCTAAGTGACAAGTTTAATAATTAGCAGAAAAAGATGTGCTCAAAAGCACACATCATTGACAAACCTTGAACATAATCTAGAAATCCATTATATACCCTTGTCTACACACCTGAATTCATGGGGTAAGGGCCCAAAATATGATTGAAATAGGATTAGATCATTAAATTTGGTCTTGAGGTCCCACATGTATAAGTATGGTGACATATGGGATATGAGACTCAAATACCCCACAAATATATTTCCTTTGGAAGTGGTCAAAGTCCTAATGTTGGTTAAATTGACAAAGAAACCTAAAACATGCTTTGTATAAATTAATGTCATTTAGTATTCTGGCCTTGTCTCTACTTCTTTTTTATTATCCTATTTCTCACCAAGAAACTTTAATATACTCTTAAATTGTGTTTACATGCCCTTTAATAGAATAATTCATGCTATAGCATTAATGTATTTTGTTTACTAAATTTTTATTTACCAAATGAAGATCCACTATACTCAAGACTCTAAGCTCTAAAATTAAACACCAATGGTTTTTCTTATTATACAAATTGGTACATATCTCTTTTCTCCATGTTTAGTATTTTTTATCTCTATATTTTTGTTATTGCCTTTTCATAGATACTGCTTGTGTGAAGCTATGCACCATTCTAGGTTCGGTCGCCCAAGTCCACTTGCACTTGGCTATGTATCCATTAGGAGTGTGGACTTACTGTAATATATAGTTCCTTGACAAAAATATATTAGAGTCATACACACAAGCCTCTATATATGTTTAAGATATAAAGATTCATAAAAACCTAGGGGGAACCAATATTCATAATGGTGAAATTGAGCTAATAGGCATGGTGCTAAACATGGAGGATCTCGCTAGTAATCAACTTCTATTCAGCTGGAGCAGTGGTTGAGGTTCCTCTACAAGCCTACCCATTCAATGTGGATCTAAGATTGGATTTGGTTTCTTCCCACAAGCTTAGAGAGTATTTTATAATCTCACCTCTTCATTAAGGACTACCTAAGATACCCATGTAGATGATGATTAGTTGGTTTTCTTATCTTATCATGTGATTCTTTCCTCATGACAATTAATCACATGATTTCTTGATTATTGGTAGCTTATGCATGGGAAAATTAAAATTCATTTTAAATCATGGAAGTTGATTAAGATGACAATGTCATGATCTAATTTTAATTTCCAAACCCTATTTTATGTATGGAATTACTCTTGAAAGTGATGAACTCATGTGTGAAGCTGATGCAAACTCAATATTACCAAGTCTAACATGTGTTCTTTTTGTGTTTGAAGTAAATCCTTGATGTGACAAAATAAGGTGGAACTCACATTTTAGACCTCATGGTTGATGAGGTTCCCATTGACTAAGCATGTGTTGTCAAAACCTCAAACAGGATTAAGCAAAATCTTTCCCTATTGATATGTATCATGCCCCATACTTCATTATGAACATGTCTTTGGACCCCTAGATCATGATTAGGAGAATCATTACAAGAGTCAAATCTCCTATTGAATACTATGTCGTTTTATAGAGATCAATTTGAATGATATTAATAATACAAAGTCTTGACCATGCACAATTATGCTCGAACTCTTGATTTCCCAATTTGACTTCTCAGTTTCCAAAAGACACCCCTTTCCTCAATCTATGAAAGGAAGGGATCAATATTATGATCCCAAGTTAACAAAATCATGAAACATGGTTTCCTACTTTTGATCTTAATATTTGATCTCGTGAAGTATGATATGGTAACTAAAACACTCCCTATATTGATATTCTTAATGGCTCAGGACTAGTTACACTAATGTGCTACATTAAGGTGGTAATTGACTTATGACTCCTCTAACTTAGGTCACATCCCTATTATGACTACCTCTAAATTCGTGTCTTGTTGATTATTTAGAGTTTGTAAGGGTAACCCCTTCCACCTAATTTTTTCTTCTTTACCTAAGTCCCTAATACATCAAATCCATGATGGTATGGATTCTAGATCTTAAATCTTGATTTAATAGTAATGTCAAAATATGATGGTTTTAATTATATCTTGTAGTAAGTTACTACATAGATCTAGGTCTAGATCATTCATCAACCTCAAATACCATGTAATTGAAATTTATATTGATACCACAAAATGTCACTCGGATGTTGCTCAGTTGTTGCATATAGATGAACAATCACCCATAAGGTATTACTAGGAATATAAACTCTAGCTACAAAATGTTTGGACCTATGACTTTGATGTCTAAGCTTGACTCTCAGTATAATAATGAAATCTTGACTCATTATCAATGATCTTGATATTGATTTGATGCTTATTATCACCCTATTTGGATCTTGAGACCACCCTAGATATATGTTTAATGACTTCTGTTGTTACTAGATCTCAAAATTTAAGAAATGATGATTATGTTGATTCTATCAATTTATGACTTGGGGTTTAGCTCTCTTATGGACTAGGATGGGACCTTGTATTGAATTTGAACATGGAATCATGACTCAAATATGATGTTTTCCTCAAATTATTGAAATATGAAATCTTGATCATGGAAGAATAACCCCACCTAGGCCAATTAAGAAGTTATAACCCTAAATGTTGGGTTTGAAACTCAAGTTGTGCTCTTAATCAAAGAGTTGTATTTGTTTGACCTAAAATTTGACCTCTCCAATTTTTTTATCTATAGGATGATCTCTCCAAATTTGTGATATATTCAATGATATCCCTAATTTGATGATCAATGTGACTTTACCTTGATCATGATACTCATAGCTTAAATTTGATATATCTGGATGTTGAAGGAATACCAAGTTGGTTGTGATATGGAATATTAAAACCCAATCTTGGTTGATGAACTGAATTAATTTTGGGGGAAATGTTCCTTGTGAGGTGGGGAGGATGTGATAACCTAGACATTTAGCTCTCCTCTTACATTTTGAATGAACTCCATCCCGACAGAAGTTTCTCACTCTTGACTTTAATTTCATGATTGAATATGTTCTAATACCTAATGGAATCATCTTGTGTACAAATAACACCCAATGACACTAGATTTATTTTAAAACATTGTTTCAATTATGTAATGCTTTATAATATCTCATTCCCTTATGATACCATGTATGATCCTTTTCTTACCCTAAAGTATGCTACTTTTATAGAGGACATTCTCGTGATTCCTATGCACCATGTTTTGCTCAATGCCGATCTAGGATTAAAGAGATATGCCTTCTTAAAATATCCATGTATTAAGCCTAATTTTATCTCTTTGAAAACCAATTTGATTCAACTTGGGCCCAAATTGGGCACAAACCATTACTCCCCATTTTGTTTCCTTGGTGATCAGTCACTTTCATTATAGAGCAATCTAGATCTATGTTTAAAAGGTTCATGAGCTCTATCTATTGAATCACAATGCCACTGATGCAGCTCCCATCTGATGCATGTTCTTTTATCATCTTCATTAATACTCGTAACAAACCCTACTGAATCCAACTTATCTCAACCCTTTTCCCCCAATAAATGCCTCATTTTTTCCTTTTGTTAACCTCCCTCTTTCTTCCCCCCTCCTTGTCTTTCTATGGTGAGCCCGACCTAGTCCACCCCAACCTACGTCTACTCCCCCAACTCTTCCTATGATGCCACCATGGGAGAGTTTGGGGCCACTCTTTTTTATCCCCCTAAACATCATCTAGGACAAGATCTAGTCTTGGGAGGCCCCAGAGACCTAAATGGTGGGATTGTTGTCACCGCCATGGCCAGAAGCACCTTGTCCAGAGTTCTAGCAGGTTGCACAAGCACATTGTCATTGTGCTCGAGCACATTTTGCACGGATAAAACAAGAAGGTGATGGGAGGGGTCTGCCTTGCAGGCTAGGTGGGTCCCGAAGTCAACTGGTTGGCTCACAGTCTGGTTCTGAGCCAGGCAAGACCTTACCTATTTGGATAGTGTGAAGGGGACCTTGGATATGTAGAGGACCACAGCGGTCCCTCATCCAATACCCATGCACCCCATTTTTTTTTCAAAAAATGATAATTTTCCTCTTCTCGCTCAAAAAATATCTAATGGCTCTTTTATCCAAAAATTGTCACATAATATCCAATTCGGCCCAAAAAATGAGACATTTCCATTAATAATAGTCTCACAACATATTTATTCTCGGGCTTCCTTTGTGTTGTTAAAATACTTTTTCTAATGACCCTTTTGATATAAAAATATATTTTTTACTCCACATATATGACTTATCTTGATTGGAATGACATAGATAAGTGACATTTTTCATTTAAGATTTATTTAAAGATCATATGTATGTACTCGAAATGACTTCCTAAACCTTAAAGTAACCCCATTTTATTCACATGCATGATGAAGCCTATGTAGGATGGAATATTTGGTCTATTTATCTCTCATATGACTATTACACTTTGAAAACTATACATTTTATGTTGTTGTGTAAAATGTTGAACACACATCTCATACCTTGTTGCTATAAAAAAACATCTAATGACATAAATACATACCCATGCACACTAGCATGCTCTAAGATGTGATGTTAAGTACTAACGTTATTGGATCTTTAATCACTATGCTAAAAGTGGATCCTTAATGTTCAAGTCTCTATAATCAACTTCAAGTTAGTCCCTATTGTGTCTTATGACACGAAATGCTACAACACACTCATGTAGTCTTTGTTTACATATGACACATAACATGATCTAAATGAACATGTTAATCATTGGAACTTTAATCTTGCAAGAATGATGCTCTGATGTGACATGTATTACCTTAAGACTTCAAATCAGTTGACTTATCATACTTTCATCCCTAAATCCTATCTTCATCTACTTAATGAATGTTAATAATTTTATTACTTTGAAATGGACAATATTGCATGATATTGATTTTCTATAACTAATAGTGAATTTAAATATTAGATTTTGATGATAACCTAAATACCATGATATAAATGAAACTTTATCCCTATCCACTAGTACTCATAATGTGGATGGTATACATAGACCTAGGGCTTAATCTAGATACTTGTGCTACGTCGAATAAATACATGCATGTTTGGAACATAGGAAACTATATTTGATCTAAATGAAACCTAGTTCTAAGGTAAGATCCAAATAAGTCATATTATGTTCAAAATATCAAGCCTCCTTTGATCCAAGACCCTATATATGTTTCTTTGCATCTTAGGTCCATTTTGAATAGGGACATCTCTAGCAATCTTACTTACCCATTATTCATAAGGTATGCTTAGTATCTTGACCCTTCTATGAAGTTGGCTTATTTATATGTATGTTCATATGATTGCTTGGCTACCTAGTAACTTGATTGACATATCTTTTACTATGAATAATAATGTTATGTTTGGTTATATTATGTTGATGAACCTTGAACATAATATATATGTGACATCCTCGGATTTTCTAAAACTTAATCTGATGTGTGACGTCTAAATTGAAACCCTCACCTCAGCAAGAATCCTAATTAAAACTCACACACTAGGCTAAGAAGAAGAAAATCAAGGGAGTCAGAAGGAAACAATAGTACCGAATGCACATGACCAATAAACAAATCATACAACATATGTTCACCATTCAACATATAATTACAACATGAATTGTTACATCATTTGATATTACATATTGAACAACAAACATATACATATACATGTACTACCACTAAACTACATGATCTTAAGACAATAGGTCCACATGTACATCAGCTCGCCACACAACTCACAACTATCCAAGTCCTTCAAGATCACATGTCCACAACCTAAACAAAAGATTACATGTGGTACACATTAGCACAATATTCAAGAATATTGTACTGAGTACGCCTATGTGTCTTTCATATACCTCTCATCATATATTGGCAATAATATAAAACTAATACTTGGAAGTTATAAAGAAATATAAGAAAAATCATATACTTGCACAAAGATGTTCATTAACAAAAGAGAACACATATTTTAAGTACATTTTATATTATATCATCCATGCATTTGCCACCTGAGGGAATAATGCATCATCTTAGCTACCATAGTGTATGAGATGTAAGACCTTATTATCTACCACCTAAGAGTTAAATCATTGTATCTTCTACCAAAGAGAATGATCACTTTCCAGCACTATGCTACCAAAGAGAATTAGTGCTTTCATATAATGGAACATATATATTATGATTCATGTATTCATAACCATAAGTACAGAAAATCAAGCAACATATCATGTAAGAACAATCATTTCATCCAATATCATATTGCAAGTATTTTACTACACATAAAACACAAGCATATTGTATAATAAGCCAAGTAAGAATGGTGACCCTTGATCAAGAACAAACCTAATCATCATATTTTCATATCATCTACATTCTGGTCAAACCTGATTAAGACAAGACCACATATCACCATCAGGTTCTCATATTAACCCTTGTTATCCCCATTTTAAGGTTTACCCTATCTCATTAGGATATGTACTTTATTACTTGTCTTATCTTCTTGTTGTTATGTTCCTGACTAGAAAATTAGGTTACTCTTCTCATATTTCAGATTAGGATACATAATCTGAATATCAAGTTATGTATCATTCTTTATACATATTAAACCTAGGTTACATGTATTATACAAAATAGGGTTTCATCCCATGTATTAAGCGTCATCTTCATGTTACAGGAATTTCATGTATAAAATTGATCTCATATTTACATATTATCATACACTCACTGATATGAGGGTTTTCTTTGAATTTCATCATTTATTGAGCATGAATGTATTTATTGCATTTTATTTAGGGTTATTAGCCCTAAATAGCCATATGAAACAAATTACATGATTTCTTGTATCAATATCATAATTACTGACATCAGATGGAATAAAACATGATTATGGATTCACTGAAATGTTACCATAATTTTAGAACATCGTTTGATATTTATTATCTATGAAACAAGCATTTCATAACTTACATGATATCACTGTGATTAGTGTTTCAAAAGGCTGGTGTTATCAATCTACTGTGTTCTACTCATTATTCTGACAATTTTGGTATATTACTTATATTTTTCTGATCATCGAACTAATTTCTATGATTTAATGTAGATCTAAGTATTTTGGGATATTTACCTTTTGTGGCCAACCGAGGGCTGCCACGTGGCCACTTGGGGGGGGGGTTCTTCCATGAACAGGTGCCACTGCCGCCTAGGATCCAGCCTCTGACTATTAATCAGTTGTCGAGTCTCTCCTTCTCACCTTCCATTCCTTCTTCTCTAGGGATAGGTGTCATGTGTAGCCCTTCATGCGAGAGTGTGCTCTCCGCCGTCGTACTTGAACTCGTTAACGAGCAAGCAGGCGAGTAGGTGATGCAGCCTTCTCCTCGCCCAACACATAATGCCCATGCCTCGATGTCTCATTTGTGTTGATCTAGAATGGAGTCGCCGCCGCTGGGTTTGTGTGCTCTGGCATGCCCAACCAGACGCCCCTCCTGTTCTTCCGCCATCTCTGAACATTTCTCCTGACTTGGAACTCTGGCCAGGCTGGCGTGGGTGGTGTAGTCCCTTCTCTAGCTAAGATGAATAGATAAAAGGCACTTCTTGTCATGTTCTTGTAGACTCTGCTCTGCAACGAAACACTCATAGAGTGCATCACTGATCACAACACTGGCACCGCTTGGCACAACTACTATGGTGAGGACTTGGTCTCTGTCTCCATCTCCTCATCTGCTTCAAAGATGTCCAATAGCCTCGTCTTCTATTCCTCCATCATTCCCACTGCTAACCTTGCATCTCCTCCAACAGATCTCAGAAGCAAAGATGAGAGGGACAACTGGTGCTCGTTCTCCCTAAACACTCGGTAACTTGAATGAGGGGCCGGATGACCAGTCTATCTTGGGAAAGTAAAACTTCTCATTCAATTCCTCCATTGAACCACGATCACGTCGTGGGATAGAAAAGGCTCTTCAACACTGCCACTCTCCACCGTCTCCAGTCTGAAAAAAAGTCGGGAATGAAGCCATGTCCATGGGATGCCTCCATCCAAGGGTTATTAAGGCTACACATCTCCCATCTGTGGCATCTCATAGCCAAGGCTAAAAGGGGAGAGGTGTGACACTATATAATACTTGGGACTTAGATGATAAACCTTGGTCTTTTATCACCAAAATATACATATTACTTCATCATATTCAAACTTAGGTAACTTTGACTAGGAACCTTAATTAACCATGAAACTAGGACCACATCTTTTTCATCATTCAACGTACAACCCATTCAACTTTGGTGCCACAAGTCAATTATTTGGTCATCCAATTAAATTCCTCAAAATGACATAAACTTTGGGATATTAATCTTGAAATCAACATCTACACTTTAACAAAGCACTTGTAACTCTTATAATTAACTCATCATGTATGAATTCACTTATGTCACTGGACATTTTGAATCTCAAAAGTATACTCCATCACATCCTACACACCTTAAATGAAATTTCGTCCTCAAAATTAAGCCAGAGATCCAGTCCATCACATGATATACATCTTAAAAGGAATTTCATCCTTGAAATTAAGCCAGAGATCCAGTCTGTCACATTATATACATCTTAAAAGGAATTTCATCCTTCAAATTAATCCATCCCTTACTTCAAGGAAAACCAAAAGGTTTTCATCCTCATGTAGGGAACCAGTCTATGCGCAAAATTTTCACATAAACAAAGCACCATGATCATATTTGAACCATTATTGGGAGGTTTTAAAACATCTAGGGTGAATCACCCCTTCATCAAAGATTGAAAAGTGGCTTAGAAACTCTAGTTATGTCATGACATATCTCATATGTTAGGGTTGCATCCTTATCTTTACCCATGCATTATGGTTCATGCATCATATTACCATGTTCTAAAGGAGTCAGCCAAAGTTACCCATTATATTAAGGTGTCATCCACATTTTATGGAGCTAATTGTTAGAACATGTTCCACATTAACATATGCCTTTTCAGAGGGAGTTAACTCAAGTTAACCCACTTTAACCATATAGATCATATCAAGGTGTTATAATCATTATGTTGTGCTAACTGTCACACTATATTTTTCATCTTTAGTAAGCACTAAGATTAACACCTCATGTAACATGTTCATCCATATGATTTTTTTACATTGCTCATAATAAATTACACATTTACTAATGATTTCATCACAAGATTAACCATCTTTATTATATCATCATTAATCATATATATGGTTAACCATTTATACTTTGATATCTATTAAACCATTTCTACATTTCCTTCGTGTCATTTCCATATGCACATCTCAAATATTGAGATTATATCATATTCTTACATGTATTATATCATGGTTGTGGTAAACAAACTTATATGAGTGGCTTGTTAAACATATATCAAAACTTCATCTAGTCCAATTGAGGCTCTCCTGACCCGTATCATGAGGGTAGTGCTATGCTCAGTCTCTCTGAGCTAACTCAACTCTATGAGTATCTTATATGCATATACTTTATCTTTCCTCTCTTAGTCTAGAGTTCTCGAATTACCTCATTGGCACTAGTGATAACCTTACAAGATCTAGCCACATAAGCACAAACTAAAACATGTAAAGACATACTCTTCATGGATCTCTACGCATGAGACATCTTTACACAAAATATATACACCATAAGAGTCCAACATGGGGAACCACCAACATGAGCATTAGGATTTACAGAAGCTAACACGTTTACCTCCTAGAGGGTCTTAGGACTCTCTCCCTCATCCAGATGGTAGGTTATCATATTCATGTTCACATATGCACATATATATCCAACCTCTCTCTGACTCCAAGGTTTGGTCCACTTAGGACATCTAGGGTTCAATAGGTCAATGGGAATCATGTGAAGAGCAACTCAACTCGATCACTCAGGTGTAGTCTAGTTTAGGACATATCATAACATATATTTCTCATAATTCTATATCTTGGAGTTTAGGTTCTCTAACCTTCTCCTTCTGGGTCTCACTCACTCTAGAGTTAACCCTATAAATAGTCCCAACACTAGAGGTCCTCCTTTGTAAAAGATCTTGAGGCTCATGCTGACTCACATCTTATCTTAACTTAGCCTATCTTAACTTAGAAAAGCACACATACTTGCATCATAACAACTTATCTCAAATTGTCAAAACTGAACCTTAATCCTCAAAGAAAAACATTGATCATCATAAACCATCTTATATCATCAATATAAGACTTAAATCATATCATCAAAACTTATTTCATCTATTCCATCTATCACATACTCGAACAAGGCTCTAGACATCTAATCTAGAACTACTCTCTCGTCTGGACTGATGTCACTCACTTTCACTTAGGTTGCATGACCACCTCCTACGCGTACATGTGAGGGGACACATTTTTGTAATACATATATCTAATAAAATATTATATAGTTTTTCTCCAATTGAGGGGGTAAGAACATGAGTCGGGGAAAAATATCAAGGTCTGATCCAATTGGAATCAAAAATCAAATCTAGAAAATGAGTGTCCCACACATCGTAGAGAGTACAGTTCCATGAAAACTAGTGACAAGGGTAAGAACATGGTGTAGACTGGTGTAGCTACTCTGGACAATGAGCATCATATGTCTAGGGTTTCTCTTCCCTTGAGGTACATAATTTCAAAATAGTGTAATGTCCCATACTGATGCACTACAAGGAAAGAATGACATCTAAGGATCTGCTATAGAACAAGCACCAGTCTAGACCTAGTTCTCTGACATCTAGGTTCTAACCTAGAGGCTAGGTCAGATCTAGTCTCTAAAAGACGACTAATCTAACCCTAAAAATTTTGAAGTTCAAGGTTTTCTAGTTTTGATTTGCATAGTGAGAAAATGTCAGGCTTTGCTATTGTTCATGCTCTGATACCACCTGTGATGTCCCTAGATTTCTAAAACTTAATCTGATGTGTGATGTGTAAATTTAAACCCTCACCTTAGCCAAAATCCCAATTCAAACTCACACACTAGGCTAAGAAGAAGAAAATCAAGGGAGTCAGAAGGAAACAATAGTAGCACATGCACAGGAACAATAACCAAACCATACAACATATGTTCCCCATTCAACATATAATTACAACATGAATTGTTACATCATTTGATGTTACATATTGAACAACAAACTTATACATATACATGTACTAACACTAAACTACAGGATCTTAAGACAATAGGTACACATGTACATCAGCTCGTCACACAACTCACAACTATCCAGGTCCTTCAAAATCACATGTCCACAACCTAAATAAAAGAATACATGTGGTACACATCAACACAATATTCAGGAATATTGTATCAAGTACGCCTACATGTCTTTTATTTAACTCGCATCAATTCTTGGCAATAAGATAAAACTAATACTTGGTAGTTATAAAGAAATATAAGAAAAATCATATACTTGAACAAAGATGTACATTAACAAAAGAGAACATATATTTTAAGCACATTTTTCATTATATCATCCATGCATTTTCCACCTGAGGGAATAATGCTTCATCTCAGCTACCAAAGAGTATGAGATGTAAGTCCTTATGATCTCTACAAAAGAGTTAGATCGTTGTACAATGTAATCTGCTATCAAAGAGAATGATCACTTTCCAACACTATTCTACCAATGAGAATTAGTGCTTTCATACAATGGAACAAATATATTATGTTTCATGTGTTCATAACCATAAGTACGGAAAATTAATCAACATATCATGCAAAAAAAATCATTTCATCCAATATCACATGCCAATTATTTTACTACACATATAACACAAGCATATTGTACAATAAGCCAAGTAAGAGGTAATGGTGTACCTTTATCAAGAACAAACCTAATCATCATATCCTCATATCATGTACATCCTAGTCAACCCTAATTATGACAAGACCACATATCACCATCAGGTTCTCATCTTAACCCTAGTTATCACCATTTTAAAGTTTACCCTATCTCATTAGGATATGTACTTTATTACTTGTCTTATCATCTTGTTTTATGTTCCTGACTTTGAAATTAGCTTACTGATCTCATTTTCTAGATCAGGATACATAATCTGAATATCAGGTTCAGAATCATTCTTTATACATATTAAACCTAGGTTACATGTATTATACAAAATAGGGTTTCATCCCATGTATTAAGGGTCATCTTCATATAACAGGAATTTCGTATATAAAACTAATCTCATATTTACATATTATCTTACACTCACTCATATGAGGGTTTTCTATGAATTTCATCATTTATTGAGCATGTATGTATTTATTGCATTTTATTTAGGGTTATTAGCCCTAAATAGCCATATGAAGAAAATTACCTGATTTCTAGCATCAATATCATAATTATTGACATCAGATGGATTATAAACATGATTATGGATTCACTGAAATGTTATCAGAATTTTAGAACATCGTTTGATATTTATTATCTATGAATCAAGTATTTCATAACTTACATGATCTGACTAAGATTAGTTCGTCAAAAGGTTGGTGTTATCATTATATTGTGTTCTACAATTTTTTTAACAATTTTAGTATATTACTTGTATTTTTATGATCATCGAGCTAATTTCTATGATTTACTATAGACAGAAGGTAAATATCCCAAAATACTTAGATCTACCTTAAATCATAGAAATTAGCTCGATGATCAGAAAAATACAAGTAATATACTGAAATTGTCAGAAAAAATGAGTAGAACACAATAGAATGATAATACCAGCCTTTTGAAGCACTAATCTAAGTGATATCATGTAAGTTATGAAATACTTGTTTCATAGATAATAAATATCAAACGATGTTCTAAAATTATGATAACATTTCAGTGAATAATCATGTTTGTAATCCATCTGATGTCATTAATTTATATTGATGCAAGAAATCATGTAATTTGATTCATATGGATATTTAGGGCTAATATCCCTAAATAAAATGCAATAAATACATACATGCTAAATAACAGATGAAATTCACAGAAAACCATCATATCAGCGAGTATAAAATAATATGTAAATATGAGATTTCTTTTATACATGAAATTCATGTTACATGAAGATTACCCTTAATACATGGGATGAAACCCTATTTTGTATAATACATGTAACCTAGGTTTAATATGTATAAAGAATGATACAAAACCAGATATTCATATTATGTATCCTAATATGGAATATGGGATTAGTAAGCTAATTTCCAAGTTAGGAACATAACAATAAGATAACAAGACAAGTAATAAAGTACATATCCTAATGAGATAGGGTAAACCTTAAAATGGTGATAATTAGGGTTAAGATGAGAACCTGATGGTGATATGTGGTCTTGTCGTAATCAGGGTTGACCAAGAAGTAGATGATATGAGGATATGATGATTAGGTTTGTTCTTGATCATGGTACGCCATTACCTCTTACTTTGCTTATTATACAATATGCTTGTGTTATATGTGTAGTAAAGTACTTGGCATATGATATTGGATGAAATGATTGTTCTTGCATGATATGTTGCTTGATTTTCTATACTTATGGTTATGAACACATGAAACATAATATATCTGTTCCATTATATGAAAGCACTAATTCTCTTTGTTGGTAGCATAGTGTTGGAAAGTGATCATTCTCTTTGGTAACAGATCACATTATATAATGATCTAACTCTTTGGTAGTAGATCATAAGGCCTTACATCTCATACTCTTTGTATATGAGAAGATGAATTATTCCCTCAGGTGGCAAATGCATGGATGATACAATGGAAAATGTTCTTAAAATATGTGTTCTCTTTTGTTAATGAACATCTTTGTGCTAGTATATGATTTTTCTTATATTTCATTATAACTTCCATGTATTTGTTTTATCTTATTGCCAAGATATGATGAGAGATATATAAAACACACATAGGCATACTCATTATAATATTCTTGAATATTATGCAGATGTGTACCACATGTAATCTTTTGTTTAGGTTGTGGACATGTGATCTTGAAGGACATGGATAGTTGTGAGTTGTTTGGGGAGCTGATGTACAGGTGGACCTGTTGTCTTAAGATCATATAGTTTAGTGGTAGTACATGTATATGTATAAGTTTGTTGTTCAATATGTAATATCAAATGATGTAACAATTCATGTTGTAATTATATGTTGAATGGTGAACATATGTTGTATGGTTTGTTTATTATTCATGTGCATGTGCTACTGTTGTTTCCTTTTAACTCCCTTGATTTTCTTCTTCTTATCCTAGTGTGTGAGTTTGAATTAGGATTCTCATTGAGGTGAGGTTTTCAATTTAGACGTCACACATCAGATTAAATTTTAGAAAATATGGGGACATCGTAGTATATATCCAATATTTAACCTTTTTTTACCTGCATGAATTCTAGGGGTAAGGGAAAAAGGCAATTGAAATAGGTTTAGATCATTGAATTTGGTCTTGAGGTTTCTGAAGTATAAATTGTATTACATATGGGATATGAGCCTCAGGTGGTCTTCACATATCCTTCTTTTAGAAGTGGTCAATGGCTAGGTGTTGGTATATAAAGGAACTTAAAACATGCTTTGTATAAAAGAATCTTGCTAGGTATTATCACCTTATTTCTACTTCTTGTTTATTATCTTATTTCTAACTGGAAACATTTATAATATCTAAAAATGTGTTTACATTCCTGCAAGGTGTACTTAATGCGTTATAATTACTATATTTTTTCTATCAAATTATTAGTCTACAAATGAAGATCTCCTACCCTCAAGACTCTAAACTCTAAAATGAAACACTAACACATATATTTTATATAAAAATGACTATGTATCTCTTTTCTTTATGTGTAATATCTTGTTATCTCTTTGGTTTGTTATTGCCTTATCATATATTCCTTGTGTGAAACTATGTGCTATTCAAGGGATAAGCTCCCAAGTCCACTTTCCTTCAGCTATGTCGCAATTAGGAGTGATGACTAAGGGTCACAAATGTTTTCATGACAATTACTCCGTTCAATTATACTATAGCATATGCATTAGGCCTAGGTCATATGAATAAGAGTCATTGCCTAAAATTGAAGTAATAATGCCAAAAATTCATCATCTCTTCTATTTAGAAGACTATTTACAAGTTAGGGTTGTATCTCTCATTCACATGGCAACAATGAACATTTATGGTTTTCAAAAAGTTAGCTTAGTTCCACACGTCTCTATACATCATCGTAATCATCTTTATGAATTCTAACATCACTAGTGTGAACTAATATTTATTTAATGTAATATGAACACATGGAAACCTTTGTTTCAAATTAAATTTTGTACATCTATTACTAACAAGCATATATCATATCTTAGAGTTACTTTTTCTTTATCCTTCGACATTGACACCCTTAGGGATATCTCCATTTAAAACATGTACATTGGATCCCATACACAATGCACACTAAAATTCCCTAGGATTTTAGATAACCACAAATAAATCATATTTTGATCCATGTTTATCCAATTTAAACTGCATCCCATGCATGCTCACCCAATTCCCAAGCATTTTATAAATTTAGGTTAGTTATAAAAAAAATTAGCATAAAACTTCCTGTACCATTATTTTCAATATTTTCAATTTACATATCATTAATAAAAAAATACATCATTAGGAATGAATATAAATTAGTATCATGTAATTTCCCTAAAAAAATCCCCAATTAATGACCCAACAACATAAACAATACAAGTAATGATTTCATTGAACTTTATTCTAGTAGAATTACATCTTAATCATGTCTAAATATATGAACTAAGACCTAACCAATCACCTCATGTGTTAAAAACCTTAATTTTTATTTCCAATAAATGAAATTCTAGAAACACATTCAAGTCCTCATAGTCAATTCGGTTTCATCCTGCTTCCAACGTGAAAACCCTACAAAGGAATAATTGGAGGAAAAGAATGATAAAAGAGGGTGATTTGATATATTTTTTATTAAAATTAGAACAAGGATGAATTCTATATATGAGAGAGAAGGTTTAACATGTAATCCTATCTAGAGTTGATAAACTTATATGATTTTGCAAGCTTTTTGAAGTTGAAACTTCAAATCCACATATTTGACTTGTTTCTTATTGAAAACTCCAATACTCCCTCTATCTACAATTTTGTATCTCTAATATGAGTGACATAGTATAATAGCCATGATAGTATTACATTTGTGATATAAATCATTGAGCTACTTATAGAAATTACAATCACGTTTTATACTCTTTTTAAGTTTGTTATTTATTCATACTGGTTGGAGGGTTGAGTTTTTATTAAATGGAATCTTGGCTGATGCAGTGTATATGATCTCACAAATATCATTAGAAAATTATAAATTTTTAATATTGTCAATGAATTCAAATTTTTGATGTACAACCAAAACTTTAGTTTTTGGAATTTCTTTATAAATAAATAAATATTTAGTAGTATGCTATTGTATTATAAACTAAACAACACGGTTAGATGAATTTGTCTATTAGAAACTCGGCCAACCAACAGGTCATATACAAATTCTAAAATTGTAATTTGAGTTATAAAATATACATAAAAAATTTAAAGAAAATTGAGTTACACATAAATATCTAAAAATCATTTACTCCATCACTATATTTATCACATTTTAATTTTCTTATACTGTGATGATTCTATATACAACCGACTAGGGTTATCACTTTCCATATCATAAATATTCTTTTTAACCATATTTTTAATGTCTCAAAAAGTTCTAAATACTATAATTATTCATCATCATCATTATTTAAGCCTCAATCCCAAACAAGTTGTCTTTGGCTACATGGATCCTTTTCCAATAAGGTCTATTATAGATATATTTTGATCAAGATGTAAAGATTCAAAATCTCTCTTTAGAAGCCTATCCCAAGTTAATTTAGGCCTGCCACTACTTCTTTTATTTGTTCTTGACTCAAAAACCTTGCTTCAAATAGGTGCATTTTTCATTCTACATTGCACATGTCGATACCATGTCATACGATCTCTATGCAAGTTGACATGGATGCATAGCGACCCCACTTTGTTCATGACGTTGTCAATCCGTACATAGTATTTTCTTGTCTTCCTAGTCATCCATCTCATCAAATGCATTTTGGTTACATTCAACTTGTTGAGACCTTATCTATGTGTCGCCCAACATTCATTCCCATATAGCATGGTTGGCCATATTTTTGTTCTATACAACTTGCTTTTAATATTAGATGGACCTTCTAGTCACATTCTAATCCCATTGCACTCCTATACTTCCACCACAATGATGTGAATCTGTGACAAACATCATCTTGAACCTAACTTTCATTTAAGTAATAGAACCTAAGTAACAAAATTTATCACATTTTGATAACATCCATTCCATCCAACATGACCCAACCATTCACAATTCTATGGGATTAAGAGAGAAAGATTTCTCTCCCCCTCTCCCACACCTGTGGCGGAGGCCAAACACCTAAGAGGGTGGTAAATCAATGTGGAAACTAGGATTTGAACCCGGGTCCCTTTGTTAGGGAACACCGTGAACCATTCACAATTCTAGATTGGATAAAATTGCAATTTGTATATTCCATTTTGATTCTACTCATCATAAATCTGTTAGATTCTCATGCAGTTCTCTAGAGTTTAGATTTTTCATTTAATATATCTTTTCTTTCATCAATGAAAACAATATCATTAGAAAATAACATGAACCAAGGGGTATCATCTCGAACATGATTTGTCAACTCATACATAACAAGAACAAATAGGTACAAGTTGCGTATTGATCCTTTACATAACCCAACGGTGAGAGGAGCAATCTCTGTGTCTACCAAGAATCTTAACACTTGCATATAAACCACCATACATGTCTTTAATCAGGTCAATGTATTTGATTGCAGCACCCTATTTATGCAAAAGCCAACATAACACTTCCATGGGTCTCGATCATAGGCCTTCTCCATATCAACAAACAACATATGAAGATCTATATTTTTTTCTACATTTCTCCTTAAGCCTCCTAATCATATAAATAGGATATGTTGTTTATCACAACATAAAATTAAATAAGTTGTCTAATATATGCAGTATCTATATTAGCATTTTCTCAATAATCCTCTCTCAAAGATTCATAGTGTGACTCTTCAACTTTGTACCTCTTTAGTTTGTGCAACTCATAACATCTCCTTTGTTCTTGTACATTAGGACTATAGTACTATTTCTCTACACATATGAAACCTTCTTTACATCATGATATTGTTAAAAAAATTTCTTAAACACATAGGTCTTTCACCCCCATCTCTTCAAGACACTGATGGGAATATTGTATGGACTGCATGCCTTTTTCATTTTTGTCATTTTAAAGCGTTTTTGACCTGAGATAGTTAAACTTGTCTTGTGAGTGATATATCATGCATTCATTTCACCTGATCTCTTACATTATTCACAATATCTCCATTGAAAATCTTATGAAAGTTTTTTCTCAATTGTTTTTTTTATCATCATCCTTCACCACCACCCATCCATCTTCACTCATGATGCACTTTACTTAACTCAAGCATCTTCATTTCCTTTGTCTTATACAAGCCACTTCATTAATAAAAAATCCATTATCTAGTGTCCAATTTCTTACATATCTCATAATCAAAGTTTCTGGACCTTGCATCTTAAACTAGCTTCTTACATCTTTATTAACTTATTTATATCTCTACAAAGTTTCATTATCTCTAGAATTGGGAAAGCTCTTATGAATATCCATTTGTAGATTAATAGACTTCCTTAGTTCATCTTTCCACCAGCAATTATCTTTCAATGGAGGCCCTCACCATTTGGACTCCCTCAAAACCTCTTTGGCAAGAAAATTTATGCAAGAGCTCATACTTTGCCACATAGAATTAACATCAGACTCCCAAGTTTCAAGTTCTATACTTAATAAGATTAACATAAATGTCAATTTCTTTCCTCCTTTAAGACCACCACTTGATTCTTCTATCTTGGCTTCTATTGTGCTTACATTTGTTGATCTTCATATTAATATCTAAAACTTGTTGGTATGTATGCCCTGAGAGCCAATCATGGGATGATTGGTGGGATACATTAAGATTGATTTGATCAAAAGCAAACTTCCAATTCTTTCTAGTTTAGTCATATGAGATAATGATAGAACAGATTGAATGTCTAGAGAATGACAGTGCTCAATGATGTATGCTTTCAAGTTGAGGACCTGAACAATGAGATCATATGGATGATAATAGTTTGTACATTCTCATTATGTTCCTAGTCAGATGTCATTGTGGAAGGTATATAGACAACAATGACACACAAGACTAGATTGTGGCGTTGGTTGATGATAGAATCTCATTAGTCATGATATGGAGATATCAAACCAAACACATAGGTACTTGTTAGAGAACAAGTTTACCGGACAGACCCACCGTGAATTTGACACATGGAACCATGACATGGTAGTCACAGTCAGTTCTCACAGTGATGGTGGTGAGTGTGATTCTTTGACCTGAAATCACTACACTCAACACATTTCGTTGGGTACACTTTGACATCATCAAACGCAGTCCAGAAACATGGGTTGTTATAAAGGTGATGATTGGGTGGCTTTGACACATGGGGCTTTTGAGGGGTGAGAGATAGATATGGGATTTGTCCCTCCTGAGGGAGTTTGATATCCATGGCCACTTGATGAGTAGGATTGAGATAGGTGTGCACATGCATGTGTGAATCAGTATATGATATTGATGTCATACATATCTCCATCAATCTACTCTGAGATTAAGAAAGTTAATGAACATTGAAAGGATGATTGTTCCATGCCTTAAGTTCATTCAGGATATCAATGACAAAGGAATTATACATTCGTTGTAACACCATTCACAAATTGTAGGATTGAAAGTTGTTCTCCAACTTTCTATTTCACTTGGGTAGCACTGATGTGCGACTAGGCAACACTCTTTGCTTGTGAAGTCATAAGTGTTATGGACTTTCACTGCCAACGTGAAATGGACTTGCAGGGTCACACACATAGGATTTAACCTAGAAGAGGAGTTTATCCACAAATGATGTTTAGATTGATTACTAAAGAAGTTTAGTATTTCAATTAAACACACAATCAATTGATAGCTCAAAATCATAGTATTCAAGGTGTTGGATCGATTGATTAGAGTATTGGATTGATTGGAACTGCGATTGACTGATTTTGCACAGTCTATTTCTCCAACCGATCGGCTCAGGTTGGTGAACCGATCAGCTCATGGGATGAACTGATCGGCTCAAGACAAGATGAGACAACCGGTTCAAGGGTTGAATCGATCAGCTCAACTGGTCTAACTGAGATTGTTTGGAAAGTCAGAAGACTATTTTGCAAATACAATTTGTTTCACTTGTACAAATTCAATTTGGACAAGGATTAATATTTGATTAATCAGAAATAAATACGAAAGTCAATTTGAGTTGGATCAGGATCATGAACTGATCGGCTTAGAAGTGAACTGATCAGCTCAAGTGCCCCAACCGATCAGTTGAGGTGTGAACCAATTGGCTCATCTCCCCAACCGACCGTTTCATACTTGAAATGATTGGTTCAGGTGGCACAGTTGGTTGTTTTGTAGAAAATCTCGAACCCTTGTACTCCTACATTAATCTCGCATTTCCCGAGATAGAGAATCCTATCCCATGACCCTCCTATATATAGAGGTAGTGGGGGCTACTCAGGAACACAACTCAGTGCACCAGTTGCTCTGTAAAGTTGTCGTTCTCTCTGGTTTTGGAAACCGACATAGAGCTCGAGTAAGTGCTACTCAATAAGGGAGGCACAACAAGGGAAAGACAACTGTAGAAAGCAACTGGTGGTTGGAGAGTGTATCAGTGACTAGTACACCGACAGGAGGGTGCAACTCCTTCCGATTCCTTGTGAGACAAGGAGATTGGAGTTCCAGGTGGTCCGTGTGGACTACTTTAGAGGCGGGAGACTTCTACCGCTCGGAGGATAGATGTCAATCCTGACAGTCCCAGTAAGATCAAGAGCTGCTCAGACACCATCCAAGACCGGAGGTGAAGACTGTACAAGCCGCGAGGTAAAGTCATCGAGCAAGCCTCGGGACAAGTTACACCTCCACAAACCATCCTTTCTATTGTATAAACATTGATGTGATTCCTTTATTCTGGGTTTGGGAGAAGATTTTTTTTTTGTTTATATTGCCTTCTCTGTCTCCCCTAAAACCCAACAGTGGTATCAGAGTCACGTCAACTGCTCTATACTTTACGATTATCGATATGATCAGTTTTGGTTTGCCGCCTTTATTTATTGCATACGATGCAAATAAAATTGGATATATGCATGTCCAACCCTAAATCCACAAATCCCAATATACATATATGATATGTAATATGAATGCACTCGATACGCATTTCCCTTAAATGAGTTTTGTGGTTGGTGTATAGCGTGGTTATCCACCAATAAACCCTATGTATGTTCTTGGTTGTATGTGGTTGCTTGCATCTTGGTATACGCACTGATTCCCTATCCCCTATTCCTGATGTAACTCGAGATAACTTGAGATTTCTTTCCTACCTTTTCTCCCCCCAAATGTAACTCGGGGTTTCCCAATTTAAAAGTAAATAGGATAGATCTTTTATTTCTTGTTATGTCAAAGAACGGCATACAACCTGACGACGACTGAAACGATCGGTTCAAGGAGTGAACCGATCGGTTGGCGATCCCGACGACTGGTTCGAGGAGTGAAATGATCATGTGGCGGCCATGAGGAGATGCACGATGACCTGGCGAACCGATCGGTTGGAGGAGCCAACTGATCGGCTGGTGGCACCCAGACGACCGGTCAGGATGAGCAGGTCATTCATGTGATGAGTTGATCAACTCGGATGGCTATAGCACTTCATCATGGAAAGATTGCATGTGATGTAAACCTAGATGATTGTGATTCCTCTTGGCTCGAGGAATCACATTAGGATGTCCATAATCATCACTTTTATCATTTCACATGTTTTCTATGAGATATAGCATGTATATGATACGTACTATATTTTGTGGTGATTGGATATGTATATGTACCTATAAAACCAAATCCCTCATCTAAATATTAAGTCTTTTATGCCTTCCATTAGCGGCACACATGAAAAACTTGATCGACCAAGTGTAGGTTATTCCAAAGCATGGTGCGCCGTCTATCTCATGGAAGTGTGAAGGGTAAGCATGTAGGTTCTGCCAAAGTAGGGTGCATGTTTACCGTGTCAGCATTTGGGTGAGACTTAACTGGTGATTCTTAGAGCGTCTAAGCCTAGAGGCACAAAATGTTGATGGCAAGGTGTTGCACATGTTCATTCATCAAGAGTTGCATATGATGCAATTGGCATGATGGCCTACCTAAATAGTCAAGATTGTTGGCGATCAGCCAAAGCTGACTCATGACTTGATGAAATATGGATCTTGACCCACTAGAAGATTGTACGCTACAATCTTCCGAATTGATGGTGAGGGCTATCAATTTGAACAAAAATAGTGGGAGAGATAATTAATTAAAGTCCTAATTATATCATCAACTTTTCAAATCAATCAAATAAGTCAAAAATTGAATTTTGGATTAAATTGCATATATTTCCTTTTGTAGCAAAAATGACAACAAACAACAATCACTTTTCATTGTGACCGGTCTTTGAAAAGGACAAGCTGAATGGGACTAACTTCCACGACTGGTTTAGGACATTGAGAATTTTTCTCACTCAAGAGCGAAAGCTCTATTTCCTGGATACTCCAGTTCCAGAGGAACCTGCTCCTACCGCACCAAAGGCAGAAAGGGATGCTTATAAGATGAATTCTAATGATACCATTGATGCAAAGTGCTTGATGTTGTGCTCCATGAACCACAAGTTGCAGAGACAACATGAGAACATGGGTGTCATTGAGATGATTCAGCATCTCAAGAACATGTATGAAGATCAAGCATGGCAAGAGAGATATGATGTCTCCAGGGCGCTATTCAAGTGTGTCATGACAGAAGGAGATAGATGAAGAAGGATAAGCCAAAGTCTGTGATGATGATCAACAGCAAGAAAGGCAAGTCCAAGTGCAAGGGCGAGGGCAATGCGAAAAAGGGTTCTGATGCTAGCCAGCAGCCCAAGGCGTCTTCAGATCTCAAGGCCAAGGGAGGCATGATGAAGAGAGGAAATTACCACCATTATCAAAAGCCAGGACATTGGAAAAGGAATTGTCCACTCTATCTTGAATAATAAAGAAGGAGGCAACGGATGTCTCCACCTGAAGGTGTCATGAAATAAATTTGTAACATTTTTGAGGTACATGATACCAAGATATAAAATGTAAAGCACTCAATAAATGGGGCAAGTGTTTCCGCCATAGATAGGAGTACTTTAGTTTATTTTCATCCTTGAAGGCATGTAATAGATTTATGAACTACTATTTCATATTTTCCAAAGGATAGAAACACTTTAATTTTTGCATATTGTATGATAATGATAGCAATTAATAAAGTTGATGTTTCAATCTTTGTGGCAATGGCTTGTTTATCTTGTGGTACTTGGTGTAACATCCCTGACCTGGGTTATGCACTAACCCTGGTGTAACATCCTTTGAAATGTAATTAAGGCTTTTGAGGAACCTATATTTCTATTTTAGTCTTTTTGAATAATGTTGCAACATTGTTTTGTTAATTTGGGCTATAAGTGCAAATTACACAATTAGAGGGGTTAACTTGAAATTTTCACATGTTAAGATGTTCCTCTAATGTTGAGACCTCATAAGAATGAATATAATGTGGTAATATGGATTCCACAAGCCTGAGCACCAAGATATAGCTTGTAGAGAAATCCTTGTGCTTTAAAACCTAGTTTGGGTGTAATGTGCAAATTACCCAAAACCTAGGGACCAACATGTAAAATATACCCTCTAGAGGATCTCTCATGTTTCTTGGCATCAAGTGGAGCAAACAAAATTTGAGGGGCGCCTCATTTGAATGATCATGGTATAAGTGGAAATTACTCACACTAATAATATATTAAACAATATCCATTGAGGGTGGATATTAGTATACCCCGCTTTAAGGTGTTAGTTCTTTTCCAATTAACCTTAGATAATGGAGCAGCTTTGCATAAGGCTAGAAGGAAGAAACGTGTCTAAGAATGGAGGAAGCCTTAGTGGATATGTTTGGGAAATAAAAGCAAATAATTATCTCTTTCTTTTTCCTTGAAAATACCCATAAATATATATAGGAATCCTTTTCAACAAAGCAAGGGATCATTTCCCTTAGTTCTTTTCCTTATCTTCTTGCCTTGGCAGACCAAAGGATAGCTCTGAAGCAGAGGAAGGATGACCAAGCTGGTTTGGTAAGTATGGATCACCATCTACCTCGAATTCATGAAGGAAACAATAAAACAAGGTTGGTTTATTGGTGTTTTTCACACAATTCTTCTTTCTAGCCATCTTCTCCATCCAAAACTTGAAGAACGAACCTTGGACACCTACTGGAGCTCAAGACACCATTAAAGCTACGAATCTTGGAGCTCTAGATCAGACCTAAAGGTGGGTTTTATAACTCTAAACCTTGAGTTTTGTTTATGCATCTTCATCTCCATGAAAAATCGTTAGTTATTCTTCTTCTTTTGCTACTCTTGAGTTCTTGCTAGCAATTTCATGAAGAACAGCCCCTGTTCTTAAGGTAGAAGATGATGACATTAATTCATATGTTTATCCAAAAAGTTACTTTAGTAAACAATCTCCAACCCCTTGCTCAAACGGTTTCCCAAACCGTTTGAGAGCAAACAGTTTCAAACCATTTGAGAGCAAACAGTTTCAACCAAGAATACATGGAAGAAAACGGTCCAAGACCGTTTGGACACGTTGACCAGGCGTTGACCATTTGGAGTTCTGTTGTGAATAATGTGTACTAATCAGTTACCAAAAATCATCAATTAATTCCAAGTAAATCACCAATTGAAGGCCCATCAACTACCTAAACCCTAATCGGGTCAATTGCTATTTTCAATAATTGAATTATGTTGAAGTTTGGGTTGAGTGACCCAAACAGTTTCAAAACCATTTGGGGATCACCCAAACGGTCTCAAGACCGTTTGGTGATCACCCAAGACCATTTGGAGGTCTGGGTTTAAGTAGGGTTGACCAATTGAGGACCCAATGATATCAAGTTGATGAATAATTGATTGCTGATTTGGTGACCAAATCTAGGGTTCAAACCTTAGTTGAATGACTTAGTTTTTAATGGAATAATGGGAAAACGGTCTCAAGACCGTTTGGAGGATATACAAATGATCTCAAGACCGTTTGGGGGTCACCCAAGACCGTTTGGAGGTCTAGGGTTGACTATGGTTAAGTGGTTGAAGATCTAAAAGTAACAAGTTGAAGTGTAATTGATTGTTGACCTAGTGATCAATCCAATGAGCTAAACCTTAATTGGGTGAGTTAGTTTTTGATGTTGACTTGAGCAAATGGTCTCACGACCATTTAGAGAACATCCAAATTATCCCAAGACCATTTGGGGTCAAGTCATGATCAAATTGAATAATGGTTCAATTGTTTCAAATCAATTAGACTCACATTGATGAATGTTGAAGAGTAATCGATTCCAAGCCCTAATCCAATTGATCCAAGCTCTAATTGATGATCAATTGAGGGTCAATTGAGTGTCAAATCAGTTGAGGGTTGACCTCATAGACTCAATTGATGAGTGTCTAACAAGTGCATGATCGATTGAGGGGTTCAACATTGGAAACCCTAACTCAATTGAAGAGGTTGAGACACTTTTTGGTCCTTGCGGTTTTGAGATGGTTTGGACCAAACGGTCTCAAGACCGTTTGGGACCAAACGATCCCAAACTAT